>JAAALK010000283.1:79601903-80072223 GCA_019279435.1 Zizania palustris | reverse complement strand
GTTAGGGCTTCCACGGGTGGACTTTCTGTTGGAGGTACTGGATCTTTTCCACGTTACTCTTCCTCAGCTATCTTCGAATGCGATAGAACGCCTCGCTATCTTCGAGTGGGCGCTGTGAGCCGAAGGATGCGAAGGGTGAGCAGAAATATTCACAGCACTTCACAAATCCTCCTGCCAGCCGAAGACTTACTAGGGCTCCGGAGGAGGAAAAGATTGTAGTGGCCTTCGGCAACATCTACTTCAGACTCCGGGATGAATTCCAACTGTGATTTCCAGCGAAGGCCATCAATGCCAGATGGTACACAGATTGGATTCTTCGATGGTTCTACGGCGAAGTTGGAGCAGACAGACGTTTGGCCGAGCCTCTACAAGATATATATTTCCGAAGGGAGGACGAAGTTCATCCAGACCCCGGCCAGCTCGAAGCTCGTTTTAATCTGCTTCAAAGGATTAGTCACCGCATGAGCATGTGAGACTTAGCGGAGGAGTTCATTGGGCTCCAGATTCCGCCTCTGATGGCCAACTGGCCTATTAACTTGGAAGAGGATCCGGAGGGTGGACTCCGAAAAATTTCTTCGAGTTCGAGCTGTGCAGGTAACTTCGAAAACTACAACATGCTTCATGTATGATTATTTCATAAAGATGACTAATAAAACTTATCTTTCAGCTCCACAAGCCTCTTTGACTTCGGAGCAAGTCATTCGGACTTCGGAAAAGATTCTCGGGGGTCCTACCCCCGCTGAAAAGAATGGAGGGTGAAACTGGTAGGCAGCTGGGAGCGATTCAACCCAGTGTGGGGCGTACTCAGAGTCGTAGCCCCTTCTCTTCTAGACTGGGTTCCTTTCGAGACTGGTCCGAAGAAGAGAAAAGCCGAGGCTGGGACTTCGGCACCATCCAAGACTCCCGTGAAGAAGTTAGCCCGTAAACCTAAGAATGTGGCTCCTTCTAAGTCCGCCGCTTCGTCTTCAGATTCATCTGAGGATGAAGGAGAAAGAGAAATGCAAAGGGTCTTTATAGACCTTGTTACCAGGGACGAAGAGGCACAAGCGGATGTCGAAGTCGTGGCCACTGGTGATGCAGCGGCTGTGTTGGCTGCGCCAGACAACTCCGAACAGGCCGGGACTTCGAATGTCCTGCCAGACCTGCCAAGCCAAGAAGCCCTGCTGCTGAAGTCGGAGTCGAAGTAGTAGCTGATCAAGCTTCGATTCTGGATGATGTGGTAACTGTTGCTCTAAGAGAGGTTCCAATAGCTAACCCTTCGGTTCATGATCTCGAATCTGACGAAGATTTCGAGGGGGCATTCGACCCTCCAAGTAGCCCCATACTCATTCGCCGATAGGGTTTCGGAGGTAAACTTCCTTAAAGCACCTTTTTCTTCATGTCCTGCAAAATTATGCAATATACAATACCTTTGATTTTGCAGTGTCTACCCCCATGGAGACGACTCCACGTGCGAAGACTACGCCTAAAACTTCGACATCTCCGAAGTCGATTCAAGAGGAAGTTATAAAGATGGGGCCCGGAAAAGGTAAAGGGAAAATGGATCCTTTTCCTGCCCCGAACTCTGGATTAACTCCGTCGGAATCGACAGACGGAGGTCAATCTGCGGAGGGGGCCAATCCACCGAAGCTTCCGGGGATGCGGCGCAGCGCTCTGGCCCTTCACCCAATGAAGACGACCAAAGTGCCTTGTCAATGGTCCCCCTCCTAGCTCCTTTTCTGGAGCGATGGATCAGACTTCGGACTCTGCTAGCGCCTTTGGCTCGGGCCAATCACGAAGTCGGGGACACTGACTTGGTGGCTATACTCGAGGAAACTAAGGGGTCGGAGCTGGATGTAACTTTGGAGTGGGCAGCATACTAGGTACGAAGTATCTACAATAACAGGGTTAGTTTCAGTGTATAAATAGTTTCTCACATTGCTTTTTCCTTCAAAACAAATAGTCTTGGCTCGAGCTGCGACTGTTTCGAACGAGCGGGAATGCATTCGTCTTAAGGAGAATATTACTGCCCTCTAAGGGAGTCTTGACAGCTCCGAAATTCGAACTTCCAGCTTGGACGAGATGGTAGCAGCGGAGAGGAAAGCGAGACTTGGTTTGGAGGCTGCTAATCAGAAGCTCGAAGCCGAACAAATCGTGCTTCGGGCTGAAATAGAAAGAATGCGGATGGAGCAAGCAACCGTGGGAGCTGAGCTGGTGAAGCTCCAAGAAGAACAAACGAAGTCAATGGAAGAGGCCAACAACTTGCTCATTCAGAAGAACTCCTTGGTCACGGAGGCAGCCAACCTATCTTCTTTGATATTCGAGTTGTCTTCGTCAAGGGATATTTTGGCCGAAGACAAGGTGAAGTCTGAGAAGGTAGCTGCGGAGACCATGGACAACCTTCTGGGTGTCTTAGAATACTTCGGTACTTCTTGGACATTACCTTCGACTGGTGACGTCCCCTTGTTGCGACGATTGAAGATGATCCAAGGAGTGGCGAAGATGATGAAGACAGCGGCTATTCGGTATAGAGAAATCTCCAGCCAAGTATCCGCTCTCGAAATACTTCACTACTACGAAGATCTAGGGCTATCAGTAGCACCAGACTCGGGGGCGGCTCCCATTACCTTTGACGACAACCGAGTATTAAACACTTCTGAAGACGTGGCCGAAGCCTAGCAAGCCTTCCAAGCATCTTGGAGAGCCGAAGGTCGGTCAGCGATCAAGGCTTGGATTGATGACGGATTTCACCAGAAACAAGCTCGGTCGCAGGCTTCGAGCAGCCAACCCCGCCATACCTGAAGGTCTAGTTTTGTTTAGGGCTCCGAACATGTAAAAATTTATGCTTTCATCTGTTATGAATGAAGACTTATATGGAAATGTTTTTAGGCTTTCTGACCTCTTATGGATGATCTCAAAGTGTTAGAAGTTACCGAAGAGCTTCGCTTGCTATGGGCTACCTTCAAAATTCTAAGACCTCACAAACAACCTCGATTTTTGATTCCTCGAGAAAGCTCCGGTGCGATTGTGCCCGCAATATACAAAGATATATTATCTTACATTAAAGAGGAGGAAAAAGAAGTTAACTTGGAAACTTCATCTTCTGAAGACGTTGAATGGTCCGAAGAAGAGAATATTGCTGAAGAACAAACAAAGAAACCTGAACAACTTCGAAGCTGGGAGAGAAGCCCCGAGCGACTTCGAACTTGGGCTGAGCTCCAACATGAACAAAAAGATTTCTGAGCTTCGAAAGGAGGTAGAAGAGTTAAACGTAAAGTTACTAAGACTCCCGGCTCCGGAACTAGTCGTTCTGGCCTTAGCGGTAGCTCTAGGGATCGAAGGGGTCTTTGTTTCCTTCTTGGTATAGATACAGACTTTTCGTAATGTAATGTAATCTATTCGAATGATAAATATTAAAGTTTTAAAATTGTTTCCCTACTTCCCAGCCCCTCTTTGGGTGTAAGCAACATCGAAATTTGGTCGAAGATGGTTACACGCAACGAAAATAACTTTAGTTAGGAGTACAATTTTGGAGGCTCAGAGCCCCTTAACAACTTAGAGATTGATTAGAATCTCAAAGAATGTCTTCAACTACTTGGAGTCTAAAACCTGGTAACTTAGTACCTTTTTGTTTGAATGTAGTCACTTTGGACTAGTTTTTCGGATACCTTAGAATCCAAAGCAATTGGTCACTTTGAACTCTTTTTATAGACGTTCGAAGCTATCAGCTCAAAATCTGTTTTGTTTGGCCTCCTTCGGCTCTTTTTGCGAATGCTATTAAACCGGTTGTTCGGAATTCACATAATGGTCTCTTTGGACTCTTTTTACGGATGCTTTCAAGCCGGAGCCTAGAATCCGTATCATTTGGTATCCTTGGACTCTTTTTACGGATGCTTTGAAGATGGTGGCTTGGAATCCATTTTTATGTGACTTTCCCACCTCGTCGGAAGCTTCGAACCAGTGGTTCGAAGTCCGCAGAATTGGTTCAAATGAATGACACTTCCCTCACAACCATCTTCGTTCTTCCAGTGCGTCCACTGGAAGTAGGAAGTGTTTGAGAGGTAGGCATTATCTTAACCATGAACTTTATTAATTCAGAAGGTGTTTACAAATGATTACAAGGAGCTCCTATGCGAAATATCGCTTTAAGTGCTCCACATGTTAGGCATGCTTTAACTCTTCGCCTTCTAAATTAGCTAGCTTAAAATAACCAGGGCATCCTGAATGGAGAATAATGTATGTACCTTCCCACTTATTTCCTAATTTCCGTGGTGCTATAATGCTTTGCAAAACTAGATGACCTGGTTTAAGTTCGTTAAGCTTAACCTTCGGGTCAAACTAAGTCTTCATTTGCTGCTGATATTTCGACAAATTAGTGACAGCTTGAAGTCTTGTTTCTTCTATTAAATCAAGCGAAGCTTGCCTTTCTCCTCCTATTTCAGGTTCGATGCTATGAAGAGATCCTCCTTTAAGCTCCGTTGGCGTCATAGCTTCATCTCCGAATAATAATCTGAAAGGAGTGAAACCTGTGGACCTTGTTTGAGTGGTCCGAATGGACCATAAAATCTTCGGGAGCCCTTTAGTCCACAGCCCCTTTGCCAACCCTACTATTCTTCGATTCAGCCCTGACAAGATATTACCATTGGCCCTTTTGACAACCCCGTTAGACTGGGGATGGCGCACAGCAGCAAAGCATATTTGTATGCCAAGATCTTCGCAAAACTTCCTGAAGGGCTCTGCATCAAACTGTGTCCCATTGTCAACTATGAGCTGTCGAGGCACTCTGAACCTGCATATAATATTTTTGTAGAAAAATTTTTGTGCATTATTCGAAGTGATAGCTGTGAGCGGTTTTGCTTCGACCCACTTAGAAAAATACTCAATTTCCACCACTGCGAATTTGAGATTTCCTTTTGCTACTGGGAAGGGGCCAATAAGGTCCATGCCCCATCTGGCCATGGGCCAAACTGGAGCAATGACTTGAAGAGTTATTAGTGGACGATGACTTCGTCTTCCCATCCATTGACAACCTTGGCATGTACGGACTAAGCTCTCCGCATTAGCTACTATTGTAGACCAATAAAGCCCCTAGCGAAGTGTTTTTCCTGCCAAAGCCCGAGGGGCTAGATGGCTACCACAAAGGCCTTCATGAATTTCTCGGAGCATCTCTTGACCTTCGTCTTGAGATATACATTGGAGCAGAGGGGAACATACTCCGTCCTTGTAAAGAATATCGTTCATTACATGATAATTTCGAACTCTTAACTTCAACCTCAAAAGTTGTGGCCCTTCAGGCAAATTTGCTTCACCTAGCAACAATTCCATAATTGAGCTCCGCCAATCAGTGTTTGGAATGCAAAGAACTTCCGCAGAAGGGATCTGTTGCACCGAAGGCAATGTAAGCTCTTCGTAAAAAGCTCCTTCTGGAATGTCCATAGCTCCGGCTGCAGCTTTCGCTAAGGTATCGGCTTGCATAATTTCAGCTCTTGGTATACTTCGGATGGAAATCCATTTAAATGCTACTTCGATCTTACGGATCTCTTCCAAATATTTTGCAAGCTGCGGGTGACGAACTTGAAAACTTTTATCGACGTGCCCTGCTACAATTTGAGAATCTGTTTTAACAAAAACTCTTGTAGCGCCAAAGGACGCGCCTTTCGAAGTCCTAACAAAATTCCTTCGTACTCCGCTGTATTATTGGTGGACTTAAAATTGAGCCTTGCGGAGTACATTGCTCTTTGCCCTGAAGGCGAAATTATTACTGCTCTGATGCCTGCTCCAGACGCTTGGAAAGCTCCATCGGAGTATATAGTCCAAATTTCTTCATTTGGTTTCTCCGGAGCCCATACTGCAGATGGAGTCCACTCTGCCACAAAATCTGCCACTACCAGTGACTTGATTGCTGTCCTTGCCATGAAGGAGATGCCGAAGGGTGCTAGTTCAACAACCCATTTTCCAATTCTTCCCGTAGAATCTTTGCTTCGGAGCATATCTCCCAAGGGATACGAAGTTGGTACAATCACATTATGTGCTAGAAAATAATGTCTCAATTTCCTTGAAGCCATAATCAGAGCATATGTGAACTTCTCAAGCTCGGAATATCTTGTTTTTGCTCCAGACAATGCTTCGGATACAAAATAGACTGGATTCTGTACCAACTTCCCATTGAAATCAATTTCTCTGACAAGGATGGCACTAACAGCGGAGCTAGTAGTTGCAAGGAAGAGGAGTAGGGTTTCATCCACAATGGGCACAGTGAGTGTAGCGAGGTTATTGAGATAATTTTTAATATCATCAAAACTCTTTTGACACTCCAGTGTCCATGCAAAATCTTCAGACCCTTTCAACGCTTTGAAAATGGGCAAACTTCTCTCCGCAGACCTTGCTAGAAATCTGCTAAGTGCTGCTAGACGGCCAGTTAGCTTTTGCACCTGCTTTAAATTTTCCGGAGGAGCCATCCTTTGTAATGCAGTTATTTGAGTAGGGCTAGCTTTGATCCCTCTACTCGAAACTAGATACCCTAACAATTTTCCAGCCTGAGCCCTAAAGATACATTTTTCGGGGTTGAGACGGACTCCACATGCCCGAAGGCTATCGAATGTTTCTGGTAAGTCTAGGCTATGTTGGTGGTTTAAAGCACTCTTTATTACAATATCATCCATATAGTCTTCTACATTGCGGCCTATTTGATGACCTAGAGCTTTAGCAATTAACCTCGAAAAAGTTGCTCCGACATTTCTTAAACCGAAAGGCATTCTTACATAGCAGAAGACTCCTGAAGGAGTTACAAAGCTTGTTTTGATTTCATCTTCACGCTTTGACTAGATTTGATGATAGCTAGAATATGCATCGAGGAAGCTTAATAACTCCGAACCAGCAGTGGAGTCAACTAATTGATCAATTCGGGGCATGGGATAGGGGTCACGAGGGCATGCTTTGTTCAAGGATGTAAAATCAATCCACATGCGCCACTTCCTGGATGATTTCTTTCTGATGAAGACTGGGTTAGCTAACCACTCCGTTTGAGCTACTTCTCTGATAATCCCAGCCTTCAACAATTTTTCCACTTCTGCTTAGCAAGGATGGCCCTCTCCACGGATAACTTCCGAAGTCCTTGTCGGATAGGTCGAACCCTCGGGTTCACAAGCAAGCTATGCTCAATGATATCTCAAATGACTCCGGGAATGTCTTCATCAGACCAGGCAAAGTCATCCAAATTTTCTTCAACTACGTTTTCTAACGAAGTAGCGATTTCTAGAGGCAAATCTTTGTCGAACTTAAAAGAATAGTCTTTGTCGTCTTTGACAATAACCTTCGTTATAATTTCACCGTTGGGGCTTGGTCTAGGGAAGGACTTCTTCGAAGGTTCACCTGGAGCAGAGATATCCTCCGGATTACCTTGTACATTGTTAACTTGTCTCGGGTCAAGAGGGGGCCATGACCATATTCTGCTCTTTGTGCAGTGGCTTGTTCTCCAAAGACAGTGAGTACTCCCGCTTGCGTGGGCATCTTCATACATAAATAGTTATGATGTGCCACGGCTCCGAACTGATTTAACATGCCCCTCCCGAAGATAACATTATATGCAAAAGGAGCATCTACAACATCAAAAATCACCTCCTCCGTCCTTGCCAGTAGCCCCTCTCCGAAAGCAACCTCCAGACCTATCTGGCCGAGGGCATCAAGAGGGGGTCCTGCGAAGCCTTGCAAGGGACGAGCTGCAGGGATGAGATGTTTCCTGGAGATACAGAGCTGATCGAAGGCTTGAACGAAGATGATATCTATTGAACTCCCTCCGTCAATCAGCACTCTCCGGACTTCAGTCCCTGCTATATCGGTAGTATTAACAATGGGATCTGCATGCGAAAACTTTATGCCAGCTGCATCATCTGCAGAGAAAGATATCGGAACATGAGACCACTCGGGCATGGTAGCTATGGACGAAGAAGTTGCAATATGGCCCACTTCCCGGACATATTCTCTTCACTGTCTCTTCGACATACTGTCGAGGATCCCTCCTCCAGAAATGGGGACGACTACTCTTTTACCCCGATCTTGGCCATCTTCCTGCTTCAGAGGTGGCATAATATTGACCACCGGAGGTTGTCTTGCAGGGTCGAAGTTGTCTATACGTGCCACAGCCTGGACAGGCTCCGGACGTGCCTCCGAAGGAACTCGGTCGGTAGTGCCTCGACCAGAGGTCCTTTCAAGGTACTCGCCTCTTAAAGAGAGTATAGACTTGCACATATCTGTAGCGTGACTCTAATTCTCACCATGGACGCAGTAGAAGAAGACCTGGGCTTTGCCAGCCGGCTTCCCTGGCGGCCTCCAGCCGCTGGTCTTGCTTCCCGGGGCTTGTGAAGTTTTAGGGGCAAATTTCTATGGAGGAGCAATGTTCATGACTTCTAAACGAGGATGCTTTTTCCCCCGATGTCTGTCATGCTGGACTTCGATGCTAGGCCCCTGTGAAGGTGTTGAAGTCTTTACTTCGAGCTTGACTTCTTGCAGGATTGACAGAGTTGAAGCTGTTCTTCAGAGCCACCCTTCTTTTGACCTAGCATATATCAAAATAAGCCATCATCTGAGCTATAGAGGATATCTATTTCTGACGGAGTTTATCGAGGAGGCCCGCATGGGTAACTCCCTCTCAAGCTGCATCAACCATGGCGGGCATAGACAGCCCCCGTATTTGCGACTTTGTATGGGCAAAGCGCTTGAAAAATTGTCTTAAAGTTTCTCCAGGCAGCTGCTTCACCTGGAAAAGACTTCCCGTAGATATTGGGGGTACGAAGGTACCCTGAAAGTTACTAATGAACTTCTTCCTTAATTGCTCCCAGGTTCTAATTGATCCTGGCTTCAAGGACCAAAACCAACACAAAGCCACCCCTTCGAGAGCAAGAGGGAAACAATTGGCCATGGTGTCTCGCACTCCTCCACTGGCCTCAATTGCCAAAGCATAAGAACGGGAGAACTCCCCGGGGTCCTCCTCTCCGGAGTACTTACAGAGCTTCGAAGTTTTAGACTTAGGGTCGAAGCACACTATCTGTAACTCGGGATGCAGCGGAGACTCGCTATCGAAGGAAGCGTTCTCTAGGGCTTCGGGATTAGGAAGATCGTCGTCTTGAGGCACTTCGGAAATGACCAGGGTGGCCTGAGAACGAAGCCTATCTGTGACTTCTTATCTCCACCTCGCCACTTCAGCTTGAAGACTGGCCATCTGGGTTGCCTTGTCGCAAGACCGTCTTCATTTCTTCTGGAAGGATCTTCCGGGTCTTGAGAACTATACGTGTCAGTTCAAAGCGGAATCGTTGCTGGAGAAGGGAGTCTGGCTGGCCGAAGCATAGATGGAGTTGGAGGAGGAACTCCGTATGCTCGAGGAATTACCGAAAGTCCTCCGACCTCGACAATGTTCGAAGATCTTGCTCCGAAGGTCCGAGGGGACCTCCAAGTAGGACTATCACCTGAACTTCGCTTAGGAGGCATGGTTTTGAGAACTTGGTAGAGAACAAAGTTTTTTGGACTAGGTTACCCACGGACGGCGCCAACTGTTGGCGTAAAAGATTACGCTAACAGGTTTTCAGAGATTAGAAACTAACAAACGAAGCGTTTGTGAAGTGAACTATTTCAAGCCTCCGAATTGAATAACTGAGTATTCGTACCCCATTACAGGGTAAAATGGGGGGTATTTATAGGTAAAAATCATAAGGAAAAGTCCATTTTACCCCTCAATTACAACCGACATAATGGAGACTATTTGGTACCCCTAATAGGGTTAAAATGGTAAAATACTAATCTAATCAGAAAGAAGATAAGTCTTCCATCCTTGCTGGCAGATAAGCTCCTTGAAGATTCGACCTTTGAAGTTATACTCCAAACAGAAGCATGCATTGATTCTTCGAACTTGATCACGTACTAAACCGGAGTTAATACTGGAACTTCGGTTTAGTAGATTGCCTGTCTTATTACTGTAGAGACCGTGAGGATGAAGTATTTTCCCCCAACATTAATGAACCGACCTAACCCCTATATTTATAGGGGCTAGTCTTCTAATCTCTAAGATTAATCTGTTAAGATTCGGCCTAATCATGTGTAGGGATAAAATTAGCCAGAATCAGACTCAAACTCTATCTCTGGAATCCTGCTCGAAGTGGGCCTTCGGACAGGCCCGCCGAAGCCTACTCCCTAGGCCGAAGCGTCGGCGAGGCAGGCCTCTAAAGGCCTTCGGGCCGAAGCTAGCAGGCCTACCGGAAGCTTCCGAAGCCCATAGGTTCAATGGGCCTTCAGCCCTATAGGGCTTTGGCCCGATCCAGGACATGTGTATTTTTGCCCCAAATTACCAAAATTGATATTTTGACAATCTTAACAATTTGATGCCATTGCTATCAACACATGCCCCCCTACCTTTCAGTGAACTAAGTGAACTAAAAGCATAATAATAGGCTAAGAATGATACCTCTCATCTTGGCCTTTTGACACTTTAAAGATGTTTGCCACACACTTGGAAAATACCTTTTCAAGTACTTGCCATTCAAAGCTCTTCGAAACCGTTCTCCTTGTAAAGATTCTAACACATATGCATTACTTGGAGCGATTTCGGCTGTTTTGAAAGGGCCTTCCCAACTAGGTGACCACTTACCAAATTTAGGGCTCTCAGTGCCTAAGGGCAAAATCTTCTTCCAAACCAAGTCACCCACTTGAAACGATTTTGGTTTAACCTTCTTATTGTAGGTTTAGCTACTCTCCTCTTATCTATCTCTATAGCTTCTAAAGCCCTTAACCTCTTATCGGTCACTTCTTCTAGATTGTCCTTCAAAAGAGTCTCATACTCATCGACCAATAAGACATCTTGCTTTAGAACTCTTAAAAAGCCAAGATCTACTTTTATAGGTAGAACGACCTCTTGTCCATATACTAACTCGTATGGAATAACTTTGGTAGCACCGTGCTATGCAATTCTACAAGCCCATAGCGCCTCGAAAAGCACTTCATGCCACCTCTTAGGGAATTCTTCGATTTTCCTCTTAATGGGCTTAATCACAGTTTTATTACTAGACTCGGCCTGACCATTGGCCTGAGCATAGTACGGTGAAGAGTTTACCAACTTAATACCATAAAGTTCGGCAAAGTCTCTCACTTCTTTGGAAATAAATGAACTACCCTGATCTGTAGTGAGAGTCCGGGGAATACCGAATCTATGTATAATGTGCTTCAAGATAAAATCAAGTACCTCGTTGTGAGTCATATTCTTGAGATGCACGGCTTCGGTCCATTTGGTGAAGTAGTTCGTCGCCATCAACACGAACCAATGCCATTTTGAAGGAGGATGGATCTGGCCGATGAAGTCTAAACCCCAACCTCGGAATGGCCATGGCTTGATAATATGGCTAAGCAATGAAGCAGGAGCTAGCTGAATATTGCCAAACTTCTGGCACGCTTCGCACCCTCTATAATATCTAAAACAATCCTCAGTCATAGTCGGCCAGTAGAAACCTGCTCTTTTGAGCATCCAACTCATTTTCTGGTCCGACTGATGAGTGCCACAAAGCCCTTCATAGAACTTCTCCCGTAGCTACCTGGGATTGTTCATCGTCTAAACACTTTAAAAGTACTCCATCAACAGTTCGACGATATAGTATGTTGGGGGAAAATACTTCACCTTTAGGACTTAGAGATTAACAGTTCAAGATAACTTATCAGCTTCGAAGCTCCAAGCTTATGCCCGAAGGTGGTGGAGTCATTTACCCGAAGGGTGCTTCGACTTACAATCCGAAGCAACCCTCCGCAGGATATGAAGCTCCGGTGCAAAATTGCAAGGTTGATAAGATGTTTGGCTTATCTACTTACTCTGGGTAGATTTTACCATTTTAACCCTGTTCAGGGTACCGAATAGTTTCCACTATGTTGGTTGTAATTGCGGAGTAAATTGGTCTTTTCCTTAGACTTTTTGCCTATAAATACCCCCCTTCTTACCCTGTAATAGGCATCGAATACTCAGCTATTCAATACACAATTTTGGACTACTTAAGCTATTATCCAATTCGGAGGCTTGAGATAGTTCTCAACACAAAATCACTGTTTGTTAGTTCTTAATCTTAGAGAACCTATTAGCGTAATCTTTTACGCCAATATAGTACATTATCTAGCAACACAAATTTAAACGATTATCGCCGAACTTTCCGATCAACCCTTTGACTAGGGTTTCTCAAATACCAGACGATTGGAATTTTCCAATCATCCTTATGGACCTCCGGAGGGTTTGCTGACTCTTATCCTAAAGTGATGTCCAACCTACTAATTTCGGAGTGCCCCCAAGCTTTTCCCATTTCTACCGAAGGCTGACTGGGCCGGTCGTGCTGAGCCGATTAGTCCAAAGCCTTCTACCGGAGGGTTCTGGTTCCTGAAGACCTCCCCTGTCCGGTGGGCTTTGGCGCAGGGGCTCCGGCGTGCCAGGCCCTTCGGCGGATGTAGTGCTTCGGCGCGAGGGCTCCGGCACATGACACCCTCCGGTGGGCGAAGGTGTCCGACCTATAGGGTTCGACAAACCCCACGCCTGCTTGAAACTTTTGGCTTTGGTAGTAAGACCAAACATTGGCTTTTCTTGTACAGAAAATCTCCCTCTCCTAACATGATAGCCAGATGCTTGCTCAGACAAATTATTTGCACTTGAATTGCCTTCTCTTGACACGTGAGAGATTTTGAAGTCCTCAAAAGTAGCAATTATGTCTAAACATTTATCTAAGTAACAATTTAGCAAGCCATTAAAACATTGAGCGCTCTTAGCTACTTGTTGCACTACTAACAAAGAATCACCATACGCATGGACGTGTTTAGCACCTATAGATTCAAGCAATTCAAGTCCTAGTAATAAGGCATCATATTCAACTTGGTTATTAGTAGAGGGAAATTCTAAATGAGCTGAGGTCTCAGAGTGCGCCCCATTAGGTGATACAAGAACCACTCCAATACCTAGGCCACTGTGGCGCCCAGATTTATCTAAATCGGAACATTATTGAATTTCATAAGAAAAACAATAATACAAGAGGTTCATCATGCGACAATCGTACATACGACAAGTATTCATGGTACGCAGACCATATTTATTACATTAGAGTTTTAATAATAATAATAAAAAGAAACAGTAATAAAGATAATTAAAATGCATGACGAATGCCTTTTTCAAGATCTTTTCACTTGACTGGGTCGCTACTCCAGACCGTCTTCGTAGTAGGCATCCTCTGAGGTGTTCAACGGGTATGAGTACAATACTCGACAAGCCACCGCAAATGCAAGTAATAATGCAAGATAATAACAAAGGAAGGATAAAGGCTAAAAGTGCGGAAAAGTACATTTTCAGTTATTGCTTTTAGTGTAGTCAAATTTTATCGTGCGGAATAATAAACGTGAACATCAATAATACCATCTAACTCGAGGAGTACGTTTTACCTCCTCGAACAACAGTCCTTACATGTCAAACCATCATGCACATACATATCACAAGTAATCTAACTGTGGGATGTCACGCAACCCGCCCTTGACCGTGGGCTCGGCTTTTCGAAAAGATTTATGGCTCTGATCAGAGATGTACTACTGTACCCACAAGGCACGCACTCATCCCAAACACCAAAGTGTAACGAGATGACCCATACCGCGGGAACTCATGCCAAAACCTCAGCATGTAATGCTCCAAGTGATAACCACCCGCTCTAGGTTTCGCCGGCGTGCCGGGCCGCATCCCGGCTAACGTCGCACCCCCTTTTGCGCCACATTGGTACAAGCCACCCGCAGGTGCTTCTTGACCCATCTCCAAATGGTGGCCTCGGTTTGGAACACTCCATACCTTAGTTAGGACTTACCCATTAGACTTGTGGTTAGTACGGAAGTGTATTGCAACGGATCCCGTAGACCGGTCCTTATAGTGCCCCGGGTGCTACCGACCAATGCCCTAGCTTGCACCCGGAACCCACCATGCATTCACTCACAACCGCAACTCCAACACCGACAGAATTCCAGAGATGAGAATAACGGGGATCATATAGTAGAATCAATCGCTACGACTCATTTTAATCCTATAGCAATCGTGTCAATACATTGGACACTAGCTAATAATACTAATCATATGGTGACAAGGAGTTTAGGCTAGAGAGCATGGCTTGGGTTGCACATCAAGGTCGGGGATCCTAAATAAATATATTGTAAGGGTTTCATTTGACTAATGCATGTATATCCTATGTGTTTTAGCGATAGTTTAGTAAAACATGGGTTCAATATGCTCAAAAGATTGGTTTGGTAACTTGCCTTGTTCAGCGAGGGGAGAGGGAGGAACCTCCGGGAAATATTTCGGCTCCTCGACGGTGTCGAAATCTTCCCAATATAAATAAAGTAAAATAAATACAACATTCAATTAAACAATATAAAATCACACAACAAGCACATAGGTTTAAATTGGTTTAATTTAAAGGAAATCAAGTTGTTAAGTTTCTGAAATTTATTTTATAAATAATTTTAGAAGGAATTATAATGAAAGGCTGTCCTTTATAAAAAGGGGTTTTAAATGTGAGTAGCCTCATTTTAAGTCTCCCAATAAATTTTTAAAATGAAAGGTTCATGGACAAATTAGTGGTTTTCAGTATATGAACAGAAAGGAATATATATAAACTTTACTGAAGTTTAAATATTTGAATTTACATTTTTACCCTAAGGGCATTTGAATACCTCTTTAATTAGTCATGAAAAATCCAAAGTAAACATATTGTTTTTATTGAACTAATGTGTAGAGAATAAAATTACAAAATTTCTGGAATTGAAATGATAATTTTTGGAGTTCAAATGCGCCGGATTTTAATTTTACAAGTTTAAAACAGTTTCTGGAATTTATTTTTAAATTTAAATCGCCTCGGGTCCACGGTGAGCCAGGCCCACGGTGAACCCGCGCACTGTGCGCGTGGTCCAGTCCAATCTGGACCATTGGATCCAGATCCAACGCGCGAGAGCGAGGCGGGGGCGTTAAGTTATCGCGGACGGTCAGGATTAAAACACTGAACCGGTACGCGATGGACGCTCCAGATTAAACGAGGGTTTTAAATATAAACGAACGCGCGAGATTAAAACGTAACGTTTCGTCTAGATCCGACGGTGCGGATTAGATCACGCACGTGGGGTTATAGGCGTCGTCCGATCACGATCGCACGGCCGTGGTTAGATCCGACACGGCACGGGTACTCAGCCCGTGCCGGTCATCTTCTCCGACGACGGCGAACGGGCCAGAGGCCACGGCGAGTGACGGTGGCCCTAGCTAAGAATAGAAACGAAAAGAGGATTCCTAGGGGAACACGGGGATACCTTAGGCGAGGCGAGCGGTTGACGGAGCGCGGTAGGCGGCGAGGGTAGACGATGGAGAGGTTCGGGTGCTCGACGGCGATGGCGATCCTGCGGTCTTCTTGGCCAATGGAGGCGTGGCCGAGGTCGGGCGGTCGGCGACGGTCACGACGGTGGCGACGGCGTGGACGGAGGAGGTCCGAGGCGGCGGCAAGCGGTGGCTAAAGTACGGCTGGCAGAGTTGCGCTAAAAACCGAAATGCGAGAGCTCTATTCGTTATCAACGCAACCGGGCGTGCGGGCTGGACGCGGTGGAGGTCAAGGGCTTAAATAGAGGCGTCAGAGGGGCTCGGGGGGATCGCATGCAAGGAAAGCTGATAGGAAGGCTTTTACTCACCGGCGAGGTCTCGACCATGCACGATGCTGCGTTCCCAGGGGCTTAAACGCGTCCCTTAATGCGATTAAACGGGCAGGGGGGCTCGGGGTGCATTAAACTGGTGCCAATTGAATTAGGGAGGGGCCAGCGAGGCGGATCCGAGGTGGGGTCGTCGGCCGGCGCGATTTGGGGATGGTGGCGGGAGGTGGACGACGGGTCTGACAGGTGGGCCAAGGTGGTCAGCGGGTGCGAGCGTGCGAGGGTGGCGGCTGAAGGGTGGGGTCGGGGTGTCGGGCGCGCGCGTGAGGGGAGGGGGCTCGCTGATGGGTGGGGTCGGGCTGTCAGTCCGAGGCGGGTGAGGGTAACGGGCTGGGCCGGCTGGGAGAGAGAGAAGGGGGGAGAGAGGCCCGTTACTGTTTATAAGGTTTTCTGATTAAAAATAATTATAGAAAATGGATTAAAATATTTGGGCTACTTCCAAGATTGGTAAAAATCTGTAAAAATTCTCAAAAATATATCTAGGCCTTGGGATCATATACAAAAATTTTCAGCCCCTAGTTTGGTTATTTCATCTAGGTTGTAGTTTAAAATGGTTAAGGAGGGTATTAAAGGTATTTCCAAAATTAATAATTCCAGAAAAAATATATTAATTGATATTTTTATTAATTTGAAAATTTGGGGTGTTACAAACCTATCCCCTTTACAAAGAATCTTGTCCTCAAGATTGGAACGCTACTCGAATAGCTCGGGGTATTGGGCTTTCAGCTCGTCTTCTTTTTCCCATGTAGCTTCTTCGGCGGGGTGGTTGTCCCACTGAACCTTGCAGAAGCGAACTACACGGCTCCTGGTTACCCTTTCCTTGGTTTCCAAGATCTTGACGGGCTTCTCGATATAGGTCAAATCTTCTTGGACGTTGAGTTGTTGAAGATCGGCTTGCTCGGCGGGCACGCGAAGACACTTCTTCAACTGAGAGACAGGGAACACATCTTGAACTCCTGCCAATGATGGAGGCAGCTCAAGTTGATATGCCACTTCTCCTTGCCGTCGGAGGATCTGAAAGGGTCCGACGTAACGGGGTGCTAGCTTGCCTTTCATGTTGAACCTTTGAGTGCCACGGAGGGGAGTGACTTGGAGATAGACATAATCGCCCTCCTCAAAGGTTAGGTCACTTCGACGGTTATCGGTGTAGCTCTTCTGTCGGGACTGGGCTATGCTCAGAACAAAACCCCTTGTATCTCTACCTTAACCTTAGGACTGTATAGGTGGGCTAAGGTTTTATTGCCTGGAGTGGCAATCATCATGGGGACGGACAGAGGGAGTATGTCCAAGTTGTGGGTTTTCAAAAAATCTTCCGAGATGAAAGAATGTGTTGCTCCAGAGTCAAATAATATCATAGCTGGTATGGAATTTGCGGTAAACGTACCAAGTACAACTTCGGGAGCCTCCTGAGCTTCCTCCGCGGTGATGTGATTGACGCGGGCACAAACCGCCTGGTTGGGTGTCGCGCCTTGGGGTTGCTTGGGGTGAGGACACTGGTGCGAATAGTGCCCTTCCTTCTGGCAGTTGAAGCAAATGACCGGCCTTCCTTGGCGATCCTTCAAGACCGGGGCCTTGGCGGCGGACATCGGCTGAGCGGCCGGAGCTGGTGGAGCGGGGTGGGGATGCCCGGCGTTGGATCCACCAGCGGCGTGAGGCGGCCTGTAGGCGGGCCGAGGATGGTAGGAGGGTGCTGGTGGCGGAGGGACGAAGCGGGGCCTCTGGGAATTCGCATGTTGATGCTTGAAGGCGATCATCTTCCTCTTCTTGAGGTCCAACTTGTTCTGCTTAGTCTCTTGGATGAGCGTTTTATTTACTAGCCGTTGGAAGTCGACGTAGTCGGTGGCAACGAGCTAGATCGACAGCTAATCCTTAAGTCCCCGGAGGAACTTGGCCTAGCGGAGAGCGTCAGTCCGCACTTCCTTTGGCGCGTAGCGTGCCAGACGGTTGAACTCATGGAGGTACTCCATGACGGTCTGGTTGCCCTGTTACAGGTCGCGGAACTCCAGCTGCTTCACTGCGATGACTCCGGCGGGGACGTGGGCGGCGCAAAAGGTGATGGTGAATTCCGCCCATGTCACCACGTGGTCCTCAGGCTGGGACTCACGGTAGTTGTCCCACCATTCAGTGGCGGGACCCTGGAGCTGGTGAGTGGCAAAGGCCACTCGCTCCCGGTCGGTGTAGGGGAGGAGGTCTAGCTTCATCCCAATGGTGCGGAGCCAATCTCCATCCTCCATGGTGTTAGTGGTGCTAGAGAAGATGGGCAGGCGCACGCGCAGAAACTCCGAGAGTTGGGGAGAGGGCGCGGGTGCTGGTGCACGAGGGGCAGGCTCCCCATTCTGCAGATGGTCCAACTGAGCTTGTTGGTGCTGCATTTCAGTGAGGAGAGCGGTGATTAGTTGGTTCTGGTTCGCCATCATCTCCGCCAAGGTGGGATGGTTGGCGGATGGCGATCCAGACTGTCACGGGCCCGTTGCACCCCAGTTGGGTACAACACCCTCGGGCGCGTCACGGCTTCCTCCTTCTCCGTTGTTGGAGCCGGTGTTCTGGTGGTCGGCCATCTTCTGAACATACGACGTTTTAAGGCAAAAAGATGATGAGTTAACAATATAATTAAAATAGCTCATAAGGCTCATGCATATATGTCAATCAAGTGGTAAAATTGTTCATTACAATCAAGCTCTTATTCCATCTACAACACAACTCGTCGTAGATAGCACCACATACAAAAATTATTTCATTAGAAAAGCGGTATCTAGCGCCTACTCGCCACCGGAGGCGGTCTCCGTGCTCTCGGAACCACGAGTACGCGGATCCCGAGGGATGGTGGGCTCGAGAAAATTCTCGATAATCGGGTCGGAGATGAGGCCGGGGCGTGGTGCAGGGGCGCTGGCGGTGTATGGTCCGGCGGTGGAGGGGTGTGGCGGGATCCTCTTGGGGCGAGGGGCGGGCTCACGGATGGGCTTCCTCTTCCTTGGGAGGAGGGGAACCATCTTCGCGATGTCCTTCTGCAGGTGCATGATCTTGCGCTGCAGCTCGCCATTCTACTGGATCAAGTTCTTCATCTCCACACGAAGAAACTCAACCGCCTCATGGTGCTCATCGGCGTCGAGCACCAGCTCAGTATGGAGGTCGTCCATAGCCTGAAGAAGACGCGACTGCCGGGCCATGACCGGATCACACACGGAGTGAACTCCGAGGTAGATGCTACGGTAGGCACCGGGAGTGCGCTTCGACACAAGCCGGAAGGACGAGTTTTAGAGATGATCATCATAGATCATCCTCAATTCCATAAGAGCTCTGAAGGCGACACGTTGGCATGCGACATCGAAAGTCGGGCCCCCAAGTGCGGTGGTGTAGGGCGGCAGATGCTCTCCGGAGCCGTGGACGGTGAGGAGACGTCGCAAGGCCCGGCAAACTCTTCCACGTACACTCCCTGGAATTCGGGCTCGAAGAGGAACCCGAGGAAGGTGAGCATCATGCGGAGCTCCTTGATGAAGCCCTCAAAGTGGCGGCAGTAGCTGTGGACTTGGTAGACAGACATCTACAAAACAACAAGTTGAAGAAAAGTGAGGGAAGGAACAAAGTTTATAAAGTAGGTTTTCGAGAAATAATTTTCTGCAGTTAATGACTAGGCTGGTCTGTTTGGCGTCCTACAGTCAAGTCGGCACTGATACCATCTTGTGGCGCCCTGATTTATCGAAATCAGAACATTATTGAATTTCCTAAGAAAAACAATAATACGAGAGGTTCATCATGCGACAATCGTACATACGACAAGTATTCATGGTATGCAGACCATATTTATTAAATCATAGTTTTAATAATAAAAAAAAAAGAAACAGTAATAAAGATAATTAAAATGCATGACGAACGCCTTCTTCAAGATCTTTTCACTTGACTGGGTCGCTACTCCAGACCGTCTTCGTAGTAGGCATCCTCTGAGGTGTTCAACGGGTATGAGTACAAAAGTACTCAATAAGCCACCGCAAATGCAAGTAATAATGCAAGATAATAACAAAGGAGGGATAAAGGCTAAAAGTGCGGAAAAGTACATTTTCAGTTATTGCTTTTAGTGTAGTCAAATTTTATCGCGCGGAATAATAAACATGAACATCAATAATACCATCTAACTCGAGGAGTACGTTTTACCTCCTTGCACAACAGTCCTTACATGTCAAACCATCATGCACATACATATCACAAGTAATCTAACTGTGGGATGTCACGCAACCCGCCCTTGACCGTGGGCTCGACTTTTCGAAAAGATTTATGGCTCTGATCAGAGATGTACTACTGTACCCACAAGGCACGCACTCATCCCAAACACCAAAGTGTAACGAGATGACCCATACCACGGGAACTCGTGCCAAAACCTCAGCATGTAATGCTCCAAGTGATAACCACCCGCTCTAGGTTTCGCCGGCGCGCCGGGCCGCATCCCGGCTAACGTCGCACCCCCTTTTGCGCCACATCGGTACAAGCCACCCACAGGTGCTGCTTGACCCATCTCCAAATGGTGGCCTCGGTTTGGAACACTCCATACCTTAGTTAGGACTTACCCATTAGACTTGTGGTTAGTACGGAAGTGTATCGCAACGAATCCCGCAGACCGGTCCTTATAGTGCCCCGGGTGCTACCGACCAATGCCCTAGCTTGCACCCGGAACCCACCATGCATTCACTCACAACCACAAATCCAACACCGATAGAATTCCAGAGATGAGAATAACGGGGATCATATAGTAGAATCAATCGCTACGACTCATTTTTAATCCTTTAGCAATCATGTCAATACATTGGACACTAGCTAATAATACTAATCATATGGTGACAAGGAGTTTAGGCTAGAGAGCATGGCTTGGGTTGCACATCAAGGTCGGGGGATCCTAAATAAATATATTGTAAGGGTTTCATTTGACTAATGCATGTATATCCTATGTGTTTTAGCGATAGTTTTGTAAAACATGGGTTCAATATGCTCAAAAGATTGGTTTGGTGACTTGCCTTGTTCAGCGAGGGGAGAGGGAGGAACCTCCGGGAAATATTCCGGCTCCTCGACGGCGTCGAAATCTTCCCAATATAAATAAAGTAAAATAAATACAACATTTAGTTAAACAATATAAAATCACACAACAAGCACATAGGTTTAAATTGGTTTAATTTAAAGGAAATCAAGTTGTTAAGTTTCTGAAATTTATTTTATAAATAATTTTAGAAGGAATTATAATGAAAGGTTGTCCTTTATAAAAAAGGGGTTTTAAATGTGAGTAGCCTCATTTTAAGTCTCCCAATAAATTTTTAAAATGAAAGGTTCATGGACAAATTAGTGGTTTTCAGTATATGAACAGAAAGGAATAAACATAAAGTTTATTGAAGTTTAAATATTTGAATTTACATTTTTACCCTAAGGGCATTTGAATACCTCTTTAATTAGTCATGAAAAATCCAAAGTAAACATATTGTTTTTATTGAACTAATGTGTAGAGAATAAAATTACAAAATTTCTAGAATTGAAATGATAATTTTTGGAGTTCAAATGCGCCGGATATGAATTTTACAAGTTTAAAACAGTTTCTGGAATTTATTTTTAAATTTAAATCGCCTCGGGTCCACGGTGAGCCAGGCCCACGGTGAACCCGCGCACTGTGCGCGTGGTCCGGTCCAATCTGGACCATTGGATCCAGATCCAACGCGCGAGAGCGAGGCGGGGGCATTAAGTTATCGTGGACGGTCAGGATTAAAACACTGAACCGGTACGCGATGGACGCTCCAGATTAAACGAGGGTTTTAAATATAAACGAATGTGCGGGATTAAAATGTAACGTTTCATCTAGATCCGACGGTGCGGATTAGATCGCGCACGTGGGGTTATAGGCGTCGTCCGATCGCGATCGCACGGCCGTGGTTAGATCCGACATGGCACGGGTACTCAGCCCGTGCCGGTCATCTTCTCCGACGACTGCGAGCGGGCCAGAGGCCACGGCGAGCGACGGCGGCCCTAGCTAGGCCTAGAAATGGAAAGAGTATGCCTAGGGGAACACGGGGATACCTTAGGTGAGGCGAGCGGTCGACGGAGCATGGTCGGTGGCGAGGGTAGACGATGGAGAGGTTCGGGTGCTCGACGGCGACGGCGATCCTGCGGTCTTCTTGGCCAACAGAGGTGTGGCCGAGGTCGAGCGGTCGGCGACGGTCACGATGGTGGCGACGGTGTGGACGGAGGCGGTCCGAGGCGGCGGCGAGCGGTGGCTGAAGTACGGCTGGCGGTGTTGCGCTAAAAACCGAAATGCGAGTGCTCTATTCGTTCTCAACGCAACTGGGCGTGCGGGCTGGACGTGGTGGAGGTCAAGTGATTAAATAGAGGCGTCGGAGGGGCTCGGGGGGGGATCGCATGCAAGGAAAGCCAAGAGGAGGGCTTTTACTCACCGGCGAGGTCTCGGCCATGCACAGTGCTGCATCCCCGGGGGCTTAAACACGTCCCTTAACGCGATTAAACGGGCAGGGGGGCTCGGGGTGCATTAAACCGGTGCCAATTGAATGCGGGAGGGCCAGCGAGGCGGATCCGAGGTGGGGTCATCGGCCGGCGCGATTTGGGGGCGGTGGCGGGAGGTGGACGACGGGTCCGACAGGTGGGCTAAGGCAGTTAGCGGGTGCGAGCGTGCGAGGGTGGCGGCTGATGGGTGGGGCTGGGCTCGGGCGCGAGAGGGGGTCGGTTGGCGCCGACAGGTGAGGACGGGGTGTCAGGCGCGCGCGCGAGGGGAGGGGGCTCGCTGACGGGTGGGGTCGGGCTGTCAGTCTGAGGCGGGCGAGGGTAACAGGCTGGGCCAGCCGGGAGAGAGAGAAGGGGGGAGAGAGGCCCGTTATTGTTTATAAGGTTTTCTAATTAAAAATAATTACAGAAAATGGATTAAAATATTTGGGCTACTTCCAAGGTTGGTAAAAATCTGTAAAAATTCTTAAAAATATATCTTGGCCTTGGGATCATATACCAAAATTTTTAGCCCCTGGTTTGGTTATTTCATCTAGGTTGTAGGTCAAAATGGTTAAGGAGGGTATTAAAGGTATTTCCAAAATTAATAATTCCAGAAAAAATATATTAATTGATATTTTTATTTCTCTGAAAATTTGGGGTGTTACAACCACTCTTGCAAGTTGAACCATCAAAATATGAAATTAGCGACAATTAGAGCAACATTGTCACTCCAACTAACATCTATGTCGTGATCAACTATGAAATTAGCGACAATTTGGCCTTTCATAGCTCTTACAGGTTCATAGGCCAAATAATACTCAATCAAAGCGTAAGCCTACTTTCTGATTCTTCCACTTAGAATCGGCTTTTGCAACATGTATTTTATAACATGCGTTTGGCAAGCGCCAATACATGTAGTAGGGAGAAGATACTGATGTAATTTGGTACATGCGTAGTAAAGTGATAAACATAAGCGCTCCACAAACAAGTAGGTAGTTTCAGCGTCCAGTAGGTGGCGGCTCAAGAACGTGATGATGTACTCTTTTCCCTCCACCTCCTAGGTTAGCACGACCCCTATCACGCTATCTTCGGCGGCAATGTATAGTCGAAATGGAATTCCGGCTTTTGGTGCTCTCACCACGGGTGGTGATGATAAGCACTCTTTAATATTTTCAAAGACGCTTTGTTGACTTGCCCCCAAGTGAACTCAGCTTCATTTCATAGCCGGAGTATAGGGACAAAGGCATCAATCTTGCCAGACAAGTTAGATATAAAGCGACGTAAATAATTCATCTTGCCTAGCAACTTTTGCACATCTTTCTTGCATGTCGGTGCTGCATAATTTCTAATCTTCTAAAGCCTCTTAGGATCAATCTCTATGTCTCTTTCCTGAATCATGAAGCCTAAGAACTTTCCTACCGACACGCCAAAAGCACATTTGAGTGGGTTCATTTTCAAGCCATACTATAGCATCCTATCAAAAGCAACATTCAAATCGGCTAAGTGGTTTCCTATAGTGTCCGATTTGACTACAACATCATCTATGTAAACTTCTAACATAACTCCTAACAAGTCATGAAAGATCAAGTTCATAGCACGTTGATATGTAGCGCTAGCATTCTTTAAACCAAAAGTAATAACGACCCACTCGAACAAGCCGACAAAACCAGGGCATCAAAAGGTTGTCTTGTAGACGTCCTCTTCAGCAATAAAGATTTGATTATAACAAGCATTGCCATCAAGAAAACTTAGTAACTTTTGTCCTGAAGCATCGTTGATTAGCATGTCGGCTATCGGCATGGGGTATTCGTCCTTCGAAGTGGCCTTGTTCAGATCCCTGAAATCAATACAAACTTGTATTTTGTCGTTCCCCTTCTTTTCTACAGGCACAATGTTAGCGACCCATTCGGCATACCTGCATGACCTAATAAACTCAGCCTTGAGTAATCTCTCCACTTCTTCTTTAACTCGGTCATAGACGATCGAATTAAAGTGACGAGGAGGTTGTTTATAAGGCCTAAATTTGGATTTTATAGGTAGCCGATGCTCCACAACCTTGCGGCTTAATCCAGGCATCTCACTATACTCCCATGTGAAACAATCGATTTATGACTGAAGCAAATTTATTACTTTGGCCTTTTCATTAGTCTGTAAATGTTGGTTTACAAAAATCGGCCTTGGTATGTTACCATTGCCTATGTCAATTTCCTCTAAAGGATCGGCCGACGCAAAACCTTATCCTAGTTTCTATACTTCACTAAAGTCTTCGATGGCCTCAGCAATACCATCTTTAGCAGACATATATTGCTCCACACGAGACTTCAATCAATCTAGATTACTTTTGCTAGACATGACTACTAATTTAGAAATAGTTGTGTGAGGAGTCATGCTGAAGAGTATGGGCCTCATGACTCCAGATGTGATGAGTGATTGTCAACGAAAGTCAAGAGGACACAAAGAGAGGAGAAGACCTGCTGTGTCTGGGCCGCATGTGACTCAGGTACATGGGCAGCGAGCGACTGTCGGGCAGAGGGGCTGCGAAGTTGGGCTGGCCCAATTCGGGTACATGGGCTAGGAACAGCAGAGGATCCACTGGGCTGTTGACCAGGATTGACTCAGGTACACGGGCGGCGAGCGATTACCGGGCTGAGAGAGTTGCGGAGTCGGGCCAATCCAATCCGGGTACCCGGTGCAAAGACGGTGGACACTTTGTCAGTTTCGGCGCAAAACTGACAACCGCTGATCTCAGATCTGATCGTTCTGAGGCGAAGCCGTAGCCGCTACGAAAGCTCCACTTCAGGATAAGTCATCTGTAATTAGGAGTTTACTATTTTGTATTTAGGCCCTCAGTCTGTCAGTCGAGTTTGTAAAAATATCCTAAGGGCATTTTGGTCTTTTCCATTTTATTTCAACGTCTGTAAAAACCCTAAGGGTATTTTGGTATTTTCCTAGGCTATTGGGCTGCCTATAAATAGGGCCCCAATCCCTAGGGTTAGGGTTACCCATTCTGAAATCACTTTTCTAATCAAAAAGATTGGGTCACTTTTTGGCATTCATCTTCCTGGTGTTTGTTCTTCTCCGCCGCCATTGCTCATCGCACGCATGTCAGGTTCCACATCCCAAGCACGTCGAGAAATCACTTAATCAGTCTTGTTATTCTTCTTGTCTCTCCGATCGTGCCTTGCTGTGGATTTGTTTATTTGATGCCTTAGTATGCGTGCCGGTTTTTAATCCTTTGTGAGCGAGTTCTGCTTGTCAGTTTTTGTTGGAGCCACGTTCTGTTTTTTATTTCTCTATTGTTGCATGTTGGTATCTCGAGGCATGGCAGAGTAGCTCTGTGTTGTCTTGTCATGCGGGAGCAAGCATAGGCTGCAAGCATCTTTGCATGAGTCTGCATGCAAGCAAGTAGCTGGTGTGTTTTGCTAGCACATCTAGCTAGCTTGTGGTCTTTGCGCAGCTGTTGTCCAAGTAGGTGATTAGTTTTTTACTGCACCGTAGCGCATGCTTCATAGCTTTTCTGACGTGTGCACAAGTTTAGAGACTAGTACTAAGGAGCTAGTTTTTGTAGCTGAAGCTCGCACGTTTTTGTTTTTTGAAGCTGTGTGTTCAGCCGATGTTTTCTGTACTTCATTACGTTTTGAAGTATCTGTTCGGAATTGAAACCGTGGGCCCCATAACGCAGTGCACTTCGCTTGCGTGTGTAAGAGACCAAGTGCTGGCTTATACCATCTACTCATTGTCGTTGTGTTCCGTGGGTCCCGCTAGCTATCTGGAAGTAGCTAGCTTTTGCTCTCGTTGTCTTGCTCAGCTGCAGTCACAGGAGTCTCACTGTTCGAAGCTTTGTCGTGGGCCCCACAGGTCTCAGCGCAAACTTCGCTAATCAATAGACTTTGCAGTGGCAACACTCTTCGGCTTTCCGATGATCTTCGCATAAAATGCAGGCTTCATCTGTTCGATTTTCACTTCGTTCTTGGTGCACTTCGAAGATGGAATAAGGCTTCGCACATTACCTGTTGGCCTCTGTGTACTTGTTGTGAACTCCAAAGCTTGGGCATTTCGAAGCATTCTTCAGCGGGATTCGAAGAAGGTTTCGAAGTTCGTTTTTACACTTCGAATTTTGTTTCACAGACTTCGAACTAGAGAAAAAATTCAAACAGTAAAACTTCATCTCGGTCTGTGTGCACTTGAATCAACTTGATTGTGTCATTTGTTCTGATGATGTTTAAAATGACTATATCTTAAAATTCTGTATTAATCTGTCTTTAAGCACTGTGTTGGTGTCTTTTGTTTAGAACACCGGTCGTTTTTAGGCTAGATCATTTTAGGCTCTGTGGATCTGTTTTATTTTTCTTGCTAAGTCTGTTGAGGTGTGTTGGGTGTTAGGAGCAGGCCATTGATTCGAAAGAATTGTTTAGGCACCCATTCACTCCCCCTGTGGTCGCTACTTTCGGTCCTACAAGTGGTATCAGATCCTGGTTAGGTTTTTTCCATACCTTAACCGGTTCTAAACCCATTTAGTGATCATGACTTCTTCTGGAAAGGTTCCCTCCCTTGAAGCTTATGGCTATACTTATTGGAAGACTCACATGCAAGCCTATCTCATGAGCCAGAGCGTGGACATTTGGAACATTTGTGTTCACCCTACTTTCACCATAGGGCCTGTTGCTGAGGATACATCTGTAGATATTATCGCCCAGCTTCAGAACAACAACAAAGCGATGAACATTTTGTTTCTGGTTTAGGTCCCACTGAATTTGGGCGTGTGAGCCATCTCTACACTGCTAGAGAGATTTGGGCTACCCTCCAAGCACACCATGAGGGGACAGCCCAGGTCAAGGCTAGGCTCTATCAGACCTACCAGCGTGAATATGAGAATTTCACACAGAAGCCGGGTGAATCTGTTGAAGCTTTGTTTGGTCGTTTTCAATCGATCATCAACAAGCTTCAGACCAACAAGGATGAGGGAGTTCAGCTGGTCTCAGATCATGAGCATGCGCTCAAGGTTCTCCATACCTTGGACCCTAAGATCTGGGAGATCAAGGTATCCTCTATCATTGAGAGCACCTCTTATGATACCTTGACAATTTCTGAGTTGTTCAGCAAGGTGAAGGCCACTGAGGTTGATATCCAGTTGAGATCAAATCTCACTAGCTTTGGATCAAAAACATGGCCCTTGCTACACCTTCTACAGACCCCTCCTCTGTGAGCTGTGCTGGTTTCTCCTTGATGTCTATCACTGAGGACCAGCTTGAGTCGCTAGGAGATGATGACCTGTGTATGTTTAACAACCGGGTGCGTCGTGTCTATGATAAGCGAATGTTCAAAAGACACGGCACAAAATTCGGATGCTTTGAGTGTGGTGATCCAGGTCACTTCATCGCCGACTGCCCCAAGCGCAATGTTCACAAGAAGGGTACCGGTGGTGGCTTCTACGACTCCGGCAAGCACGACAGCTCCTCCTTCAAAAAGGGCAAGCCCAAGACCAGATTCTTCAGAAAGTCCATAAAGGACTACTGGCGTGAGAACAAGAAGCGAGACAAGGCCTTCTTCGCCGAGATGGAGCAAAGTTACTCCATGCGGTCTTCGTCTTCTTCCTCTTCATCAAGCTCAAGCGATGAGGAGATCGTGATCAGGAAGGGGAAGGACAAGGATGAACCGACGGGCCTCTGCTTCATGGCTTTCGGGGACATACCGAAAAGCCACTCACATCAACGCCGAAGATCCCGCAAGAGTTTCTGCTCAATGGCTCTTGGGGATAAGGAAGAGAAGGGCTCCTCCGACGACTCCGACGATGACGACAATAATAAGGTATCTTCTTATGAACGTAAAATCATTGATTTACTTGAAGAGAATCGTCAGGAGTTGAGATATCGGGAGAAACTGCTTAGAGGGGCTAAGAATAGGATATATGAACTTGAGAGTGAGCTTGCCGTGGCCAACGACAGAATTGAGAGTCTATCTTCTTCCCCTTGCTTGGGTGGTAGCAGTGAGTGCCCAAAGTGTGAGGTGTTACTATGTGACCTGACGAATCTGAAGTCCAGGTACACAGAGAGGGTAGATGAGAGGGACGCTTTGGCCACTGAGCTTGAGAGTGCTCAGCTGGAGCTAAAAGATGCTCATGCCACTGTTGTCATGCCCTGTGTAGACTGTCCATCCCATCTAGCTAGTTTAGCTAAGCTGAAAGCCAAGGGTGATGAGCAGTTGGGTGAGTTGGAGGGAGTCAGAACTGAGTTGGAGTAGACTAGGCTAAAGCTTCAAACACTATCAGTTCCACCAACTTGTGAGAACTACTTGTCTTTTAGATTGGAGTTGCTCAAGCTGAAAGCTGAGAAGTCTGTCCAAGTTGATAGAGAGTGTGAGACCTGCTTGTCTCAGGTGGAGGTACTAGCTTCCTTGAGAGAGGAGCTAGTTGATGTTCAGAATGAGAACTTTTACCTCCGTCAGATCCTGAGTTGGGTGAGTGCCAGAGAGCTACAGCTCGGCATGATGATCCAGCAGTTTAAGAGGCAAGATGAGTTTGGGGTAGGTTACACCTACACCAAGGCTGATTTTGAGAGTGCCATTAGCCAAGCAGTGGAGTAAAATGACTCCTGAACAGAGATACCCCAAGGATGGAGTGTTCCAAGAACAATCTAAAGCTCCACCCAAGAAGCCCATCTGGGTTCCAAAGCCCAAACACCTCCGCACTTCTCTAAACTCTCTACTTGGACCCTCTCACACCAAAAGTCTACACCCAACACCACCAAGCCCAAGAACCCCAAGCCTAAACCACATCCCAAGAAGCCCACTTACCACTGTGAGTACTGTCAGAGAGACGGGCATCTTGAGGAGTTTTGCTTCAAGAGGAAGCGGGTTGAGAGAGCAGAGAGAGCTCATGGTGGCCAGGAGCAGTCTACCAGCAGGGTGGTAGACTGAGACTTCCTCGACGCGGGGGGAGGCTAGAGGCCAGGCCGCGTCGTGTAGGTGGTGGTAGAGGAGACAACTTTCATGCTCGTGCTCTGGAGGGTGGTGTTCGATCCGGCAGAGCTCTAGGTCATTCTGGATACGGTCCTAGACCTCGTGGCCGAGGTTTTAGGCAGAACCGTGGACCACGTTTTGAGCCGCGTTTTGGTCCAAACTCTTATGATGATTTCTGCTTTCCGTCTTTTGAGCAGATGGCTCGACACTGGTTTAGTTCTTTTGCTAAACCTGGTGTCGGACCATTTGCTCCCCCTTACAACCACTGATTATGCAGGATTGGGGACTGGAGAACGTTTGGATCATGGACTCAGGATGCTCTCGCCACATGACGGGACATCGCAGATGGTTCTCCAGTCTCTCTCCCCCGAGCTCCAAAGAATACATTACATTCAGGAACAGTGGTCAAGGGAAGGTACACGACATTGGTTCAATTCGCATCTCAGACCATTTCTCTTTGAAGAACGTTGCTTTGGTTGGAAATTTGAACTTCAATTTGATTTCTGTTTTGCAACTTCTTGAGGATGGTTTGGAGCTTTGTTTTAAGAAGTGCAGTTCTTCTGTTATTGATTCTAGAGGGTCTTTGATTTGCTAGATCATACCTTTCGGTAAGGTTTTTCGGATTGACTTCTCTGGTACTTTTGGCCCTTCTCGATGTTTGATTGCTTGATCCTCCTCTGAGCTCTAGAAGTGGCATAGGAGGTTGGGCCATTTGAGTTTTGATCTACTAGTCAGGTTGAGCTCTATGGACCTCATCCTAGGATTGCCCAAGCTTAAAATGGAGAAGGATCTAGTTTGACATCCCTGTCGTCATGGGAAAATGGTTGCCGCTTCTCACTCACCTGTGACTCAGGTGATGACTTTGTATCCGGGCGATCTGTTACACATGGACACTGTTGGTCCAACTCGGGTACGCTCAGTCGGTGGGAAGTGGTACGCGCTTGTGATCATTGACGATTTTTCTCGATTCTCGTGCGTTTTCTTTTTGGAGTCTAAGGATGAGACTTTTCATTTCGTTCATGACCTGATTTTGAAGCTGAAGAATGAGAACAATGGTCGGATGCGAGCAATTCGCTCTGACAGTGGCTCTGAGTTCAAGAACTCTCAGTTCGTCAGCTTCTGTAGTGCTCAAGGTCTTGATCATCAATTTTCTACTCCTTACACTCCCCCACAGAATGGCGTTGTGGAATGAAAGAACCGCACGCTAGTCGAGATTGCCAGGACAATGCTCGATGAGCACAGGACTCCTAGGCGTTTTTGGGCTGAAGCCATGAACACGACTTGCTATCTGGCCAACCGTATTTTTCTTAGAGCTTACCTAGGTAAGACTTCATATGAGTTGCGGTTTGGCAGACAGCCCAAGGTGAGCCACTTGCGAGTGTTTGGCTGCAAGTGCTTTGTGCTCAAGAAGGGAGGGCATTTGGACAAGTTTGAGTCTCGTTGCTGTGATGGAGTTTTTCTTGGCTATGCTTTCCATTCTCGAGGCTTCCATGTTTGGAACCTCGACTACCAGCAGCTTGTCGAGACTTGCGAGGTTTCTTTTGATGAGTCCTTGCCTTCTTTGACTCCTTCTTTTCATCTTTCTAGAGATGGTGAGCTCGGAGAGTCCATCTTCGAGGAAGATGATGACGCTCCAGCTGTTGATGAGGGTGGGCCTTCTGCACTGCCTGTAGAACCCACACCTTCTGAGTCTTCGACTGAGGACGAGGGCGGACCTCTGATCACTTCTTCCACTTCGATCGAGCCTCCTCAATCGAGTCTAGAGGTACCAGCTGCTGACTCCGGTGAGGTGACTTCAGATCACCAGGGATCCCGAGCAATTCAGCGTGATCACCCCTCAGAGCTCATCTTCGGTGATTTGTCTGAGAGGACTTTGCGTTCTTCTGTTGACTCTCTTATTGTGTTTGCTGAATCTATTTTTGTTGCATCTTTTGAGCCCAGAGACGTTTCTCATGCTCTTTCTGATTCGAATTGGATTAATGCCAATGCAAGAAGAGCTTGAGAATTTTGTCCGCAATCGGGTTTGGACAATGGTTGAGCTGCCACCAGGATGCAACCCCATAGGCACAAAGTGGGTGTTCAAAAACAAGCAAGGTGAAGATGGGGTTGTGGTGCACAACAAAGCTCGACTGGTTGCCCAGGGTTTTTGCCAGAAAGAGGGTATTGACTTTGAGGAGACCTTCGCCCCTATTGCCCGTCTTGAGTCTATTCGCATTCTCTTAGCTTGACCGCTTCAAAGGGTTTAAAGCTTTTTCAAATGGATGTCAAGAGTGCTTTTCTGAATGGGTACATAGAGGAGGAGGTTTATGTTAGGCAGCCCCCGGTTTTGAGAACCCTAAGTTTCCTCGACATGTTTTTAAGCTGCAGAAAGCTTTATACGGTCTTAAGCAAGCCCCAGGGCTTGGTATGACCGGTTGAAGCAGTTTTTGTTGGGGAAGGGCTTTGTGATGGGTTCTTTGGATAAAACTCTTTTCTTGCTCAGAGATGCCTCAGATTTCTTGGTTGCTCAGATATACGTGGACGATATCATTTTTGGTGGTACTACTGATGCTCTTGTATCCATGTTTTCTGAGTAGATGCACAGTGAGTTTAAGATGAGCCTCATGGGTGAGCTCAAGTACTTACTAGGGCTCCAGATCAAGCAGACCAAGGACAACACCTTCATCCACCAGGGTAAGTACACTCGGGACATGTTGAAGAAATTCGACTTTGGTGGAGAGCTGAAGCCTCAGATGACCCCAATGGGCACATCTGGGGGCCTGGACAAGGACGAGAGTGGCGTCAAGGTCAACGAGAGAGAGTTTCGAGGGATGATCGGTTCGCTGCTGTACTTGACGACGACGAGGACAGATATACAGTTCGCTGTGGGACTGTGCGCGCTCTTCTAGTCTTTACCACGCACGTCTCATCAGCAAGCTGTCAAGCACATTATTAGGTATCTTACCTATGCGCCCGATCTTGGTCTTTATTATTCAGCATCATCATCTCTTGATTTATCTGGTTTTTCGGACACCGACTTTGGTGGGTGCCGGTTGGATCACAAGTCGACTTCCGGTACTTGCCAGTTTCTTGGTTCGTCTCTTGTTTCCTGGTCTTCTCGAAAGCAATCTGGAGTTTCTCTTTCGACCACTGAGGCTAAGTATGTAGCTGCTACTCATAGTTAGTTTGGATGATTTCCACATTGCGAGACTTTGGGTTGTTCTTTCCTACCAGAGTTCCTCTGTTTTGTGACAGCACCAGTGCAATTAGTGTAGGGAAAAACCCTTGTCTCCATTCAAAAACCAAACACATTGATGTGCTCTTTCACTTTCTGAGGGATCAATATGAGAAAGATGTCATTGACCTTGTTCATGTTGATTCTCATCATCAGTTAGTTGACATTTTCACCAAACCCCAAGATCAGTCTACTTTTGAGCGTTTACGAGAGGATTTGGGTGTTGTGTATCCTTTTAAGGATATTTTGAGACAATTTTTTCTTTCTTCTTTACTCTTTTCTTGAGTCTTTTTATGTGTGTTCATATCATGCATATTCACATATCACACTTTGAGCTTGCTTCTGTTATATGATTGAACTACTTTACTTATTCTAGCTGGTACATGCTTTTGATTACTTGTCAATGATCATGCTTTGCTTCAGTTCGCATGATATGTCTGATATCTGTCATATGCATGGCTTTTATGATTTAAAATTGAAAAATGATCACCATTACTTCTGGTAACTAGCATGTGTAAGCTGAATGTTTTTGCTATCTATTACATGCCTTGTAGCTAGTTCCTCACTTAGATGCAGATATGCAACTTGGACATTTATATGCTTTAACATGGAAAATATGCTATAAAAATGATAAAAATCAAAAATTGAATGAAAATTATGCTTGAATCGACAAGATCCAGGTGGGTTTGCTTTGTCACATTGCATTGTTCTGGACTGCTTAGCATAGCACTTTGGTATGAACTAGGACAATGTAATGTATGCCAAGACCAATGTCTTAAGCTTCTGATGGTCCAGTTCTGGCCTAGGTTTGACTTGGTCGGTTAGCATAAGGTTTGACATGCAAATAACCCCTGGCAAAAATGAAAAAGGAAAATGAAAAAGCCTGAAAATTAAAAAGATAACAAGTTTGCTGAAGCACTTTGTTTTGGACAATGCTTATCTTGGTAGATATCAGTTAGCTTTGCATCTCATGCTTTACCTTGCTTGTCAACTGGAAAATGTGGTGATGCTTTTGTTTGCGAAAATTGAAAAATGCGTGCTAATGACATTCTTTAGATATCATCTGTTGCACTGATCATGCCATGTGTCTTAGACAGTATGTCTTTTGCTATACCTGTTAGATATTGTAATTGCAGTCAATCATATCTGAGAAGCATGCTTTCTACACTCCACCTGCAACCCAGTTGCATTCATTGCATATTTTGAAGGGGAATTGCATTTTAGGGGTAGTTTGTGTCTCTTTAGAGTGCATTTAGTCCCGCTTGATGAGTTCCCTTGTCAACATGGGGGAGAAATTTTGGGACAAGAGTTTAAGGGGGAGTTTTGGCTTTTTCTGGGATTTGTTTCAGGGGGAGTTTTTATCCCGGTTGTCCTTACTCTTTTGATATCCTTGTTGATAATTCTGAGATTGCACTCGTTTTGAGCTTTTACTTTTTGGTTAACCATAATGACCGCTTCTGGTTTTTGTTCGACTTTTGGTCATTAGGGTTAAATTTTTACTTTATTTTCTTCTTCTCTGTTTTCTTTTGTTTTGTTTTCGTGTTTCCACATGTGCTCACAGGTACTGAAGAGCTGATGAAGAGAAGTGTTGACAATGCACTCATCAAGGGGGAGATTGAGGAGCCATGTTGAAGAGCATGGGCCTCATGGCTCTAGATGTGATGAGTCATTGTCAACGGTAGTCAAAGAGGACTGAAGAGAGGAGAAGACCTGCTACGTCTAGGACGCATGTGACTCAGGTACACGATTAGCGAGCGACTGTCAGGCACAGAGGCTGCGAAGTCGGGCTGGCCTAATCCGGGTACATGGGCTAGGAGCAGCAGAGGATCCACTAGGCTGTTGACCAGGATTGACTCAGCTACACGGGCGGCAAGCGATTGCCGGGCTGAGAGAGCTGCGGAATCGGGCCGGCCCAATCCGGGTACCTGGTGCAAAGTTGGTGGACGCTTTGTTAGTTTCGGCGTAAAACTGACGACCGCTGATCTCGGATCGGACCATTCTGGGGCGAAGCCGTAGTCGCTACGAAAGCTCCGCTTTCGGATAAGTCATCTGTAAATAGGAGTTTACTATTTTGTCCTTAGGCCCACAGTCAGTCAGTTGAGTCTGTAAAAATATCCTAAGGGCAGTTTGGTCTTTTCCATTTCATTTTGGCATCTGTAAAAACCCTAAGGGTCTTTTGGAATATTCCTAGGCTATTGGGCTGCCTATAAATAGGGCCCCAATCCCTAGGGTTAGAGTTACCATTTCTGAAATCACTTTTTAATACAAGAGATTGGATCACGATTGCTTATCCTCTGGCGTTTTGTCTCACTCCGCCGTCTTTGGTTTCGACACACGCCGCCGCTGTTCATCGCAAGCGATTCAAACGTGCAGATCATTTATCAGGTTTTGTTTAATCACCTCGATGGTTGTACTTTGTTTGTTTCTTCTAATCTGAGTTTGCTGTAGAAATTTTATTCTCCTGAAGTTTTTGGAAACCTTCTCGTTTTTGCGTATGGAAGTTGATTACAACGTTTAACTTCCTGCATCCCTGTCTATGGCTTAAGTTTTCATGTATTCACTCAAGTGCCTATGAGTCTTAGCACTGCAGGACTAGTTCTTTTCAGTGTTTATTGCAGCCTGGCAGCAGGGTTTGAGTACTTTTGTACCAATGCCGTCTACGACCTGTTTGACAGGCTAGTGAAGACAAAAGCCTGACACAGTCCTCGATGCCTTTGTTTGCTTCCGGGCAGTCAGATTCTTTGTGCTGAATACGTTTGTTTTAAGCAAGCTTCGTTCTGTTTTTCTGTGGCTTCGAAAGGTTGTGACTACCTTCGCTGTTTTAGCACACTTCGCTGCTATTCGATTCATTTTTGACTCAGCTACGTGTGCTGCGAAGTCTGCATCTTTATACCTCGCATATCCTGCAGGCTTCGAACGACTAGCTTCAAACTTTTGCGAGTTTTGGGATCTGTGATTGTCTCGGTCGAAGCTCATCTCTTAATCGAAGGATGTTGTAGGCTTCGTTTTATTGTTTCTAGACTGCAGACTACGGAGGCTGTGTTTTGGAACAGCAGCTTTCAGGCAGAAGCTTCGAAGCTTACAGCTCTTCTTTGCGAAGTCACCCTTCGAACCGAAGTCCGGTATTTCGGAGTTTTTCAATATTCGAAGTGTGCTCTGTTCAAAGTTTGCTGCAGAGTGAATTTTCACCTGGTGTCTTTTCTGCTGTGTGGGTCCTACTTTTCGAAGGGTACGGTCTGTATTTTTCCTCTAGCTTCGAAGTTCACGTTTGTACCTTCGCACGAAAACTTCGAAGCAGGCTTTGACACGTCCACTACAGGCTTTGATACTGTGGACTTCGAACAGGCTTCATCAAGTACCGAACAGGAGACAACTCTGAACAGTAAGACTTCTCGTTTTATGTGCACTCAGATTAAAATGTTGTGATGATCTAATTCTATGAAGTTTGATCTGCCCATGATTTAAATGCTTTGTTAATTTGCCTATTAGCACTGTTTTGGTGTCTTTTCATTTAGGACACCAGTTGTTTTTAGGCTAGATCTTTTTAGGTCTTGACGACTTGTTTACATTTCCCTGCTAAGTCTTTTGAGGTGCTTTGGGTGTTGGGAGCAGGCCATTGATTCGAAAGAATTTTTTAGGCACCCATTCACCCCCTCTGGTCGCGACTTTCGGTCCTACACTTTGTCAGTTTCGGCGCAAAATTGACGACTACTGATCTCGGATCTAACCGTTCTGAGGCAAAGCCGTAGCCGCTACGAAAGATCCGCTTCAGGATAAGTGATCTGTAATTAGGAGTTTACTATTTTGTCTTTAGGCCCACAGTCTGTAAGTCGAGTTTGTAAAAATATCCTAAGGGCATTTTGGTCTTTTCTATTTTATTTCAGCGTCTATAAAAAACCTAAGGGTTGTTTGCTATTTTCCTAGGCTATTGGGCTGCCTATAAATAGGGCCCCAATCTCTAGGGTTAGGGTTACCCATCCTGAAATCACTTTTCTAATCAAAAAGATTGGGTCACTTTTTGGCATTCATCTTCCTGGTGTTTGTTCTTCTCCGCCGCCATCGCTCATCGCACGCATGTCAGGTTCCGGATCCTAGGCACATCGACAAATCACTTAATCAGTCTTGTTATTCTTCTTGTCTCTCTGATCGTGCCTTGCTATGGATTTGTTTATTTGATGCCTCAGTATGCGTGCTGGTTTTTAATCTTCTATGAGCGAGTTCTGCTTGTAAGTTTTTGCTGGAGCCACGTTCTGTTTTTTTATTTCTCTATTTTTACATGTTGGTATCTCGAGGCCTGGCAGAGTAGCTCTGTGTTGTCTTGTCATGCGGAAGCATAGGCTGCAAGCATCTTTTCGATTTTCACTTTGTTCTTGGTGCACTTCAAAGATGGAATCAGGCTTCGCACATGACCTGTTGGCCTTCGTGTACTCATTGTGAACTTCGAAGCTTGGGTATTTCGAAGCATACTTCGGCGGGATTCGAAGAAGGTTTCGAAGTTCGTTTTTACACTTCGAATTTTGTTTCACAGACTTCGAACCAGAGAAAAAAAATTTCGAACAGTAAAACTTCACCTCGGTCTACGTGCACTTGAATCAACTTGATTGTGTCATTTGTTCTGATGATGTTTAAAATAACTATATCTTAAAATTCTCTGTTAATTTGCCTTTAAGCACTGTGTTGTTGTCTTTTGTTTAGAACACCGGTAATTTTTAGGCTAGATCATTTTAGGCTCTATGGATCTGCTTTATTTTTCTTGCTAAGTCTGTTGAGGTGCGTTGGGTGTTGGGAGTAGGCCATTGATTCGAAAGAATTTTTTAAGCTCCCATTCACCCCCCTCTGGTCGCTACTTTCGGTCCTACATCGTGCTACACCAGCCGACTTTACAAACACTAGTACGAAACGTCTTCCGGACACATCGGCCAATGCTACCTGGGTTGAAGTATCTATGGGTATGACCTCTACCTCATCGCCGTCCCACTAAATTAGGCATTAGTGCAAAGTAGAAAGAATGCAGCAGTTTGCGTCAATCCAATCATGCCCGAGCAGCCCACTGTAGTTACCTTGCACATCAATGACGAAGAATGCTGTCGGCAATGTCTTGTTGCCTACTGTTAGCTCCATGGAGAGTACGCCTTTGGCCTCGGAACGCTCACCATTGAAGCCATTAAGCATTAGGTTGGTTTCCTTCAAGTCTTCCTTGTCCTTGCCAAGATTGTTCAACAGTGAGTAAGGCATTAGATTGACAGTGGCACCACCATCAACAAGCATCCTGGAGATCGACGGGCGAGTAGTCGTCATCGAGCATGTTGTCATTGTCGTCGCTTGGACTAGGAGCCAGGTTGGTTATCTTAACCAGCTTGATCCTCCATACCTATCTCATCATTGGCCGAGGGTGGATTTCCTCAAAGATGGCGTCTCTCTCATACTCGGCTTTCTTCTCGCACATCTCTAGTGCCCGTTGGCGTTGCAAACGCCTTTCCTTTGATTTTGACATACCTAGAGGTGCCCAAGATGGATGTGGCTTGGTACCAGGCGTCACTGCCTTGTTCCTGTTATTTTTGGCCAAGGGGGTATTACCAAGATTGGCCTCGCATGTTTCATAATTGGAGGGGCCTTCGCTGCGGACCATGCCAATCAGACCGGCCTCGTCTGGCCAATCGGACCAAGCTCCGGTGTTGGCTTCGGCTGGAGTAGGGGACTTACCTCTATCAAGCTTCGGCGAAGGGGCCTTGAACACGCTCAAACATTGGGTCAGGAACACGCTCAAAAAATTTCAGATTTTTCTGCCAAACGAGCGAAAAGTTATGCCTGTTTTACTGAAGGGGGGTCACAAAGAGTCGATGTGTAAAACAAATAGGGTTGCGGAAGGGGGGTTTTTTGGTGGGGAATTTTTTTTCTGAGACACAAGAACAACTACTACTCAAACGACACAGAGGGATGACTAAACCAGCAACAAGACTCGACCAAGAACACGAACTCAACAAAGTTAAAACTGAAATTAAAATCGCAAGGCACAAAGGGGTTCTCGGTGGGGAATTTTTTTGGTGCGGTTTTCTGGACTCTGGGTAAAAACAAAAGCAGATCAAGATTACCTAACGGGAAAACTGAGCTCTGATACCAACTGATGGGGGACTGGTCCCGATCTTCCGCTAGGTAAAGGATAACTTGGGTTGGTGGAGAATCTCGACGTTGGCAATCCAAGGCTCTGATCCGGCGGATCAAAACCTTGCAATCGTTACACCACTGTCTCCGTTGGTTATCAACCTCGCAGAACGCGATTGACCTCGCCACGAAGGCTAATTCCTGCAAGCGAACCCAAGAACACAAGCAAGAACAAGAAGGATACAAATCAAATGCCAAATCACAGACAAACGAAGATAAGGTGAGGTTTCACAAACGCCAATGCAGCAGCCAATCGGTCCGGTGCAAGAGGCGGGATCTAAACACAACAGTGTAGATGCAAACAAAGCAAAACCTAACCCTAGCGATGGCTGGCATGAGAATATATAGGGCGGCGGCCTGTGGAAGGCGAACAGACACAGGCTGTGGGCTAGAAAACGTACAGACTCAGACTATGGGCCAACACGGCCCAGTTCTGTCACGCAGGACTATTTTAAATACACAGGATGACTCGAGACTCCAAATGAGGTGAAACCAACGGAAAACGATCCGTCTTCTCCTCAGCTTTCCAAAAAGTCAAAGAACGCGCCAATCGGACTTCGTATGAGGAAGTTGTGCCCATTTTGGTGCAGGGTGGTTAATGTAGTCCGAACCAGCGAATTCTTGACTTCAAATCATCCGTGCGACTCCGTCTTCAACTCCAATTCTTCTATTCCATCTCCCATGTTCCTAAGCAACAAAATATCGCTAGTATTCAGTAGCATCCCGTCCAAACAAATATTAACATAGTTGCTAAGGAAAGAATTAACCTCATGGTTCAAGCGACGGGCACGGGCGCGTGTGATTGGTCCTTGTAGTTGAATTGTAGGTGGAGGCTCCATGTGTGTATCATGTGAAGTGATGTCCTCATCATAGCCCATGTACCCGGATTGGGCCAGCCCGACTTCACAGCTCTCTCAGCCCGACCATCACTTGCTGCCCGTGTACCTGAGTCACATCACAGGCGGCCCATGAAACAGTAGATCTCCTTTCTTCTTCTGTCCTCTTTGACTATCGTTGACGATGACTCATCACATCTGGAGCCATGAGGCCCACGCTATTCAGCATGGCTCCTCAATCTCCCCCTTGATGAGTGCATTGTCAACACTTCACTTCTTTAGCTCTTCAGTACCTGCAAGCAACCGTGGAAACACGAAAACAAAAACGCAAGAAAACAAAGAAGAAGAAAAATAAGGTAAAAGTTTAACCCTAATGACCAAAAACCGAACAAAAGAAAGAGGCGGTCATTATGGTTAACCAATGGTAAAAGCTCAGAATGAGTGCGATCTCAGAAACATCAACAAGGATATCAAAAGAGTAAGTGAGACAAAAACTCCCCCTCAAACTCTTATCCCAAAATTTCTCCCCCTTGTTGGCAAGTGAACTCATCAAGCACTCAAAAGAGACACGGACTCCCCCTGAAACGCAACTCCCCCTCAAAATATGCAATGAATGCAACTGGGGTGCATGAGGAGTGTAGAAAGCATGCTTCTCAGATATGATTGACTGCAATTACAACATCTAACAAGTAGAGCAAAAGACATACTGTCTAAGACACATGGTATGATCAGTGCAACATATGATATCTAAAGAAAGTCATTAGCACGCATTTTTCAGTTTTTGCAAACAAAAGCATCACCACTTTTTCTAGTAAACAAGCAAGGTAAAGCATGAGATGCAAAAGCTAACTGATATCTACCAAGATAGGCATTGTCCGAATCAAAGTGCTTCAGCAAACTTGTTATCATTTCAATTTTCAAGCTTTTTCTTTTCTCTTTTTCATTTATGCCAGGGGTTATTTGTGTGTCAAACCTTATGCTGACCGACTAAGTCAAGCCTAGGCCAGATCTAGACCATCAAAAGCTTAAGACATTGGTCTTGGCATACACTACACTGTCCTAGTTCATACCAAAGTGCTATGGTATGCAGTCCAGAACAAATGTAATGCGACAAAGCAAACCCACCTGGATCTTTTCAAGTTATGCATAAAAAGACATGGAATTTTCATTTTTCTAGATTTTTCATCATTTTTATAGCACATTTCCATGTTTAAAGCATACAGATGTCCAAGTTGCATATTTGCATCTGAGTCAGGAACTAGCTACAAGGCATGTAACAGATAGCAAGAACATTCAGCCTACGCATGCTAGTTACCAGAAGCAATGGTGATCATTTTTCAATTTTAAAGCATAAAAACCATGCATATGACAGATATCGGACTTATCAAGCGAACTGAGACAATACATGATCATTGACAAGTAATCAAAAGCATGTACCAGCTAGAATAAGTAAAGCAGTTCAATCACATAACAGAAGCAAGCTCAAAAGTGTGATATGTGAATATGTATGATATGAACACACACAAAAATAAATCAAGAAAAGAGTAAAGAAGAAAGAACAACTGACGCAAAATATCTAGGGGTTTGGTGAAAATGTCAGCCAACTGATGATGGGTATCAACATGAACAAGGTCAATGACACCTTTCTCATATTGATCCCGCAGAAAATGAAAGCGCACATCAATGTGTTTGGTTTTTGAATGGATACAAGGGTTTTTCCCTACACTAATTGCACTGGTGTTGTCGCAAAACAATGGAACTCTGGTAGGAAAGAACAACCCAAAATCTCGCAGAGTGGAAATCATCCAAACCAACTATGAGCAGCAGCTAGCAGCAGCTACATACTCAGCCTCAGTGGTCAAAAGAGCAACTCCAAATTGCTTTCGAGAAGACCAAGAGACAAGAGACGAACCAAGAAACTGGCAAGTACCAGAAGTCGACTTGCAATCCAACCGGCACCCACCAAAGTCAGCGTCCGAAAAGCCAGATAAATCAAGAGATGATGATGCTGAATAGTAAAGACCAAGATCAGGCGCATAAGTAAGGTACCTAAAGATGCGCTTGACAGCCTGCCGATGAGACGTGCGTGGTGAAGACTGAAAACGCGTGCAAAGTCCCACGGCGAACTGAATGTCTGGTCTTGTCGCCGTTAAGTACAATAGTGAACCAATCATCCCTCGAAACTCCCTTTCGTTGACCTTGACGTCACTCTCATCCTTGTCCAGACCCCCAGAAGTGCCCATCGGGGTCATCTGTGGCTTCAATTCACCACCAAAGTCAAATTTCTTAAGCATATCACGAGTGTACTTACCTTGGTGGATGAAGGTGTCGTCCTTGGTCTGCTTGATCTGGAGCCCTAGGAAGTACTTGAGCTCACCCATGAGGCTCATCTCAAACTCACTATGCATCTGCTCAGAAAACTTGGACGCAAGATCATTAGTAGTACCGCCAAAGATAATATCGTCCACGTAAATCTGAGCGACTAAGAAATCTGAAGCAACTATGAGCAAGAAAAGAGTTTTATCCACAGAACCCATCACAAAGCCCTTCCCCAACAAAAATTGCTTCAACCGGTCATACCAAGCCCTGGGGGCTTGCTTCAACCCGTATAAAGCTTTTTGCAGTTTAAAAACATGTCGAGGAAACTTGGGGTTCTTAAAACCGGGGGGCTGCCTAACATAAACCTCCTCCTCTATGAACCCATTCAGAAAAGCACTCTTGACGTCCATTTGAAAAAGCTTAAAACCCTTCGAGGCGGCAAAAGCTAAGAGAATGCGAATGGACTCAAGACGGGCAACAAGGGCGAAAGTTTCTTCAAAATCAATACCTTCTTTGTGGCAAAAACCCTGGGCCACTAGTCAAGCTTTGTTGCGCACCACAACCCCATCTTCACCTTGTTTGTTTTTGAACACCCACTTGGTGCCTATGGGGTTGCATACTGGTGGCGGCTCAACTAGTGTCCAAACCTGATTGCGGACAAAGTTCTCAAGCTCTTCTTGCATAGCATTAATCCAATTAGAATCAGAAAGAGCATGAGAAACATCTCTGGGCCCAAAAGATGCAACAAAAGTGGATTCAGCAAACACAGCAAGAGAGGCACTAGATGAACGCAAAGTTCTTTCAGTCAAGTCACCAATGATGAGCTCTGAGGGGTGATCACGCTGAACTGCTCGGGATCCTTGGTGATCTGAAGTCACCTCACCGGAGTCAGCAGCTGGCACCTCTGGACTCGACTGAGGGGGCTCGATCGAAGTGGAATAAGTGATCAGAGGTCCGCCCTCATCCTCAGTCGAAGTCTCAGAAGGTGTGGGCTCTGCGGGGGGTGTAGAAGGCCCACCCTCATCAACAGCTAGAGTATCCTCATCTTCCTCGAAGATGGACTCTCCGAGCTCACCATCATCAGAAGGCTCAAAAGAAGGAGTCAAAGAAGGCAAGGACTCATCAAAGGAAACCTCACAAGTCTCTACAAGCAGCTGGGATTCAAGGTTCCAAACACGGAAGCCTCGAGAATGCAAAGCGTATCCAAGAAAAACACCATCCCAGCAATGAGACTCAAATTTGTCCAAATGCCCTCCCTTCTTAGCACAAAGCACTTGCAGCCAAACGCTCGCAAGTGGCTCACCTTGGGCTGTCTGCCAAACCGCAGTTCATATGATGTCTTACCAAGGTAAGCTCTAAGAAAGATGCGGTTGGCCAGATAGCAAGCCGTGTTCATAGCTTCAGCCCAAAAACGCCTAGGAGTCCTGTGCTCATCGAGCATCGTCCTGGCCATCTCGACTAGCGTGCGGTTCTTTTGTTCCACAACGCCATTATGTGGGGGAGTGTAAGGAGCAGAAAACTAATGCTCAAGACCTTGATCACTATAGAAGCTGACGAACTGAGAGTTCTTGAACTCAGAGCCGTTGTCAGAGCGAATTGCTCGCATCCGACCATTGTTCTCATTCTTTAGCTTCAAAATCAGGTCATGAACAAACTGAAAAGTTTCATCCTTAGACTCCAAGAAGAAAACCCACGAGAATCGAGAAAAGTCGTCAACAATCACAAGCCCGTACCACTTCCCACCGACTAAGCGCACCCGAGCTGGACCAACAGTGTCCAAGTGTAACAGCTCGCCAGGATACGAAGTCATCACCTGAGTCACAGGTGAGTGAGAAGTGGCAACCATTTTCCCATGACGATAGGGATGACACACTAGATCTTTCTCCATTTTAAGCTTGGGCAATCCTCGGATGAGGTCCATAGAGCTTAACCTAACTAGCAGATCAAAACTCAAATGACCTAACCTCCTATGCCACTTCCAGAGCTTAGAAGAAGATCCAGCAATCAAACACCAAGAAGGGCCAAAAGAACTAGACAAGTCAATTCGAAAAACTTTACCGAAGGGTAAAATCTGGCAAACCAAAGACCCTCTAGAATCAATCACAGAAGAATTACCCTTCTTAAAACGCACTTCCAAACCATCCTCAAGAAGTTGCGAAACAGAAATCAAATTGAAGTTCAAATTCTTAACCAAGGCAACATTCTTCAAAGAGAAATGATCTGAAATGCGAATTGAGCCAATGCCACTTACTTTCCCTTGACCACTGTTCCCGAATGTGATGTACTCTTTGGAGCTCGGGGGAGTGAGACTGGAGAACCATCTGCGATGTCCCGTCATGTGGCGAGAGCATCCTGAGTCCATGATCCAAACGTCCTCCAGTCCCCAATCCTGCACAATCAGTGGCTGTAAGTGGGAGCAAATGGTCCGGCACCAGGTTTAGCAAAAGAGCTAAACCAGTGTCGAGCCATCTGCTCAAAAGACGGAAAGCAGAAATCATAATGAGAGTCCGGACCAAATCGCGGCTCAAAGCGCGGTCCTCAGTTCTGCCTAAACCCTCGGCCATGAGGTCCAGGACCGTAGCCAAAACGACCTGGAGCTCTGCCGGAACGGACACCACCAACTGGAGCACGGGCAAGAAAGTCGTCTCCTCTACCACCACCTAAACGACGCGGCCTGGCCTCCAGCCTCTCCTCGTGTCGAGGAACACGCAGTCTACCACCCTGCTGGTAGAACTGCTCCTAACCACCACGAGCTCTCTCTACTCTCTCAACCCGCTTCCTCCTGAAGCAAAACTCCGCAAGATGCCCGTCTCTCTGACAATACTCACAATGATAGGTGGGCTTCTTGGGATGTGGTTGAGGTTTAGGGTTCTTGGGCTTGGTGTTGTTCGGTGTAGTCTTCTTGGGTTGAGAGGGTCCTAGGAGAGAGTCTAGAGAAGTGTGGAGGTGTTTGGGCTTTGGAACCCAGATAGGTTTCTTGGGTGGAGCTTTTGGTGGTTCATGGATCACTCCATCCTTGGGCTGACTAGCTAGGGAAGTCTCAGTGGAGTGAGTCTTGGGGTATCTCTGCTCAGGAGTCATTTTACTCCACCCCACTGCCCGGCTAATGGCACTCTCAAAGTCAGCCTTAGTGTAGGTGTAACCTACCCCAAACCCATCCCGCCTCTTGAACTGCTGGATCATCATGTCGAGCTGTGGCTCTCTGGCACTGATCCAACTCAAGATAGAACGGAGGTAAAAGTTCTCATTCTGAGAATTAGCTAGCTCCTCTCTCAAAGATGCTAGAACCTCCACCTGAGACAAGCAGGTCTCACACTCACTCTCTACATGGACAGACTTTTCGGCTTTTAGCTTGATCAATTCCATTCTAAGAGACAAACAGTTCTCACAGACAGTGGGTGGAACTGATAGTGTCTCAAGCTCTAGCCTAGTCTGCGCAAGCTCAGCTCTCAACCTCTCCAAATCACCCAAATGCTCATTGCCCTTGGATTTCATCTCAGCTAAGGCAGCTAGATGAGATGGGCAATCAACACAGGGTGCGACGACAGTGGCTTGAGCATCTTTCAGCTCCAGCTGAGCGCTTTCAAGCTCTGTGGCCAAAGCGTCCCTCTCATCAACCCTTTCTGTGTACTTGGACTTCAGAGTCGCCAAGTCACACAGAAGCACCTCACACTTCGGGCACTCACTGCTATCACCCAAGCAAGGGGAAGAAGATAGACTCTCAATTCTGTCGTTGGCTACGGCAAGCTCACTCTCTAACTCATCTATCCTCTTCTTGGCCCCCCTAAGCAGTTTTTCCCGATACTTTAACTCCTGACGATTGCTCTCAAGTAAATCAACAATTTCACGCTCATAAGATGATACCTTTTCGTTGTCGTCGTCGGAGTCATCGGAGGAGCTCTTATCTTCCTTATCCCCAAGAGCCATTGAGAAGAAGCTCTTGCGGGATCTTCGGCGCTGATGTGAGCGGCTCTTCGGTCTGTCCCCGAAGGCCATGAAGCAGAGACCCGCCGGATCATCCTTGTCTTTCCCTTCTTGATGATGATCTCCTCATCGCTTGAGCTCGATGAAGAGGAAGAAGACGTGGACTGCTTGGAGTAGCTCTTCTCCATCTCGGCGAAGAAGGCCTTGGCACGCTTCTTGTTCTCTCACCGGTAGTCCTTCAGGGACTTCTTGAAGAATCTGGTCTTCGGCTTGCCCTTGTTGAAGGAAGAGCTGTCGTGCTTGCCGGAGTCGTGGAAGCCACCACCGCCGCCTTTCTTGTGACCATTGCGCTTGGGGCAGTCGGCAATGAAGTGTCTTGGATCACCACACTCAAAGCACCCGGATTTTGTGCCGTGTCTCTTGAACATTCTCTTGTCATAGACACGACGCACCCGGTTGTTAAAAAGACACAAATCATCATCTCCCAACAACTCAAGCTGGTCCTCAGTGATAGACATCAAAGAGAACCCAGCACAACTCACAGAAGAGGGATCAACAGAAGGTGTAGCAAGGGCCAGAGATTTTGATCCAGAACCAGTGAGATTTGATCTCAGCTGGAGATCAACCTCAGTAGCCTTCAGCTTGCTAAACAACTCAGAAATGGTAAAGGTATCATAAGAAGTACTCTCAATGATAGAAGATACCTTGATCTCCCAGATCTTTGGGTCCAAGGTATGGAGAACCTTGAGCGCCTGCTCATGATCTGAGACTAACTGAGCACCCTCAGCCTTGTTGTCCCGAAGCTTGTTTATGATCGACTGAAAATGACCAAACAAAGCCTCAACAGATTCACCCGGCTTCTGTGTGAAATTCTCATATTCACGCCGGTAGGTCTGATAGAGCCGAGCCTTGACCTGTGCTGTTCCCTCATGGTGTGCCTTGAGGGTAGCCTAGATCTCTCTCGCAGTGGAGAGATGGCTCACACGCTCAAACTCAGTGGGACCTAAACCAGAGAAAATAATGTTCACGGCCTTACTGTTGCTCAGATGCTGAGCAATGATACCAGGAGTACCATGCTCAGCAACTGGCAAAATGACAAACGTGTCGTGAACGCAAATGTCCCAGATGTCCGAGCCCTGGCTCATAAGATAGGCTCGCATGCGAGTCTTCCAATAGTTATAGCCATAGGCTTCCAAGGACGGGACCTTGCCAGGAGACGTCATGGTCACTACTGGGGTTTAGAACCGGTTAAGGTATGGAAAAACCCTAACCTCTCTCTGATACCACTTGTAGGACCGAAAGTAGCGACCAGAGGGGGGGGGGTGAATGGGCGCCTTAAAAATTCTTTCGAATATATGGCCTGTTCCCAACACCCAACGCACCTCAAAAAGACTAAGCAGCAGAATATGAACAGATAGCCTAAGTCTAAAGGTATCTAGTCTAGAAGCAACTGATGATAGATCAGAAAAACACAAAAGCAGTGCTACTAGACAGATAGATAGAATACTCAAGACATGGCTAGACAAATTTCTCAGTAAAAGCAATCTAGGTACACTATGAGTGAGAAGAGAAGTTACTGTTCAAATCTGTCTCCTGTTCGAAACTCGGCGAAGCCTGCTTCGCCTGTCAAGGTCTGCTTTGGAGGTCAAAGCCTGCTTCGCTGGGCGATGCCTGGTTCGAAGGTGAGGATGAAGTCTGTCAAAGGCTGGTGTAACAGGAGTCGAAGGTTTGGTGTCTATACTCGTTCGAGTGTCACTGAGAGCGAAGTATGATAGAGTCGGAGCCTGCTTCGAAGAGTGAACTTCGAAGGCTTGGCTTCGAACAGGCACACAAAAGCAAACAACCTTCGAAGGGATAGTGAAGCTTGACACGTGACAGAGAAACCAAAATCGAAGCCTACACTCTACCTTCGAACAAACACCACAAGACCCTCGGAACAGACAGCTGCAAATACTGAGCGAAGTCTATCAGTGAGATTAGCTTCGGAGCTAACTCCGAAGCCTAACGAAGTATTGACTTCGAACAGCTCGACTTTGAGATCACCTTCGCTAATACTATCGAAGTATGTGAGGCTGACAGAGTGCAAAATGTACTGCGAAGGTAGAGACACAGCACACAAACGAAGCCAAAGTTCGAGCGAAGCCTTCGAGGATGTCAGATCGAAGCCTGACTCACGGAGCCGAGGGACTTCGAACAGAGAGAAGGGGCTTCAACAGAAACAGGCAGAATAGGTACTCAACCCAGTCTACTTCGATCAAAAATGCTACGCAGAAAAAAGCAACGCTAGTACTAGTGCACTGTTGCTATAGTGTAGTAGTACTACTTGCAACAGCAAGAACTGGTACTACTTGCGTGAAGAACAAAAGCAACCGAGGCACATTCTCAGGAATAAATTCAACACCACACAAACGAATCGAAGCTTTTGAACCAGAGAAATCTATGCACGTACTTCAACAAGAACATAAGATTTAATCTTACTGAGAAGGAGTAAATGCAAGGCAAAATGCAATGAACAAGTGCCTGGCGGCGCACAGCAAGAGAGAGAGAGACAGTCACGCAGGAACAAAAGATGACCCAATGAATGATTCAAAAAGTGATTTCTAGAAGGGTAGTCCAACCCTAGGGATTGGGGCCCTATTTATAGGCTGCCCAATGACCTAGAATATTCCACCAGCCCCTTAGGGTTTTTTACAGACGCAGGAATAAAAAGAAAAGACTCAACTGCCCTTAGAAATTTTTACAGACTCGACTGACTGACTGTGGGCCTAGAGATACAGATGACTTATCCAGAAGCTAAGCTTTCGTAGCGACTACGGCTTCTCTTCTGGACAGTCGGATACAAGATCAACGGTTGTCAGTTTTGCGCCGAAACTGACAAAGCCTCCACCGACTTTGCACCAGGTACCCGGATTGGGCCTGCCTGATTCCGCAGCTCTCTCAGCCTAGCAATCACTCACCGCCCGTGTACCTGAGTCAGTCCTGGTCAACAGCCTAGTGGGTCTTCTGCTGCTTCTAGCCCATGTACCCGGATTGGGCCAGCCCGACTTCGCAGCTCTCTCAGCCCGACCATCACTTGCTGCCCGTGTATCTGAGTCACGTCACATGCGGCCCATGAAACAGTAGATCTCCTTTCTTCTTCTATCCTCTTTGACTATCGTTGACAATGACTCATCACATCTGGAGCCATGAGGCCCACGCTATTCAGCATGGCTCCTCACCCTCTGAAGGGGTTCGAAGGCTGTTTCACCGAAGGGTTCGGTGAGCTCTGGTTGCTGCAGCTGTTGCAGCGGAGTGTGCCTGTCGGAGGGGTCCGACAGTACACGATGATTGGCTGTACCGAAGGGTTCGGTACTTTGGGTGGTACACCAGAGTGTGTATCGGAGTTTGTTTACCCGGAGAGGTCTCCGGGGTACTGGATAAACTTGTCTGCTTGTCTGTGGTGCGCAGGTGACTTCGGAGGAGACAGACGGTTCGTAGCATGTGAACTTGGGTCAAGCGGGAGGCTTGATGCCAGGGGAGTAGGGAGCTCCGTCACGAAGGCTGCGAAGGGGTCGAGGTTAGACCTCGGGTCGAGGTGCGCCAGGAGAAGGCAGTAAGTGCGGAGCATGGCTCCGGGTGAAGGTACTCTGAGATGAAGTGCTCGGAGGCTAGGCACTTCGAAGGGTACTCCGAATGGAGTGACTTCGGAGTATGGTGGACCAAGTCCTCAGCAATGAGGCAAGGCGTTCGAACTGTGCTCTGGAGGGAGACACTCGAAGGTATACCCGACGAAGGTCTCAGAAGTCGAGGTGCATCGAAGGCATGATCCTGGTGAGGATCATCGAGGAGTGTGCTCGGGGAGAGACACTGCGACGAAGTGCTCATGGAATGCTTCATGCGGAGGCCTTGGATGAAGGAGAGACTTTGAAGGGTGGTACTCTGAAGGTGGGGCTTCGGAGTGAGGCTGGCTTCGGAGTGAAGCAGGCTTCGGAGTGAAGATAGCTTTGGAGTGAAGCTCATTAGGCTGACTTCAGAGTGAGGCTGGCTTCAGAGCGAAGCTGGCTCCGGAGTGAGGCTGGCTCCGGAGTGAGGCTGGCTCTGGAGTGAGGATGACTTGAGGTACTTCGACCTTGCATGGCTTCGGTACACGGACTGATGGAGTTTGAGCTGTGAGAAGCTGCGAAGCTGTGGTGGTCCACTCCGAAGGTGTTGGTGTGAAGGCCCAAGAGCTTTGACGACATCGGCTCAAAACCGTCACTGTATCGAAGGCTGACTTCGGTGAAGCGAAGGCCGTCAGGCTCAAGGCTTCTCACCGAAGCTACCGCACCCCTCGCGTGCGAAGGGGGGATTCAAAAGGGTCCAAAACTGCAAAGGCTGACAGCGTCTGCTCTGCAAAAGCTGGTGTTGTCCCCTCTACGAAGCTGACAAAAGAAGCCTCCAAATAAAGTAGACTACCAGCTGTACCCCCTATTCTGATGAGACAAAACCAGTGTAAACCCTAGGGGTAAAGTAGTCTATTCACAGGGCTGAATAGTGCCTATAAATAGTGGAGGCTAGCTCGGTCACATCAACACTTTGAGCAGCCATTGTAGAACTCCTGTGCTAGCCGCCACACTCTCTGTATTCATCCTGTGAGTTCATTTTGTGTTCCCTGTTCATGCAATGAAGTTTTGATTTTGTTCTTCTTTCACTGCTTGAACTTGTACTGTGTGTTGCACTGCATGCTTTGATTTCTCTATGCACCATCTTCTTGTGAGTTTTCTGGAGAGGTGTGTGAGAAGCCTGATCGAGTGAAGTGTGTGTTTTTCAGTATCTGTTCGCTCTGTGTAAACTGGAGGCTAGACCTCTCTGATTACTAGCGAAGCACTGTTCTTGGCTTAGATCGAAGCCCGTTTTTCTTCCATTTTCGAAGTCCTCGGTGAAGTCTATTCGATGTGCGTTTATACCTTCGAAGTATGAAGCCCAACACCAGTTGCTGTCGCTGAGTATTTGGTCGAAGTCCGCAGAGGGAAGTCTTCTTTTGCGAAGGGTGAAGTGTGAAGCCTACTCGAAGGCACCCAGTGTGCTGAGCCTGCACTGACTTAGCAGAGCTGATCGAAGTCCTTTGAGGGAAGTCCGCTCTTGCGAAGGGTGAAGTGCGAAGCCTGCTCAAAGGCATCCTGTGTGCGGATCCTGCACTGACTTAGCAGAGCTGATCGAAGTCCTCTGAGGGAAGTTCGCTCTTGCGAAGGGCGAAGTGCGAAGCCTGCTCGAAGGCACCCTGTGTGCGGAGCCTGCACTGACTTAGCCGAGCTAAATTCTCGGGGTTGTGGGTGGAGCGAAGTCTTTTTGGCTTCGAACTTTTGCTCCTTGCGAAGCCTGATTTCGGAGCTGTGAAATACCTCCGAACCAGAACTTCGAAGGGTGTGTTCGAAGCCTGTTCCGCATTAGACAGAAGTAAAACAGAAGGCTATTTTTTAGTCTAAAGTTTTAAAAGCTCCCATTCACCCCCCTCTGGTCGCTGTTTTCGGTCCAACAACAAATATGTGGATGTGATACTATTGTTGGATGTGGATGTGATACTATTGTTGGATGTGGATGTGTACTTGGAATGTTTTGGATGTGGATATGAGTATGAAATGTGGATGTGATTTTGTTGTTTGATGTTGAAATATGTGAATGTGGATTGTTTTGGATGTGGATGTGGATATTGTGATTGTGTATTGTTTTGGATATGTGAATTTGGATGTGATTGTATATGTGGATATGAAAATGTGATTGAATGTGAGTGAGAATGGAAGAATCAGGAAAAACAAAAAAATCTAGGTAACTTCCGTCAGCTTTACCATACACGACAAAAGTTAGCTGTTTTCGGCCACGTCAGCAGAAACAACTAACTTCCGTTGGCTATGGTCAAAGCCGACGGAAGTTACGGTAGTTTGCCATGTCATCAGAAACCCATACCTTCCATCAGCTAGGCGTTGGCCGATGGAAGTTATGAATTTGCTGACGTAACAAAATACCACGACAACTTCCGTCGGCCAGGTGGAGCCGAAGGAAGTTAGCTAACATCCATCGGCGGCTGACGAAAGTTAGCCAATTTCCGTCAAACTGCTTCCGTCAGCCAGATGACGACGAAAGTTAGGCTTTTGAAGAATACAATGAGCGTTGATGTTCGAGCAGCGCCTCCACAGAGTCCACATGTACAGGGAATGATTTCTCCCACACCGACGTGCTTGCACCGCTCGTGAGAACCGGGGTGTTGACGCCAAGATTTGGTAGAGCCCAGGGATCACTAGGAATGTCACACGGTCAAAGGAAGTCAAAGGAGGTCCGATCAAAGTTGGTCAAAGAAGCTCGTCCATGACGCATATATGACCGGATAGGAAGAGCCGATGGAGATAAAAATGATAAGATAAAGATTATCTAGAATTGGTTAGGATAAGATACTTAGACGGCAAGTCTTCGGATTATAAATATGTACCTGTTAGCTAGGACAACAAACACAACCCTGTAAAACAACTACGCGGCGCATCGCCACCCTTGGCTCCCCAAGGTAATCTCGATGGGATTTGGCACTCATAGCTGGGCTACATCATTCTGATCTCTTGAAGATATTAGCTGAAATAGTACGATCAGAGTTTATCGCAGTGTATTGGCTAGGTGTACGGCTGCATCAGATTGATCTCTTAGATTGATGTGATCTAGGTGTGGTAGTTTGAGGCTTCATCGGTTAGGTTCGATATCTCTTACTATTGTATTTTTTTCATGTTGTATACCATTCATCTAAATAAAGCATTTCCGATACTTTGACATATTATTAAGATCATCGTGATTAGCTACTGTATTGGTTAAGTCCGATCTAATTATTGTGATGATTTTTATGATATAGACATGTTATCTGGCACATTTTATTTATTTTTGTCGGAGTACAAGCCGATAGGTTATCTTCAATTCAATGTCATATCTTATTCGCCATCAGAAAGCACTCATCGGCCCATACATAAATTTCCTATCTCATGGGCTGATGGCATGCTTGCCCGATCGCTTTGCCCATGGTCATCGGCCCTATGGCCGATCGGCATAATAGTCCACGATTATCCTATCCTTATTGTGGTCATAGGCTCGATAGCCGATAGGCTATGCTACTGATATTATTTTCCCTATTTTCTTATTAGTTGCAAGGTCAAATTGATTGACATGCCTTGAACCCTTCTTCTATGAACGTATGATTTGCACTGAAGTTAAGCAGATCTCCTAGGGCACACGTGTGTCAATGTGTGACCAAAAAACACACCAACACGGGGAGAAATCTCAATCTCAACTATGGAGATCAAGAAAGGGAGACGAGGGATTATTGGTGGCTAGGATTTAGATCTAATCTAAATTGTAATTGATCTGATCTCCAATACCTCCTCCTCATCCCTTTATATAGGGCTAGGACCATAGGCCAAAATCCAAGACAAAAGGACCAACAGATCCAATATGTTCGCCCGCATCAGAACTTCTGATCCTGAATTGGAACTTCCAATCTAGACTTTCTGTTTCAGTTTTGGAAATTATCGGAACTTTCGATACACTATCGGAACTTCCGATCTACCATCGGAACTTCTGACTCGTTCAGAAAACAGAAAACCATCCTAGGTTAAGCCGTGTCTGAACTTTCGATACCTTATTGGAACTTCTGACGAGTGTAATATTATCGGAACTTTCGATTCCGAATCACAACTTCTGATTCCAAATCAAAACTTCCGATCAACCCAATTTCTAATTCCAAATCGGAACTTCCGATTTTAACTCTCTATTTCTAAATCAGAAATAATCGGAACTTCCGATTCTAAATCGGAACTTCCGATTCCAAATCAGAACATCCGATTTGAGCTCTTGGTTTCTCAGGCCATAAATCACCGGAACTTCCGATTTGAGCTCTCGATTTCTAATTCAGAAAATAATCATAACTTCTGATTCTAAATCAGAACTTCTGATCCTCCGAGAATTTTCTTGGGCACCATTCCTTCATTCTTTACCTCCCCGCGTTGTTTGTACGCCTTCTACCAAGCTCCATCCTGAGGCCCACCTCCTGCTTCCTGGCACTGTCGGTTTTGCCCTGAGCCCTGCCTCCTGCTCCCCGACGCTGCCTGCTACCAAACCTCATCCCATCTTCAGCGAGTTGGGCCTCCCCGTGTCCACGCATCCTCCGCCCCACGCCTTCGTCTCACGGCGCCGACACTAAATTCACTCCAGTCGTGCGACAGCCCACGCTGCCGCCCGACCCGGCCACGTCGACCAACTCTAGTCTCCCTTCCTCGCTTCATCCACCTTCATCCATATCCCACCTTTTCCACGTGGCAACATTTGGGGCACGGTATCATAGAAGGGTTTCGGGCCTGACCCATAGAATTTATTTCCATAAATCTAAGGCTTGGCGTGAAATACAAAATAGATCCCTAAAATTGAATATTTTAATCATTTAATTATACAAGTATCTTTAATCGATTCCATTTCTTACTATACTTAGAAATCTAGAAATATTAATTCTAAAAAAGTAATGGTTGTACTAAAGCAATAGCCTCATGTTCTACTGAAAATAATCATTATATTAGAATTATTTTGAAACAAAATTTTCAATTATATTTTCGTATTTAATCTTCTTTAAGACATCACTTTTAAGTGCTATTATCACCAATCTATCGAGTCTTTCTTCTGTGTGTAATAGTAGAACACAAATATGACCAACAATTTAGTTCTGAAAAGTTCCTTTCGACAAATACAACGATCACATTAATGGTTAAGAAAATTTTATATGTCATAATAATATTAGTAAAATAATGTTTTAAGTACTTTAGGATATCGAGAGAGCACATAGATTCTATATTAAAATTACCGAAGAAAAACAATCATTTTGATTATTACCAAAGAGACCAAAAACTAAAGTAAGTACTGTAATTAATACTAATTAGGATTTAGGGGCCCTAATTTTTTGAGAGCCTTCTGCAAAGGGCCACCCTGCCCCTGCTACTCAACGGGTGTGGGATCGGAATGGCGACTAGAGGGGAGGGGTGAATAGGCACCTCGATAAATTCTCACGAATATGATGGCCTGTTCAAAAACACCCCAACACACCTCTAAAAACCAATTTCAAATTTATACCAACCAACACAAATCAGTGCAATAGAAACTTCCCAATTCTCAAAATTTGATTTACACTTTGACTTGACACTCACGCAACAACAAGTTTAGCTCTAAGTGATCAGATCAGAAAACAGTACTTACACAACATTTTTAGAATCTGAATTCAATTCAATTTGATCAAACAATTAATTCATTCAGATTCAGAGTTATAACAGAATATGATCTGAACTTGAACAACTTTGATTTAACCTTGAAAATAGAATTCAGATTAGGTTTCAGTTGAATTCACAAAATTTCAGAATCCTCCTTGAACATGAATAGTGAACCTTGATACAAACTAAATACAGAATCAAGTAAGCAATTTAACTTTCAATGAGATTATCCTAAAAACATTTCAGTTTCAAATCGGTGCATGAATCAGAGTAAAAATTGAATGAACTTTTAATTTGACCCAAATCAGCACTTACAAAATACTAAAACTCAAACCATATATTTCAGAAATTTCCTAGATACTTCAAAACAAACTATCTCTATACTACTTCAAACTCCGAAAACTATATGACAATAGATCTGGATTGACAATAAAATTCAGTAGATGAAACTGATCTGAACACTAAAAACTGAAAACAACAGAAGTCACAACAATTTAATTCAATCACTGAAAACCTATAGCAGTTTACTATTTCAAAACTGAAAACAGTACAATAAATCTATTCAGATATCAGTCTTAATTCTGATGATATTCTTTTGTGAAAAGGCTCAATTCAATTTTCAGAATCAAGCAATTAGACCTTTCAAATATTTGACTTCAGTTTCAGATTCAAACAATATGAAAAGATGACATGATGATACAAAACATATAATAAACAGAACTGAAGGAATAGTTCAGCACTAGATTATGCAACAACCAGAATTTTTAGATCACAAATACTTAGTACTGATCAATTTCCAAAAACAGTCAGCCAGTTCAATTTAATTCAAATTTCAGATTGCAATATCATATCAGTTCAGAAAAAGGTTTAGCAACTCTGAAATGAACTTTTTCAGGTATGACAAAGCCCTTCTCAATGAGGACAACTTGAACTAGATCAGTTCTGAAAACACTGTGGACTGTCTGAAATTTAATCTTTAGAAATAATTGAGCACAATAGCTGAACCTTCTTGAAGTGAAAAGAATGTAACATTTCATAGCAGCTAGAAGACAAGATGAAGTTTCTATGTGAAAATCAAACTTCAAGGATAATCCATCTTCTATAATACAGTAACTCTCATAAAATTTGGTTTAAATCAGAGAAGAGCAGAATTTGTTTCAACTCAGATTGATCCTACAAACAACCAGATTACAGAGAGTTCTGTCTCAAAACAGATTCACTCAGAGTTTCAGATCAGGTCAAACAAAACTCAACTGAAAATTTAGAATCTGAACCAATCTAGATTATGAACAGTGATATCACAAAATCTGAATTCAAATTTCTGAGATAAGCAAGTTCAAATATACAATCACACTGCTGTATATTCAGATCAACAAGTCATAAAGAGACTCTGATCAATTCTTGCAGAACAGAACACAGAATTCAGAAAAGGAGCAATACACCTCAAATAGAATAAACACACCACTAGACAATTTAAGAGCAGAATTTAGATCACCTTTAGTAGAAAAATCAACAAGTAATTACTCCATCAACTGTATCAGATCAATCAAAATAAAACAGCCAAGATGCTGATGAAAAGTAAAAGCCACATTTCATCAAACGTGTAGCATGCTAAACCAAAAACTGAAACAGTTGATCCAAAATATTTTTCAGAGCTGTGATGCCTTGTTTGATCAGCAAAAGAATTAAGAAGGAATCACAGAAACCAGTTGCAACTTTCGAAAATGGAACATTCAAAACATCCTCAACAAAAGATGTATAAACATCTACATCAAGTTCTGCACAGAAATCTTCATAAAACGCTTCACAAAATCGATTTCAGCCTGAATTACATCGTGCGCTAGGGACTTGCCTGATCCTGTGTCGCTGCACTATAATCTTTGTCGGATGATCAATAGTGTCGTAGCTTTGATGTAGATCAGCAAAAACACAGCAGAAATGTTATGGATTAGATATTTTGGTTCAGCCAAAAGAACATCCACCCACCCTTGGATATGTCCTCTATTTATAGGCCAACCATGGGGGTATTTTTTGAAAAGAACCCTCTAGAATTAAAATATTACACAAATGTCATATTCCTTTTAATATATTTTCAGAATTAAGAAATTCTGAAAAATATACCAAAGGATTATACTTGCTCTAGACACTTACTAAAATTAAACCTTGTTTATTACACAAAGACTCAACACTAAAAATGACTAATAACTATTGAAATTAACAAAACTAGATTTGTGACAGTGTTCAGCAAAAACCGACAAAGTCTCTCAACCCTTCGACTCGTGACACCGCTTTGCGACTCCGAGCGCCAGCAAGTCATTTCAGCTCTCGATCCCCTCGAGCCGCTTGAATGCCTGCCCTGGCCTCCCTCTCACAGACCCGGTCGTCACACCATCGCTTCCATCCATCCGTCCAAGTCTTGTTCGATCTCTTCGTGCACTCTTGAGATCTTTTCCAACTTCACCCGGCCTCCCTGATCCTTCGGCATCGAGCTCCCTGCTTGACCCTTGATTACTTGCCGTCAACAGTTGATCAGCATCTCCATCTTGCACATCTAAGACAGCCAGAACAAGAGCACGACGCACCAATTGAATGAGATAAGATAAGGAAACGAATACAAAGGCTGTTGGAAGGAAGGACGTTTTGGGACTATATTGTCACTCGTAGCTGCTGAATAGGATTGGGAAACTGCTAAAATGTTTTGAGCCGATGAAAAGACAAGCTAGGATACCGAAAACCATCATGTTAGTCCAACAAAAACTAGTTTTCTACATGGGGGTTGCAACTGACCGACGGCCAAGGACCATCCCAAAGGTTCAATTCTTTGGCCCAGTGCACTGCAGCCTCCAACCCAATGTCCACTTTCTGCCTTCTGTTGCTCTGGCATCCTTCAACCGCATCCCACCACCCTAGCGTCCTCCGGCTAGCTCTTGTCACCCTGACATCTCCTAGTCGTATCCCATTGCCCCCAACCTCCTCTCGTCACCCTAGATACATCTTGCCACCCCTCAGCCTTCTCTCGTCGTCATTGACCTTCCGCCGCTATCGACTGTCCCAAGCCGCATCCTACCTTCACCCGCGGCCCTGACCATCGGCGCTGGCCACCCAAGCACCCTAGCCGACTGTTGCTATCACAAGGACCCATGAGGTCTCCACGAACCCAACAGATGTCGGTCTATATTTTACCCTATAGGGCCACTCGAGTGTGGGTCTAAATAGGTCTTGGTCTGAGTTCGATATTAACTAACTCGATCCGACCTGACTCATTTGACCCGTTGCCACTCTAGTTCTACATTTGTCCTGACCGTACTCTTAATGTTCACTAACCTTCTGCCACATATGTGCTGACCATACTCCTTATCTTAAATCGCCTAATTAAGGTCATGTTTGTTGTTAGCATTGCCTAAATTGTTGTTAGCATTGCCTAAATTTTAGCAATGACAAGATTTGGTAGTTGCCAAAATTTTGGTAAATTTTTTTGCACTTACGTAGCTGGGCTTCTTAGGTAACTTTTGGCATGGTGTTTTTTAGTAAACCAAAAATTGCTAATTTTTTGACAATGCCAATTATTTAGTATGGTTAAGTTTGGCGATGAACCAAACATGATCTAACATTATGCATGATGCCATCCAGGATCTATCTCACACTAGTGTGTATAAGTGTATTACGTTTAGTTGGGCACATCCCCTGTTTTGATTGTGAGGGAAAGGAACCCTCACCGTCCCCAGAAAACTAGAACACAAATGTTACATTTTCTCGTGCGAGCGCTCACACGGCTACACGGCATGGCTGCATGTCACGATGCGATGGCATGGCACGGTGTGGCAGTACGCCAGTACGGATGAGCGATGGTACGGAAGAGCAGCAGGCATGATGGGAAGAGAGCAGCGACACAAGAGAGTGGCGGGGCAGGGCAGAGAGGCGACGGCGTGGAAGAGGGGCAGAGGAGGGAGATGACGGCGTGGGAGAGCGGCAGGGAACAGCGGGCGAGCGGAACGACACACGGCGGCACGACAAATGTGAGGTTGCTTTTGATTTACTTTTAAAATGTATTTTTGCTGTGAAAAAACAGAAACTAAATTAATTTGGTTTACTAAAACTGTTTCTCCTACAAAAAATAGTTTTTCAGTACAAATTTAAAAGCAGTTTGGACTTTGCTTTTCTGCTTCTACTATTTTCTTTTCCGCTTTTAGTATAAATTGGATAACATGAATTTAACGTGTTGATTGATGTAACATCATTATGGCTTCTATTGCATTGCATAATTTCGTGAAATAGTTATGTAGTTGCTGATTACTTTATGAGATGAACTATGAACTTTTTATTTATTTAATATATTTTTCAGTTATTTAGTTGCATTAATATTGACTGTTTCCTAGTTATATATATGGAATATTATAATGATAAAATTATGTTAGTTATAAAAATAGTCAGCTCATAGAAGTTTTTTATAGCAGTTTCAACCAAACGACTTTCAATTTTTCTATAGCAGACAACTCACAATAGTTTTTTCATGGCAAGCAGCTCATAGTAACTTTTTTACGGCTTACAGCATAATCAAACACATCCTGGGCAAGAAAAAGGAGCGGAGACCAAGATAGAGAGAGAACCATTCCATCCTCAAACAAAAATATATTTAGTCTTGTATCAAACGATACTCTAAATAGAAATATTGTATCCACAAAAAATAGAATGGAACTGTTTCAATCATCTCGAACCAACACACCGTAACAGGAGTTCTCTCATTCAAGAATTAACCCTACACATGCTTCAAAAGAAAACTAGTAAATATGTGTATAAAATGTCAGGAAGTTGATCTATCGGAAACAAAGAGATAATTTTGCTCACTTCCATCCATACATGATGACTTTCCATTTTACCCACACCATTATCAACGGCACCCAAAGTTTCCTTTTGGACAGTAATCGATCTCCCTCAGTATAATCAATCCCTTAGCAACAAGGTGATTGTTCTTAGCAATCGATCCCTTCCTGATACACAAAGAAAAAATAAACTCGATCAAACTAGCGCTCGAGGGAGAACACATTGTTGTTCTTGGTCAGCGTAAGTGGAGGCCAGAGGGGTTTCGTTACCATGTTAGATATCATTGATGATCCCTACGGGATCAAGTGTTCGTGTTTTAGGGTCCGTTTGGTTTGGGGGCGAGGGTGGATAGGATGATCCCATACATGAATTTAGGGATGAGAAGATACATTCGAGGTGTATGGTTAGATGGATGAAATGAGACAATTTTTTGTTTGGTTAGATGTATACAACTTGAATGAGATAAGGTTAAATTTAGTGAGACCCACTTATCAAATATGTTTTTTAACAAAAATATAATCATACGAGATCTTATATATCATATTTTATAGATTAAATTATAATCAATACAATGATGTAATTAGATCATAAATTGGATAAATAATTTGGGAGTAAAAATCATTTGAATATTTATAAACGAAAAATTAAATGTGTAATAACCAATTAAGAAACGACACGTCATCTCGTCCAATGTTGGATGAGCTCATCTAGAAAAATTTCTTGAATCTCTCCATCCAGCATATTGAAGGAATATTCCTCTCGTGTACCATCCCATCCACCTTCACCCTTCAACCAAACAGCTGACTGGATGGAATGACCCTACCCCATCCAAGGATATCCAGCAAACCAAACGCACCCTTAACTACTTCCAACTTGATGATAAAAGATATCACTATGGCTTCAAACAAAGGTCAATGATCTGAATTTTTCTACATTACAGTAATTTTAGGCTTAGTGCATCTTATTTAGTAGATTAAAAATTAATAGAAAGTGTTGGTGTATTTTTTGGTCACACGCGTGGCCAGTAAGATCTGCTTAACTCCAGTGTAGGTCTTATAATCTTAGAAAAAATGTTCTGAACATGTCAATTAGTTTGACTCTGCAACTAATAAGAAATCATAAAGAATAACATTAGTAGCAAAGCCAATTGGCTATCGAGCCGATGACTGTGGTGAAAATAAAATAAGTAGGAATAAACGTGCCTATCAGCCACAAGACTGATGACTAGACCCACGCTATCGGACTGAACACACTATCGACTGATAGGGTGATGTCCTTGTACATAAGGGCCGATGAGTGTCTTCCAGACGTGGGTGGAATATAGTGTAGAAACAAAGATAACCTATCGAATTGTACTCCGATAGAAACTAGTTTTACCATACCAAACAACGTATTCATACCATTAAATTACCATAACTGCAAGATCGGACCTAACCGAGACAGTCACTAATCACGATAAATCAATAATACTTCAACACATCGGACATACTTTATTTAGATGAATGGTATACAACATGAACCAGATACAATAGATCGAGATGTCGGACTTAACCGTTAAGCCTCAAGCTATGACACCTAATTCACATCAATCTAAGAGATCAAAACGATGCAACCTTAGACCTAGCAAAATATACCAAGATAAACCCGACGATCACACCAATCGGGTCAATACCTCAAGAGATCGATACGATATAGCCTCAAAGAACATGAACCTAGTCGATGTGACCGTCAGGGTGGCGAGACTCACCTCTTCACCGGAGATCGAGATGACGCAGCCTGGTTCTAAGTGCCAAGTCTTGCTGGGATTAACATAGGGAATTCAAGGGTGGTGATGCATCGAAAGTAGTAGTTTGTTGTGGTTGATTGCGTGTGTCCTCCAAACCTAGCTAATTATATACATATTTATAGTCCGGAGACTTGACCTCCAAGTAATCTACATTGTAACCGATTCCAGATATTTTTATCTTCTCTCATCTTCATCGGCTCTTTCATATCTAGTCATGTTGAAACAATACGGATAAGCTTCTTTGACCACCTTTGACTAGATTCCTTTGACCTTTATTGATCGTGCGGTATCCTTAGTGGGCCTAGGCTTTACCAAATCTTGGTGTCAACAAATGCCGCCCAGTTTCGTGGCATTAAATGATTACTGATGCTTCAAAATTACAGGCCATCATCACCCTCTACCATCACGTATTTTCAAACGTCTATCTGCAACATCTTTTCACACTCATTAATTGTAGCTGAAACCCTTCATCTTCTAGTACTTTATAAATTCATGCTCAGGGTATCAGCTCCATATCACTTTTTCTTCCTTTTTGTATCTTCTTCTTCTCTGGCCATTCACGACTATGATGGGTGTTGCTTGGTCTTATGCATCTACTTTTTCTTTGTGGCAGCGTCAGACCAGGCTTCATCCCACACAGTTTTGTACTAGTGCTATTTAAACCGAAGATTCGGTTCCTCTAATCCCGGGCATGCAAATATCTCAACGTTTCGAAAATTGTATTCATGATTAACTTTTACCGAACATTGCAGGTGGTCCCCACCAAATCTGGCAGGATCAATTTGACCCGGTTGCCGAGGAGTCATCCTTGTTTTATAAGTATCCCTGGCCACTCCACCTTTCTTCTTCACGCTGTTTGCCTACTACTCACTTTAGCCCTCGAGCTCGTTGTTGTCTCGCTCCATGCGTTCATACGACCATCGTGCTCGCCATCTTCATCTCCTTCGCTGGTCCCGCACTCCAGTTACCCTAGTGATGGCCACCATTGATGCAATCCTCGTGGTAAGTCTTCGACATTCTTCTCTTTTCTCACTGCTTTTTTGGTGTTCTTGGTTTGTTTGCCATTTTCTTCACTTTTCTCCTTTTCCTTACTGTTCCTTTTTATTTTATTTTCTGTAGAACCTGCAAATCCAGGTCTTGATTCCCATAGCCACCCATTCGTCTTGTTTCTTCTTGGCCCCTCTAGGCAATCCTGACCCTATAGATTTTAGCAATGCCTAGACTTGTCGAATCCAATTCAAATACTCTCATATGCTTTCTTCCGACTAGGATTCTAGTTTTGGGTCTTTTCCTCCCTCTCTATCTGGCTGGCGTGACTAGTACCTTAGGGTATCAGCCAACTACCATGCCTTCTGGGACGAGATTGACATTGGGCACTGCATTAGCCTCTCACTCACTAAACCATACCAGAACGAGCCGATGCTGGACGCCTCCTGCTATTTCTGGTCCGATGCTTTGAACTCTTTTGTTTTTTGCCATGGTCCGATGAGCCACACATTGCTTGATGTTTTCTTTTTGACTTGTCTTGACATCGACTCATTGGCCAACCCTTTCTCTTTTCGTTCCAAAATACTCATTTCCTTGGCACCAAATCCACTGATAGCTAGGGCTGATACATTGCAAGACACAACAAGAAAACCAGCCTTGTAGACATTCATAAGCACGATGCTTTTCTCAATATTTGGTTGGAAAGATTCATCTTTTGCGTATCGGCCTCGAGCCCAACCTTCTAGTTCCAATTCTTAGTTGAACAGCTTGTCACTCATGTAAAGATCCCCCTTGGATGATGCCTCCTCGGAGCCACCTACTATCTTCTTCATCTAGTATCGACCAAGCTATCGGTTGGTGATCCTATCGGCCACCCTAATGACCCGTTGTGGTTTCTCAAGCTTTGGCTTAATGTTTATACAACCGATGTTGTCGATGGCCCCCTCTTGCTTTAATACATTTTCCTGCCGATTTTCCAGAATCAGCTACTCCTATTTATTGCTGATGCTCTTCCTTCGGTGAAGCAACTGCATGTCGTTCCACTTTTCCTTTGTCTCATGCACCCTTAGCTTCCTAATTTAATGGTTTTTATCTTGGATTATCTGATCAGATCATCTGGTATCCCTACGAATACTACTCTGAGTATGAATGCCCTCATGGGCTAACCCTGCCCGATGTGTTCTAGGATGAGGAATCCATCCGTATCTTTATGGCCGCGATTTTTCCTTTCCTCCTACCTGTCAATTTTATCGGTTAGCATCCTTAGAAGGGCTCTTACGACTTCTACCACCCATTGGTCTTTGCAAGGAAGTTAGGCTTTGGTCAACTCCCACCCTACCTATTCTTCATCGATCAAATCCAAATCAGTGGGGAAGTCAAGGATATCGTGGAGTGGGATTGTATTTTCCATATGATTGATGAGATCCTTGCCGGTGATTTTGCCTCATTGATAGCCTGTCGGGCGTCCTCCACCGATTTCCACCGATGGTGGGGTGAACTAAAGCAGCATATCTTCAACCGCTCTTTGTTGATCTATCAACAGCGGCTTCACCCAGGCGATGCTGATGCGGGGCTCGAGGTGAATACTTCAACTAACCGTTTTACTTATTTCCATTGTCTTCCTTTTGTCTTACTACCTTTGCTTATTGTAGGAGGATTAGCTCGACGCCCCTTCGGTGAGTTCCAGTGGTTGGCCGATACGATACGGATCTGTATCGGCCACTACAAACTTGGGTATCAGCGCCCCCACTCCCATGGCCTGGGTGAGTGGGAAACGGTCTAAGGTCCTAGCGCACAAACACCAATCTTCGACCCCGGTCGCACGCCGATCCAACAGGGCCTGGGCCAGTCAGACAAGTCCATTATATTTGACTCCACGACCGTCGGTAAGTTTTAACTTCTTATTATGCTGGTTCTTGGAGTGTACCTATATCTTTTGTTTATTTTGTAGCCAGCGCCGATTGCCTCTTTGACCGCATAGGTTTATGATGTCCGTGCTCCTCTGCCAACAGTTGAAGTCCCCTCGTCCATCCAGGTTTGCACTTATCTTTTGTCACTGACATTTCCCCTTTTCATATTCTTGACGCCTGACGTTTCCTTTATTCTTAGCCACCATCTTCCCCCATCGACATCGACTCCCTCTATGCGGCGTTCGACCACATGCCCAATGATCATGCCGATCCTTGACCGGCCCAAGACACCGAGGTTGTTGCCGGAGGGGTCGCCGCTCAGGCCGGTACACTAGAGGCTAATGCCACCGGTCCTAGTGTACCAGCTATTGTCGACACCATTATCGCTCCGGGTGGTGTCGCCGTCAGAGTTGTGCCTGCTAGTGCTGATGCAATCTTGGTCGATGCGGCAAGAGGCACCACCACTAGTTCTGAGGCATTGTCCACCAACATTGATGCTTCTAGCTAGGTATCATCACTTATTTATTCTCTTGCCTTTTGTTGTTTTCCATGTAACCGGCACTAGCCTTGAATGCAGCCAACACTCGAAGAGGACAACCTCGATGAGGAGCACTGACCTAGCCTCCCGGTTTCCACGACGGAGAGTGATGTTGAGGCCTCCTTTGACAAAGATGCCCCGTAATCGGTCGTCCTAGCCAGGCTAGCTGATGTAAGTGCCTTCGTGTTTATCCTGATGTGCTTTTCCTTTTATCCGTATAACCTTTTCTTTTTCTAGTTCTTCATCTAGTAGTTTCCTTTTGGCATCAGCTCATACCTTGATGCCGATGAAGTCATCAGTGCTGCATAGTCGACTGCTACTTCACTGACTCCCGAAGTGAGATAGGCCTTGTCGGACTTGCTGCATCGGTTGGAGGACCAAATCAAAATTCTGGTCAATGATTCGGGTCCAATAAGTGCTCATTTCAACGATGTCTTGGGCTCTCTGACTCTGGAGTTGGTCGATGCTCTTATTTTGGTTGCCTTCATGGAGTTTCATCGGCCAGGGGTGCAACGGGCCATGAAGCAGATGGCAGATCGAGCCAGCCGTGTGTCGCTGTTGGAGACGGTGAAGACCCATAATGAGGCAATAATGATCGAGGGCACCCTCCTGGATCGTATTTGGGAGGATTCGTCGGTTACGCCGCTTGAGCTTGACCAACTACGGGTGAAGGAGGCCAATCTGGCATTGAGGATGGATGGGGTGCGTGCGAGGATTGCTGAAAAAGGTGTTTTGGCTTCCTTCCTGGCTTGGATCCAAGCCCAGGATTGTCGTCTTGCTTGTGCCGTCCATGACACGCAACGCCGATGCTGCGCCCTTCGAGAGATCCCCGACTCCGACGTCGAAGATCGAGCTGTCCTTCATAGTGTCGTTTTGATCCAGTTATGAGCAATTAAGGCTATCTGCCATGCACTTCTCTAAATTCTTCTATATTAGATCTTTGACTTGTAACTTGAAATACTATGCCTTCATAATATATTTGTCATTGATACCTTCAGTTGACCTTGAGTTTTTTGTGTCTAAGGGCGATGCTTTAGCATCGCCAGTCTAAAGGAGATACCATTGGTATCGGCTGTGTTTGCGTGTAGATCTTTAAGCATTTTGCCAAACGATCGGAAAATACTTCTTAAAGTACTTTCCATTAAAGGCTTTCCTGAACACTTGTCCATCTAATCCTTCGAGTAGATAGGCGTTGCCAAGCACCACTCGATGTATTCGAAATGGTCCTTTCCAATTAGACGACCACTTACCGAACCGATTGTCCTTAGACCCGATCGCTAGGATAAGTTTCTATTGGACCGAAAACGGCGACCAGAGGGGGGGTGAATGGGAACTTTTAAAAACTTGGGCTAAAAACAGCCTTCGGTTTTAATTCTGTCTACTGCGGAATAGGCTTTGAACACAACCTTCGAAGTTCTGGTTCGGAGGTATTTGACGGCTCCGAACACAGGCTTCGCAAGGAGCAAAAGTTCGAAGCTAAGAAGACTTCGCTCCACTCACAACCCCGGAAAACCAACTCTGCTAAGTCAGTGCAGGCTCCGCACACAGGGTGCTTCGAGCAGGCTTCACACTTCACCCTTCGCAAGAGTGGACTACCCTCTGAGGACTTCGACCAAGTACTTAGCGACAGCAACTGGTGTAGGCTTCGTACACCGAAGGTCTAAACGCACACCAACAGACTTCACTAGGGGCTTCGACATGATAAACACACGGGCTTCGATCAGGGCTTCGCTAGTAAGCAGCGAGGTCTCGCCTCCTGTTACACAGAGCGAACGCACACTGAAAAGCACACTTCGCATGAAACACACTCCGCCTCGATAGGCTTCAGTGCACTACAACTAGCGAGGTATGCAAACAAGCTCAAGCAGAAAGACAACACAGAAGCAGGGCTTCGCTGCTTGAACAAGGAACACAGTAAAAGAACTCACTGGATGAATACAACGTGTGAGGAGGCTAGTACAAGAGCTCAACAGTAAATGCTCAAAGTGTTAAATGTTACCTACCCAGCCCCCATATATATAGCCCACAGTTCACCCAAGTGAAATGACTACTTTACCCCTAGGGTTTACACCAGTTTTGTCTCTATAGAACAGAGGGGTAAAAAAGGTAGTCTAACTTTATTTGGAGGCTTCTCTGTCAGCTTTGCAGAGGGGACAACGTTAGCTTTTTACAGAGCAGACAGTGTCAGCCTTTGCAGTCTTTGACCTTTCTGAAGCCCTTCTTCGCATGCGAGGGGTGCAGTAGCTTAGGTGAGAAGCCTTGAGCCTGACGGCCTTCGCTTCACCGAAGTTAGCCTCCGATACAGTGACGGTTTTGAGCCGAAGCCGTCAAAGCCCTTGGGCCTTCGCACCACCACCTCCGGAGTGGACCACCACGGCTTTGCAGCTACTCCCAGCTCGAACTCCATCAGTCTGTGTACCGAAGCCATGCATGGCCGAAGTACCACAAGTCAACCTCGCTCCGGAGCTAGCCTCGCTCCGAAGCCTTCTTCACTCCGAAGCCCCACCTTCGGAGTACCACCCTTTGAAGTCCCTCCTTCGTCCAAGGCCTCCGCACGAAGCATTCCATGAGCACTTCGTTGCAGTGTCTCTCCCCGAGCACACTCCTCGACGAGCCTCACCCGGACCATGCCTTCGATGCACCTCGACTTCTGAGACCTTCGTCGGGTACCTTCGAATGTCTCCCTCCGGAGCACACTTCGAACGCCTTGCCTCCATAGAGGACTTGAACCACCAAACTCCGAAGTCACTCCATCTGGAGTACCCTTCGAAGTGTCTCGCCTCCAAGGACTTTGTCTCGGAGTACCTTCACCCGGAGCCACGCTCCATACTTACTGCCTTCTCCTGGTGCACCTCGACCCGAGGTCCGACCTGGACCCCTTCGCAGCCACTGTGACGGAGCTCCCCGCTCCCCTAGCATCAAGCCTCCCGCTTGACCCAGGTTCACTTGCTACGAACCGTCCGTCGCCTCCGCAGTCCCCTGCGCACCACAGACAAGCAGACAAGTGTATCCAGTACTCCGGAGACCTCTCCGGGTTAGCAACCTTCGGCACACACTCCGGTGTACCACCCAAAGTACCGAGATCTTCGGTACAACCCAGTCATCGTGTACTGTCGGACCCCTCCGACAGGCACACTCCGCTGCAACAGCTGCAGCAACCAAACCACCGAACCCTTCGGTGAAACCACGTCCGAATACCTTCGAAGTTCCAACCTCCGAACCCCCTTCGGAGGTACCCCTTCGAACCAGAGGGTAAAAGCCTGTCAATCACTCATCACAAACACCGAAACCAGCCCTTGGTTTCTCAATCTCCCCCTTGATGAGTGCCTTGACAACCAAATTCAAGTTCAAGAAAAATTAAAAACTTTCAGCACACAAGTGACAATAAAAACTCAGAAACGAGCCAAATCATGTCACTTGACAAAAGAATTTTCCTCCCCCTTTTCAAAAGAGTAAAAGCCCCTTCGGCAAATCTCCCCTTTTTCCAGATAGAAAATAGAAACTCCCCCTGAGTTATTTAATTGTACCCTCTTGCAACAGAGAACTCAAAAATTTCTCCCCCTTTGGCAATGCAAGCATCAAGGAGCATGAAAAAGATGCATTGCTTTGAAATGAGTAGAATTGCAGGGACATATAAAGCAAAAATATGCCACCAGTAATACCAATGATCATGGGCTCAGCTCAATTTAACATTCTCTAAAAACATGATGACAGCATGTGATTTTGTCATTTTGGAAATAAAAGCATCACCACTTAATCAAGATAACTAGACAAGTAAAAGCAGGGGTTGCACAAAGCTAGTCAATTTCTACTCTTAGACAGACAAGTCGAGTTTAAGTGGAGCAGTGAAAAGCAAACTTGATGATTAATGAATTTTTCTTTTTCATAATGCCAGGGGTTATTTGTTTGTCTACCTTATACTTTCCAACTAAGCCAAGCCGAGGCATGAAAGCCATCAGAAGCTTAAGGCGGTGATTTTGGCATACACTACACTATCCCAGTTCAAACCAATGTGCAATGGTAAGCAGTCTAGAATAGGGTAGTGCGACAAACAAACCCACCTGGATATTGCGTGCAAATCATGGATTTTTGGAATTTGAATTAAGTGAACGAATTGTTTAGCACTTTATGAATATCCATGAGTAAGTAACACAATTTTTCAAGTTGCAATGTTTAGCATCCAGAGAAAAGGAGTCTTGCTATCAAGTAGATAAAGGATAGCTAAAGCAGTCCCGCCTAAACATGCTAGATTCAAGACTAAGCAGTGAGCATGATTTGATTTTGGAAAGAAACACCATGCACAAAAATGTCCAGACATATTAAAAAGAGCTGAGCTGTCATGATTACAGGAATTAAAATTAGGCATATAAGTGCAAGATATGTAAATGCAATTTCACACACAGTGAGCATATGCAAGTCAATTGAAGACAGCTCCCCCTCACAAAATGCCGTAAGGGTGATAAATACCAAGTTCCCCACGCAAGTAGGCAAATCGAGAAGCATCGAGGGGTTTTGTGAAAATATCGGCTAGCTGGTGTTGGGTATCAGCATATTGAAGTTCAATATCACCCTTCTCATTGTGATCTCTGAGAAAATGATACCGTACATCAATGTGTTTGGTTCTGGAGTGCTGAACCGGGTTGTTTGCAATACAAATAGCACTAGTGTTATCACAGAAAAGTGGAACACTTTTATAATCTAACATGAAATCTCGCAAAGTGGAAACCATCCACAAAATCTGAGAGCAACAGCTAGCTACAGCAACATATTCGGCCTCAGCCGTCAATTGTGCAACACTAGACTGTTTGCGGGAAGACCAGCAAACCAGTGAAGTACCCAGAAAATGACAAGTACCAGAGGTACTCTTCCTATCAATTCTACACCCAGCAAAATCTGCATCGGAATAACCTCGAAGACATAAGGATGAAGATGCTGAATACCATATGCCAAATTCGAGGGTATGTTTGAGATACCTTAGGATGCGCTTTACTGCTTGGCGGTGCGAAGCTCGTGGTGAAGCCTGAAAATGAGCGCACAGACACACCGCGAAGTGTATGTCCGGCCTCGTAGAAGTCAAGTAGAGGAGGGAGCCGATCATGCTTCGAAACTCCTTCTGATCTACGGCTTCTCCATCTTCGTCGGGATCCAATGCTACAGATGTAGCCATTGGAGTGGCAAGGGGCTTTGCATCGGCCATGTCAAACTTCTTGAGCAGGTCCTTGGTGTACTTCATCTGGTGGATGAAAGTACCTTGTTTGCTTTGCTTGATTTGCAAACCAAGGAAAAAGGTGAGTTCACCCATCATGGACATTTCAAATTCCCTGCTCATGGTATCTGCAAACTCGGCAACCAAAGCATGAGAAGAGCCACCAAAGATGATATCATCCACATAAATCTGCACTAGAAGGAAATCTTTGCCATGCTTGAGAGTAAATAGAGTTTTATCAACAGAGCCCATCAAGTACCCCCGCTTAAGCAAAAAAGACTTAAGTCTATCATACCATGCCCGAGGGGCCTGCTTGAGTCCATAAAGAGCCTTATGAAGTTTAAGGACTTTATGTGGGTACTTGGGGTTTTCAAAACCAGGGGGTTGTTTTACATAAACATCTTCACCTATGAAGCCATTAAGAAAAGCACTTTTGACATCCATTTGATAGAGTTTGAATCCCCGGGATGTCGCAAAGGCAAGCAAAATCCTAATAGCCTCAAGGCGAGCAACAGGTGCAAAAGTTTCAGTAAAATCAATCCCTTCTAGTTGAGAATAACCCTGAGCTACAAGTCTAGCCTTGTTTCTAACTATAGTCCCATCCTCCCCTTGTTTATTTTTGAAAATCCATTTTGTTCCAATGAAATGAACATTTGGTGGAGGATCAACTAATGACCAGACTTGGTTTCTCTCAAAATTTTCAAGTTCCTCATGCATGGCATTGATCCAACTAGAATCAGAAAGTGCATGACTAACATCTAAGGGCTCGAAAGAAGCAACAAAAGCGGAATCAATGAAATGAGCATGTGAACGTGTTACCCTTTGATCAAGCTCACCAATGATCTGCTCGAGAGGATGCATCCTTTGAACATGGTGTGGAGCCTCGCGGCGGGATGCAGTCTCCCCCTCAACTTGTGCATTGGAGTGGTCCAAGATGACCGATGTCGAGGTAGTTGCTTCGGGACCTCGTGCCGAAGTGGTTGAAGCGGGGTCAGCTTCGGGGGTTGATGTCGAGGGTAGTAGGGGTTCATCCTCGAATTCTCCGGGATCTTCTTCTTCGAATATGGTCTGTTCCATGTCGTGTTCAATTGCCTGTTCAAAAGTAGAACTAACAGAGGGGGTTGATTCATCAAAAGTCACATCACATGACTCGATGACAGTGTTAGTTTCCAAATTATAAACACGATAAGAATGACCATGAGTAGTGTAACCCAAAAAGATCCCGTCAGAAGAACGCGACTCAAATTTATCCAAATTACCACATTTTAGGATAAAGCAGCGACAGCCAAAAACTCGAAGATGAGTAACCTTGGGCTGTCTCCCAAAACGCAGCTCATAAGATGTCAAATTCAAAATTGAGCGCAAGAAGATTCGGTTTGAGATGTAACATGCAGTGTTCATGGCCTCAGCCCAGAATTTTCTAGGAGTCCTATGCTCATCGAGCATCTTCCTAGCCATCTCAACCAAAGTGCGGTTTTTCCTCTCAACGACACCGTTCTGTTGAGGGACCCGCGGAGCAGAGAATTGATGTTCTATGCCATGCTCCATGCAAAAGTCAACAAAGAGACTGTTCTTGAACTCAATGCCGTTATCACTTCGAATGAATTTTAATGCACCAGGGAGTTCAGTGAAAAGTCTCAGAGCCAAGCTCCGAAAGTGTGAAAACACTTCATCCTTGCTGGCAAGAAAGAAGACCCAAGAGTAGCGAGAGAAATCATCGACAATAACTAATACATACCACTTGCCGCCTAAAGAACTAACCCGAGAAGGACCGACAATGTCCATGTGGAGAAGTTCTCCGGGTTGTTCAGTCATCACTGTGGTGACTGGCGAATGCGAAGCGGCAATCATTTTTCCATGTCGACATGGAGCGCAAACTAAATTCTTCTCAAACTTGAGCTTGGGCAATCCTCGGATCAGACCTATGGCACTCAGACAAGCGAGCAACTCAAAGCTCATATGCCCTAGTCTCCTATGCCACTTCCAAAGCTCAGAAGTAGAATGTGCAACAAGACAATGAGAAGAACCAGATGATTCTGAAAAATCAGCTCCAAAAACTCTCCCAACTCTAAAGATCTTACACACCACAACGCCATTAGAATTGAGCACTTGCGAAGTATCGCGATGGAATCGCACTTCGAAGCCATCATCAAGCAACTGAGATACAGACAACAAATTGTATCCCAGGTTTTCAACCAAAGCAACATCTTTGAGAGTGAAATTCGAATTAATTCTTACCACACCTTTACCTTTCACTCTACTCCTTCGATTGTTGCCGAAGGTGATATGTTCCATTTGCTTGGTTGTGGTGAGGCTGGAGAACCATGCTGCATCTCCGGTCATGTGGCGCGAACAACCGGAGTCCATGATCCACGTGCCCTCCAAGCCTCGATCTGTCACCTACACATGATAAGAATATCTCGATCGCTCAGTGTTGGGGTGAGTGGAAAAATGACGAGGCATCCAGCACTGAGTGACACGAGTAGTAGGCGCAGTAAAAGTAGACGGTCTACGCACATGATAATCAGAATGAAGCAAGGTGCGAGGTCTACCTACATGCTGTGATCGAACAACATGTCGAGGTCTCCTACTCTGACGAGGTACAAAGCTATTTGCCCGGGGTCTACCACCATATGGAACATGGTGAACACCTCGAGGAGCAAAACCTCTCCGAGAAGCACGAGGAGCCTCAAAAGCAGGACGATAGTAAAACTCAGACTCATGCATACCTAAAGATGGGTAATGCATGTCCTGGTAACTCATCGCCTGAGAGCGTCGCTCATCCTTGATGCGACGAAAACAGAACCCAACAAAATGACCCGCCCGCTGACAGTAGGAACAATGGAAAACTCTCCTAGGGGCACTCTTATGGGTCTTAGGAGCAACTCTCACAGGCTCCTTGGGCTTCTGTTGAGTGGTTTTCTTTGGAGGGATTTTCTTGGCAGGAGGAGTGGTTTTCTTTTGTGGTCGAGTAAGCTTTTTGGCTGATGGGGCGTCTAACAGAGCTCTCTCTTTCTCTAGGGTAGTGGGAGAGGTAAAAACAGTTTTGTTTCCACTATCTGAAGGAATCCTCTCAAAACCCAAACCTAGAGCTAACCCTGCTCTGTCAGCACACATCTTGGTCTTGGCCAAGAGCAAATCCATCCTACCCTTTCCCTCAGTGCATTTGTTAACCACAGAAAGAAGGTATTCATTTTCAGACATGAGGTTCTCAGCTCGCTCTCTAACAGTGCCTAGCTGGTCCTTAAGGGTAATGCACGTGTCACAAACAGGTTGCATATCCTTAGAACTACCGGCCCTCTCCAATCTAGCCTCTAAATCATGAACATGTCTATCACGTAAATTAATGCTCTCGCGCAATAAAGAACAGTTCATGCATTCAATATTATCATGAGGTCTAGAATCCACCACCAAAAGCTGCTTCTGTGCAGTCTCAAGCTCAGAAAGAGTTTGAGCATGTACAGAACGCAACTGAGCAAGCTCACCCATGACTACAGAACAAGATTCACATTCAACATCATTTACTTTAGACTTAAGCATGGCATATTCAGTAGAAACAGATTCTAGTCTAAGTCTAAGGTCTTTTCTTTCTCTAGCGGCTTGCACAAGTAATCTATCCTGACCAAGAACTACTTCATTCAGCTCATCTAGTTTTATTGAAAGCTAGTCATAGGATAGAGGTACCTCAGATGAGTCAAGCTCATCGCCGCTGTGATCGCTGTCGGCCATGAAGCAAAGGCCGGTGAAGTCTCGTCCCTTCTTGTCCTTTTTATCCTCCTTCCTTGGGGACTCCTCCTCCTCAGAGCTCGACTGCTCAGTTGAGGAAGTGTCGATGTCGCTGAGAGCAGCAACAAAAGCTCTAGAAGTGGCTTTGGCTACTTTCTTAGCCATCTTGCCGCGCTTGCCCTTCACAAAGGGTTTCCTCTCCTTCTTGTGGTATTTGGGGCGCTCACTCTCATCTCTCTTCTTGAGTTTTGGGCAATTGGCCTTGATGTGAGAAGTGTCACCGCATTCAAAGCAACCACTAAAACCACTTCTCCTCTGATCCCGTCTCTCATGATGAAAACGGGTGAACCTTCTGGCAATGAGAGCAAGCTCATCATCGTCCAAAGTATCCACCTACTCCTTTGTGACGGAGACCAGGGAGGACAAAGCAAAACCATCTGCAAGAACACAAGTACCAGATGTGCTTGGTTCTGCAGCGGTGCCACGACTAGTGCTAGAAACCAATGCCAATGGCTGTGGCAAAGAGCTTCTGTGCACAGCAAGAGATGCCTTGGCAATCTCTGTGGACTTCAGCTTGCTAAAGAGCTCATCACAGGTCAATGTGTCATAACCTGTGGACTCCTCAATGCTGGATATCTTTACTTCCCATATGCTACGGTCAAGAGCATAGAGAAGCTTGATAGCCCTATCATGATCATTGTAAGCAAGCGTCCCGTTGGACCGCAAGTTACTCACTATAGCATCAAAGCACGAAAACATGGCATCTATAGATTCACCAGGTGCCTGCACAAACAGCTGATACTGCTGATTGTATGTGCTTTGGCGCCTGGCCTTGATCTGAGTAGAGCCCTCATGAAAAATAGTGAGAGCGGTCCAAATTTCCCTAGGAGTCCTAAGGTGCTGTACCCTATCGAACTCACTCCAGCTCAAACCAATGAACAGTATATTCCTAGCCTTGGAGTTAGCATTATACTGATCTTTCTATGTTTGAGAGGTGCGAGTCTCAGGGATGGAGTATTGTGAGTCCACAATCTCCCAAATTGCATTTCCTTGGCTTAGCAAGTAAGCCTCCATGCGCACCTTCCAGTATGCAAAATCAGTCCCATCGAACAGAGGAATTTTACTAGCTCTGTCCATGTCGCCAACAGATCACAAAACCGGTTAAGGTCAACTGGTGATCTTAACCTGCTCTGATACCAATTGTTGGACCGAAAACGGCGACCAGAGGGGGGGTGAATGGGAGCTTTTAAAAACTTGGGCTAAAAACAGCCTCCGGTTTTAATTCTGTCTACTACGGAACAGGCTTCGAACACAACCTTCGAAGTTCTGGTTCGGAGGTATTTGATGGCTCCGAACACAGGCTTCACAAGGAGCAAAAGTTCGAAGCTAAGAAGACTTTGCTCCACTCACAACCCCAGAAAACCAACTCTGCTAAGTCAGTGCAGGCTCCGCACACAGGGTGCTTCGAGCAGGCTTCGCACTTCACCCTTCGCAAGAGTGGACTACCCTCTGAGGACTTCGACCAAGTACTTAGCGACAGCAACTGGTGCTAGGCTTCGTACACCGAAGGTCTAAACGCACACCAACAGACTTCGCTAGGGGCTTCGACACGATAAACACACGGGCTTCGATCAGGGCTTCGCTAGTAAGCAGCGAGGTCTCGCCTCCTGTTACACAGAGCGAACGCACACTAAAAAGCACACTTCGCACAAAACACACTCCGCCTCGACAGGCTTCGGTGCACTACAACTAGCGAGGTATGCAAACAAGCTCAAGCAGAAAGACAACACAGAAGCAGGGCTTCGCTGCTTGAACAAGGAACACAGTAAAAGAACTCATTGGATGAATACAACGTGTGAGGAGGCTAGTACAGGAGCTCAACAGTAAATGCTCAAAGTGTTAAATGTTACCTACCCAGCCCCCATATTTATAGCCCACAGTTCACCCAAGTGAAATGACTACTTTACCCCTAGGGTTTACACCAGTTTTGTCTCTACAGAACAGAGGGGTACAAAAGGTAGTCTAACTTTATTTGGAGGCTTCTCTGTCAGCTTTGCAGAGGGGACATCATCATCTTTTTGCAGAGCAGACAGTGTCAGCCTTTGCAGTCTTTGACCTTTCTGAAGCCCCCCTTCGCACGCGAGGGGTGCGGTAGCTTCGGTGAGAAGCCTTGAGCCTGACGACCTTCGCTTCACCGAAGTCAGCCTCCGATACAGTGACGGTTTTGAGCCGAAGCCATCAAAGCCCTTGGGCCTTCGCACCACCACCTCCAGAGTGGACCACCACGGCTTCGCAGCTACTCCCAGCTCGAACTCCGTCAGTCCATGTACCGAAGCCATGCATGTCCGAAGTACCACAAGTCAACCTCGCTCCGGAGCTAGCCTCGCTCCGAAGCCTTCTTCACTCCGAAGCCCCACCTTCGGAGTACCACCCTTCGAAGTCCCTCCTTCGTCCAAGGCCTCCGCACGAAGCATTCCATGAGCACTTCGTCGCAGTGTCTCTCCCCGAGCACACTCCTCGACGAGCCTCACCCGTACCATGCCTTCGATGCACCTCGACTTCTGAGACCTTCGTCGGGTACCTTCGAATGTCTCCCTCCGGAGCACACTTCGAACGCCTTGCCTCCGTAGAGGACTTGAACCACCAAACTCCGAAGTCACTCCATCCGGAGTACCCTTCGAAGTGCCTCGCCTCCGAGGACTTTGTCTCGGAGTACCTTCACTCGGAGCCACGCTCCGCACTTAATGCCTTCTCCTGGTGCACCTCGACCCGAGGTCCGACCTGGACCCCTTCGCAGCCACTATGACGGAGCTCCCCGCTCCCCTGGCATCAAGCCTCCCGCTTGACCCAGGTTCACTTGCTACGAACCGTCTGTCGCCTCCGCAGTCCCCTGCGCACCACAGACAAGCAGACAAGTGTATCCATTACTCCGAAGACCTCTCCGGGTTAGCAACCTTCGGCACACACTCTGGTGTACCGCCCAAAGTACCGAGACCTTCGGTACAACCCAGTCATCGTGTACTGACGGACCCCTCCGACAGGCACACTCCGCTGCAACAGCTGCAGCAACCAAACCACCGAACCCTTCGGTGAAACCACCTCCGAATACCTTCGGAGTTCCAACCTCCGAACCCCCTTCGGAGGTACCCCTTCGAACCAGAGGGTAAAAGCCTGTCAATCACTCATCACAAACACTGAAACCAGCCCTTGGATTCTCAGTTTCCATATGAGTTCTCCTTATTCAAATGACTTGGGCACCACTTTATTGTAATATAACCTAGCAACCCTTGCTTTGTTTTCTTCAATCTTCTCGAGGGCTCTTAATCGGACCTGCACCAGATTGTCTTGGCCATCTGTCATTAAATTATAATAATCATCGGTTGTGAGCTGGTCCTGTAATGTAATCCTTCTTGAGCCGATGTTATTTTCCCACGGTAGTACTGCTTCATGGCCATAGAGTAACGGGTATGGTGGTACTTGAGTGGATCCATGTTGCGCCATCTGATAAGCCCAAAGTGCTTCTAATAGATACTAATGCCAACACTTCGGTTGCTCGTTGATCTCACACTTTATTAACTAGATCAAACTCTTGTTGGATGCTTCGGCCCGACCATTAGCTTGTGCATAGTATGGCGATGAATTTAAGATCTTGATTCCCATACTGTTTATAGCAAAAATGGCATTAATGGTCAAACTAAGCAAAACACTAAAAATGGTATTTTTGACTGAAAATATGCCAAACCTGGCATAGGCCGGTTTGACTGGCTGTAGTAGGCCGATCCAACCAATCAGGCCCAGTCAGACCGGCCCCATGGGCTCGGTCAGACCAGACAAGGGTTTATAATATGAATCCTAAGTGGATTCGAGTTGTTTTTATCCAAATCTTATCTCAACTGAATTTTGGCCGAATCCTACTGTATTTTTCGCCAGGGATAACCAGCCCACCCCCTATAAATACTAGGGGCAAGGTCAATTCAGGGCTCTCTCCAATCTTGAAAAATCCAAAGCCCTAGCTTTGAATCACATTTACTTTTCTTTACTTTCTGCATCTTCATGGATTTGCTCGAAAGCCTTCCGTTTGCCGTGTACATAATCATGGTAACCCTTGCTTGTTCGCTTGTGAACCTCCCATTAATCCGCGTAACAGATTGTTATCCCTTTTATCGGTTTTTATCGCCATATTTGGTAATTCGACCCCTTGAACGAATTGTATTTGATCTTTGGATGTTTTCGCATATCTGTTGCCCTCATAACCATCTCTGCAAAGTTTGAAGGTGATCGAAGATCATTTGTTAAGGCTACCGAGGTTTAGCAGATCGGATCTGCTACTTCGGTCCGACCGGGGTTGAGACTTCGTTCTGACCGAACCTCGTCACGTCGTTGTCGGCAACAGCCGGTCAGACCGGCGGCGCTCTACCGGTCCGACCGGCGTCCTTCGCACCGCGCTGCACCGGAGTCCGAAGTACCTTCACACTGCGCTACTCTGGGGCCTTCGCCGATTCCACGCGCGCCGAAGCCTACCCGCATGGTCTGACCGAGGGATCCCCATCAGTTCAACCGAATGGGCTTCGCTGGTTAGACCACCCGGAGTTGCACTTCGCATCAACCTTTGGGGCCCAATCCAGAAACCCCTTCGCACCTCCGGTCCGACGGTGGTTGTACCTCCGGTCTGACCGGGCCTGAGGCCGAAGGTGCCCTAGGAACCCTTCGGACCAATCTCCGCTGTAACTCCGAATCAGCCTCCGAATTGGCCGATTCCAGGTATTTTGGTTATTTTTTCCTATTTACATTATTACTAATACTTTCGGCCAATTGAATTAAAATATTAATTATTTATCTGATTGCCTGGCGACTCCAAATCTCTTATCACTATTTAGGGTAGTCAGAACGCGATGTCGGTATCATTACGATACTTTTGGACGTCGAACCTTCCTAAGTACGGGGGCGCATTTCCGCGTCAACACACTTTTTGGCGACTCCATTGGGGACAACGCCAAATGTAGGACCGAAAGTAGCGAACAGAGGGGGGTGAATGGGCGCCTAAAAATTTCTTGCTAAACTATGTTCTAATCCCAACACCCAAACAAACTCAACCAGACAAATAATATTAGCAAAGCAAATTATTGGAACTAAAGTTGTCTAGCCTAAAAATGACCGGTGTCTTATTTGAAATGATATTAAAGATAAACTAAAATAAAATACTGCGGTAAATAAAAACACCTAGATAAATTACTAATTATTTATATTGCAGTCTAGAAATAAACTACTAATCAAATGAATAAAGCATGGATCATTCAAAAATTAATTCTGATATAAACCTAAAATATTTCACGCGAAAACTAAAAAAATTATTACGACTAATAGATTTTTCTTTTCCTTTTATATGAGCAGATTAAACAGATATATTTAAATAAATAATACGAGATAACTAATAAGCAGATTAAAGAATACAAAAAATCTACGAAAATACTAAAAACAATTTTACTGCTAATTAAAAATAGATCAATATTAATTTAATTAACTAACTAAAAAAATAGCAGATAAAAATCAACTAACAGATTTAAACTAATTAAAAAGTAGGAGATAAACTACTTACCTTCATCCGAGATCTGCGATGACTTCTTCGCCAGACGGATGAGCTCTGCTGCTGAATTGCCTCGTCGACGCCTGGGAAAGCTAAAGTCTGCTGCTGTGAAACGAATTTCCACCGTGGGGCCCGCCGTGTGGCGTGTTGCGCCCGAAGCAAAAATAGCACCAGCCGTCGTGGGGCCGCGCCCATGATTCCTTCACCGACTCAGCCGCTCCCTCACGCCGTGAAATGTCTCAGCAAGAGAACCAACCGCCGCTGCCTGCAGAAAGGCTACGCAACCCGCCTGTTCACCTGGGACCCACGTGCTGCTCGCCAGAACCAGCGTGGGAAAAGCGCACATGCGACGTGGAAAAAGCCAACTCTAGCATGCCGCGTGCGGATTGAATTCTGCTGAAGCAACGCGAGTTTCCACGAGCGCCTAGCCAGAAAGTACTGTCGCCATTGCCTTCCTGCAGCCTCGGCTGCCACGCCCTGCTGCTCGCGCCGGCCAGAGAAGAAAACTACTCGATAAGATTTACTACGATGATGCCGATCGAACTTGAACGAAAAACTTGTAGATCAAAAACCAATCGGTGGACTGTAGTAGATTGATTATTGGGAAAACAGTCATCCTATCCCCAGGGGGATAGGGGCCTATTTATAGGCGACTCCTAATACATGAAAAAACTAATTTACCCCTAGGGTAAATTAAAACTAACTCTAAAATAAATTCCGAAAATCCTAAAATACCCTTGGAAAAATCCACCGACACAAAAAATATATTCTAGACTTAAAAACTAAATATTATTATCCTAAAAACAAAATAATCATAGGTTGTCAGTTTTGCGCCGAAACTGACAAAGTGTCCACCGTCTTCGCACCGGGTACCCAGATTGGGCCGACCCAACCCCGCAGCTTCCTCAGCCCGACAATCGCTCGCCGCCCATGTATCTGAGTCAAACCCAGTCAACAGACCAGTGGATCCTCTGCTGCTCCTAGCCCATGTACCTGGATTAGGCCAGCTCAACTCCGTGGATCCTCTGCCCGGCTGTCGCTCGCTGCCCGTGTACCTGAGTCACACGTGCCTCAGACTCGACAGGTGTTCATTTCTATTCATTTGACTTCCGTTGACAATCACTCATCACATCTGGAGTATCAAAACCATGTTCTTCAACATGGTTTCTCAATCTCCCCCTTGATGTGTGCATTGTCAACACCCTCTTCAGCACATCTTCAGAACCTACAAAACATGTGGAGACAGGAAAACAAAGACAAAAGAAAATAGAAGAAAGAAAATAAAAGTTTAACCCTAATGACCAAAAGCCAAACAGAAGCAAGAAAATGATCATTATGGTTAACCAAAAATAAAGACTCAAAAGCAAGTGCAATCTCAGAATTACCAACAAGTAACTCCCCCTGAAATAAATCCCAGAGAAAGCTAAAAATGTTCCCTAAACGCCAAAATTTCTCCCCCTTGTTGACAATTGGACTCATCAAGTGAGACTAAATGCACTCTAAGGAGACATAGACACAAACTCCCCCTAAAATGTAGCTCCCCCTCAAAATATGCCATGAATGCAGATGGGGTGCAGGTGGAGTGTGAAAAGCATGCTTCTTATATATGATTAACTGCAATTACAACATCTAACAGGTATAGCAAAAGATATATTGTCTAAGATACATGACATTATCAGTGCAACTGATGATATCTAAAGAGAGTCATTAGCACGCATTTTTCGATTTTTGCAAACAAAAGCATCATCATATTTTCTAGTTGACAAGCAAAGTAAAGCATGAGATGCAAAAGCTAACTGATATCTACCAAGATAAGCATTGTCCTAATCAAAGTGCTTCAGCAAACTTGTCATCTTTTTAAAAATTTTTAGACTTTTTCTTTTTCCTTTTTAATTATTTTTTTCATTTCTGCTAAGGGGTATTTGCATGTCAAACCTTATGCTAACTGACCAAGTCAAGCCTAGGCCAGAACTGGACCATTAGAAGCTTAAGACATTGGTCTTGGCATACATTACACCGTCCTAGTTCATACCAAAGTGCTATGGTAAACAGTCCAGAACAATGCAATGCGACAAAGCAAACCCACCTGGATATTTTCTGATAATCATAAAAATGCATAAATTTTTTATTTTTCTGAATTTTTTTATCATTTTTATAACACATTTTTCATATTTAAAGCATATAGATGTATCTAGCTACAAGGCATGTAAAAGATAGCGAACGCATTCAGCCTACAAATGCTAGTTACCAGAAGCAATGGTGATCATTTTTCAATTTTAAAACATAAAAGCCATGCATATGACAAATATCAGATATATCATGTGAACTGAAATAGAACATGATCATCAACAAGTAATCAAAAACATATACATGCTAGAGAAGTAAAGCAAATCAATCATATAACAGAAGCAAGCTCAAAATGTGATTGATGATTATGCATGATATGAACGCACACAAAAGACTCAATAAAATAGAAAAAAGAAAGAAAAACTGACTCAAAGTATCCTAAAAAGGATACACAACTCCTAAATCCCCACGCAAACGCTCAAAAGTAGACTGATCTAGGGGTTTGGTAAAAATATCAGCAAACTGCTGATGGGTATCAACATGAATAAGATCAATGACCCCTTTCTCATATTGATCCCTCAGAAAATAAAAGCGCACATCAATATATTTGGTTTTTGAATGAAGACATGGGTTTTTCCCTACACTAATTGCACTAGTGCTATCACAAAACAAAGGAACTCTCGAAGGGAAGAACAACCCAAAATCCCGCAAAGTAGAAATCATCCAAACCAACTGAGAACAACAGCTAGCAGCAGCTACATACTCAGCCTCAGTAGTAGAAAGCACAACTCCAGATTGTTTTTGAGAAGACCAAGAAACAAGTGAAGAACCAAGAAGCTGGCAAGTACCGGAAGTCAACTTGCGATCCAGCCGGCACCCACCAAAATCAGGGTCCGAAAAACCGGCTAAATCAAGAGACGATGAAGCAGAATAATAAAGACCTAAATCAGGAGCATAAGTAAGATACCTGAAAATATGCTTTACATCTTGCCGGTGAGATGCGTGTGGTGAAGACTGAAAACGCGCGCACACATCCACGACAAACTGAATGTCCGATCTCATCATAGTCAAGTATAGCAGTGATCCGATCATCCCTCGATACTCTCTCTCATTTACCTTGACACCATCCTCGTCCTTGTCCAGACCTCCAGATGTACCCATTGGGGTCATTTGTGGCTTTAGCTCTCCACCAAAGTCAAATTTCTTTAGCATGTCCTGTTTATACTTACCCTGGTGGATTAAAATGCCATCCTTGGTCTGCTTGATATGGAGCCCTAAAAAGTACTTGAGTCATCCCATGAGACTCATCTCAAACTCGCTATGCATCTGCTCAGAAAACTTGGATACAAGCTCATTAGTAGAACCCCCAAAAATAATATCGTCCACATAAATCTGAGCAACCAATAAGTCTGCGCCATCTCTAAGCAAGAAGAGAGTCTTGTCCATAGAACCCATCACAAAATCTTTCTGCAACAAGAACTGCTTCAGGCGATCATACCAAGCCCTAGGGGCCTGCTTCAGACTGTATAAAGCCTTCTGCAACTTGTAAACATGTTGTGGAAATTTAGGGTTCTCAAAACCAGGGGGTTGCTTAACATAGACCTCCTCCTCTATATACCCGTTTAGAAAAGCACTCTTGATATCCATTTGATTAAGCTTAAAACCTTTAGAAGCAGCAAAGCCGAAAGAATATGAATGGACTCAAGGCGAGCAACAGGGGCGCAAGTCTCTTCAAAATCAATACCTTATTTTTGACAAAAACCTTGTGCCACTAATCGAGCTTTGTTGCGCACCACAACACCATCTTCTCCTTGTTTGTTCTTAAACACCCACTTGGTGCCTATGGTGTTGCATCTAGGTGGCAGCTCAACTAGTGTCCAAACCCGATTGCGAACAAAATTTTCAAGCTCTTCTTGCGTGGCGTTTATCCAATTTGAATCGGAAAGAGCATGAGAAACGTCTCTAGGCTCAAAAGAAGCAACAAAAGCAGACTCAGCAAACATAGCAAGAGAACCAACTGAAGACCATAGAGATCTCTCCGTAAGATCACCTATGATGATCTCTGAATGGTGATCACCCTAAACTGCTCGGGATCCTAGGTGATCTGAAGTCACCTCACCAGAGTTAGCAACTGGCTCCTCTGGACTTGGCTAAGAAGTCATCTCACCGGAGTCAGCACCTGGCACCTCTGGACTCGGCTAAGGAGGCTCAATCGAAGTAGAAGGAGTAATTAGAGGTCCGTACTCATCCTCAGTCGAAGTCTTAGAAGGTGTGGGGTCTGCAGGCAGTGCAGAGGTCCCACCCTCATCATCAGCAGGTGTGTCATCATCTTCCTCGAAGATGGACTCTCCAAGCTCATCATCTCTAGAAAGTTCAAAAGAAGGAGTCGGCGAGGACAAAGACTCATCAAAAGAAACCTCACAAGTCTCGACGAGCATTTGAGAGTCTAGGTTCCAAACACCAAAGCCTCGTGAATGCAAAGCATAACCAAGAAAGACTCCATCCCAGCAACGAGACTCAAACTTGTCCAAATGCCCTCCCTTCTTGAGCACAAAGCACTTGCATCCAAAAGCTTACAAGTGACTTACCTTGGGCTGTCTACCAAACCACAACTCATATGACGTCTTACCTAAGTAAGCTCTAAGGAAAATGCGGTTGGAAAGATAGCAAGCTGTGTTCATTGCTTCAGCCCAAAAACGCCTAGGAGTCCTATGCTCATCAAGCATCGTCCTGGCCATCTCGACAAGCGTGCGGTTCTTTTGTTCCACAATGCCGTTCTGTGGGGGAGTGTAAGGAGCATAGAACCGATGATCAAGACCCTAATCACTACAGAAACTGACGAACTGAGAGTTCTTAAACTCAGAGATGTTGTCCGAACGAATTGCTCGCATCAGACCATTATTCTCGTTCTTCAGCTTCAAAATCAGGTCATGAACATATTGAAAAGTCTCATCCTTAGACTCTAGAAAGTAAACCCACGAGAATCGAGAAAAATCATAAACTATTACAAGGGCGTACCACTTCCCACCGACTGAGCGTACTCGAGCTGCACCTACTGTATCCATGTGCAACAGCTCTCCCGGGTACGAAGTCATCACCTGAGTCACAGGTGCGTGAGAAGCGTCAACCATTTTCCCATGACGATAGGGATGATACAGTAGATCCTTCTCCATCTTAAGCTTAGGCAAACCTCGGATAAGATCCATAGAACTCAATCTGACAAGCAGATCAAAGCTCAAATGGCCTAACCTTCTATGCCACTTCCATAGCTCAGAGGAGGATCCAACCATCAGACAGCGAGAAGGGCCAGAAGAACTAGAGAAATCAATACGAAAAACCTTACCAAAAGGTAAGATTCCACAGACTAAAGATCCTCTAGAATCGACAACAGAAGACATGCCCTTCTTAAAGCGCACTTCTAAACCATCCTCAAGAAGTTGCGAAATAGAAATTAGATTAAAATTCATGTTTCCAACTAAAGAAACATCCTTCAAAGAGAAATAATCAGAAATACGAATCGACCCAATACCTTGTACCTTCCCTTGACCACTGTTCCCGAAAGTGATGTATTCCTTGGAGCTCAGGGGAGTGAGGCTGGAGAACCATCTATGGTGTCCTGTCATATGGCGAGAACATCCTGAATCCATGATCCATACGTCCTCTAGTCCTCGATCCTGCAAGATCAATGGTCATGAGTGGGAGCAAATGGTCGACCACCAGGTCTAGCAAAAGTACTAAACCAGTGTCGAGCCATCTGCTCATAAGTAGGAAAGCAGAAGGAATCATATGAGTCTGGACCAAAACGCGGCTCAAAGCGTGGTCCTCTGTTCTGCCTAAAATCACGACCACAAGGTCCAAAACCGTATCCATAACGATCTAGAACTCTGTCGGAATGAAAACCACCCTCCGGAGCACGATCATAAAAATCGTCTCCTCTACCACCACCTACACGACGTGGCCTGGCCTCTAGCCTCTCTCTACGTCGAGAAACTCTCTGTCTACCACCCTGCTGGTAGAACTGATCCTGCCCACCTCGAGCTCTCTCTGCTCACTCAACCCGCTTCCTCCTAAAGCAAAACTCCTCAAGATGCCCGTCTCTCTGACAAAAGTCACAGTGATAGGTAGGCTTCTTGCTATGTGGTCGAGGCTTGGGATTCTTAGGCTTGGTGGAGTTGGGTGTAGCATCTTTGGTGTGAGAGGGTCCATGTAAAGAATCAAGAGAAGTGTGAAGAGTTTTAGGCTTTGGAACCCAGATCTGCTTCTTAGGTGGAGCTTTAGGTTGTTCTTGGAACACTCCATCCTTGGGCTGACTATCCTTAAAGGACTCAGTGGAGTGAGTCTTGGTATATCTCTGTTTGGGAGTCATCTTACTCCACTCCACCGCTCTGCTAATGGCACTCTCAAAATCAGCCTTGGTATAGGTGTAACCTACCCCAAACCCATCCTGTCTCTTGAACTGCTCTATCATCATGCCGAGCTGTGGCTCTCTGGCACTAATCCAACTCAGGATCTGACGGAGGTAAAAGTTCTCGTTCTGAACATCAGCTAGCTCCTCTCTCAAAGAAGCTAACACCTCCAACTGAGACAAGAAGATCTCACACTCTCTATCAACATCGATAGACTTCTCTGCTTTTAGCTTGATCAACTCCATTCTCATGGACAAACAGTTCTTACAAACAGTGGGTGGAACTGTCAAGGTCTCAAGCTCTAGCTTAGTCTGCTCCAACTCAGCTCTCACTCCAGCTAACTCACTCAACTGCTCATTACTCTTGGCTCTCAACTCAGCTATACTAGCTAAATGAGATGGGCAATCTACACAAGGTACGACGACAGTGGCATGAGCATTTTTCAGCTCCTACTGAGTGCTCTCAAGCTCAGTGGCCAAGGCGTCCCTCTCATCTAGTCTCTCTGTCTACCTGGACTTAAGAGTCATCAGGTCACACAACAACACCTCATAGTTAGGGCACTCACCATTATCACCCAAGCAAGGGGAAGAAGAACGACTCTCAATCTTGCCATTCGCCATGGCAAGCTCACTCTCAAGCTCATCTATCCTCTTCTTAGCCCTTCTAAGCAGTTTCTCCCGATACTTCAACTCCTGATGGTTCTGTTCTAGTAAATTAACAACTTCTTGTTCATAGTAAGATACCTTATCATCGTCGTCGTCGTCGGAGTCATCGGAGGAGTCATTTTCTTTATTCTCCCCAAGAGCCATTGAGCAGAAGCTCTTGTGGGGTCTTCGGCTATCATGTGAGCGACTCTTCAGCTTGTCCCCAAAGGCCATGAAACAGAGGCCCACCGGATCGTCCCTGTCCTTCCCCTTCCTGATCATGATCTCTTCATCACTTGAACTCGAAGATGAGGATCTCTTTTAGTAGCTTTTCTCCATCTCGGCGAAAAAAGCCTTATCTCGCTTCTTGTTCTCACGCCTGTAGTCCTTCAAAGCCTTTCGAAAGAATCTCATCTTGGGCTTGCCCTTTGTGGTGTTGTCGTACTTGTCGGAGTCGTAGGAGTTGCCGCCGGTTCCCTTCTTATAATTCTTCCGCTTGGGGCAATCGGCAATGAAATGACCTGTATCACCACACTCAAAGCATCTGGATTTTGTGCCGTGTCTCTTAAACATTCGCTTATCATAGACACGTCGCACCCGGTTGTTAAACAAGCACATATCATCATATCCTAGTGAATCAAGTTGTTCCTCGGAGATAGACATCAAGGAAAAGGCAGTACAACTCATGGCATTAGGATCAGCAGATGGTGTCGCAACTGCTAGAGTCTGAGCCAGAACCAGTGAGATTTGATCTCAACTGGATATCGACCTCTGAGGCCTTGAGCTTACTAAAAAGCTCTGCAATGGTCAAGGTATCATAAGACGCGCTCTCAACAATAGAAGAAACCTTGATCTTCCAGATCTTAGGGTCCAAGGTATGGAGTACCATAAGCGCCTGTTCATGATCTGAGACCAGCTGATCACGCTCGGCCTTGTTGACGCGAAGCTTGTTAATGATCGATTGAAAACGACCAAACAAAGCCTCACCAGTCTCACCCGGCTTCTGTGAGAAATTTTCGTACTCACGCCGGTAGGTCTGGTAGAGCCTAGCCTTGACCTGAGCTGTCCCCTCATGGTGTGCCTAGAGGGTAGCCCAGATCTCTCGAGCATTGGTGAGATGGCTAACACGCTCAAACTCACTAGGACCTAAACCAGAAAATAGAATGTTCACCGCTTTACTATTATTTTGATGCTGGGTAACTACATCCACAGTAGTATCCGCAGTAATAGGCACTATTGTGAAAGTAGGATGAACACAAATCTCCCATATGTCCGAGCTCTGGCTCATAAGATAGGCTCGCATGCGAGTTTTCCAATAAGTGTAGCCAAAAGCTTCTAGGGACGGGATTTTGCCAGACGACGTCATGGTCACTACCTTGGTTTAGAATCGATTAAGATATGAGAAAACCCTAACCTTCCTTTGATACCACTTGTAGGACCGAAAGTAATGACCAGAGGGGGGGTGAATGGGCGCCTAAAAATTTCTTGCTAAACTATGTTCTAATCCCAACACCCAAACGAACTCAACCAAACAAATAATATCAGCAAAGCAAATTATTGGAACTAAAGTTGTCTAGCCTAAAAATGACCGGTGTCTTATTTGAAATGATATTAAAGATAAACTAAAATAAAATACTGCGGTAAATAAAAACACCTAGATAAATTACTAATTATTTATATTGCAGTCTAGAAATAAACTACTAATCAAATGAATAAAGCATGGATCATTCAAAAATTAATTCTGATATAAACCTAAAATATTTCACGCGAATCTAAAAAAAATTGTTACGACTAATAAATTTTTCTTTTCCTTTTATATGAGCAGATTAAACAGATATATTTAAATAATAATACGAAATAACTAATAAGCAGATTAAAGAATACAAAAAAATCTACGAAAATACTAAAAACAATTTTACTGCTAATTAAAAATAGATCAATATTAATTTAATTAACTAACTAAAAAAATAGCAGATAAAAATCAACTAATAGATTTAAACTAATTAAAAAGTAGGAGATAAACTACTTACCTTCATCCGAGATCTGCGATGACTTCTTCGCCGGACGGACGAGCTCTGCTGCTGAATTGCCTCGCCGACGCATGGGAAAGCTAAAGTCTGCTGCTGTGAAACTAATTTCCACCGTGGGGCCCGCCGTGTGGCGTGTTGCGCCAGAAGCAAAAATAGCACCAGCCGTCGTGGGGCCCGTGCCCGTGATTCCTTCGCCGACTCTAGCCTGCCGCGTGCGGATTGAATTCTGCTGAAGCAACGCGAGTTTCCACGAGTGCCTGGCAAGAAAGTGTTGTCGCCGTTGCCTTCTTGCAGCCTCGGCTGCCACGCCCTGCTTCTCACGCCGGCCAGAGAAGAAAACTGCTCGATAAGATTTACTGCGATGATACTGATCGAACTCGAACGAAAAACTTGTAGATCAAAAACTAATCGGTGGACTATAGTAGATAAAAAATCCACTGACACAAACAAAAAAATTCTGGAATTAAAAACTAAATATTAATATCCTAAAAACAAAATAATCATAGGTTGTCAGTTTTGCGCCGAAACTGACAAAGCGTCCACTGTCTTCGCACCGGGTGCCCGGATTGGGCTGACCCGACCCCGCAGCTTCCTCAGCCCGGCAATCGCTCGCCGCCCGTGTACCTGAGTCTAACCTAGTCAACAGACCAGTGGATCCTCTGCCGTTCCTAGCCCATGTACCCGGATTGGGCCAGCCCGACTCCACGGCTCCTCTGCCCGGCTGTCGCTCGCTGCCCGTGTACCTGAGTCACACGCGCCTCAGACTCGGCAGGTCTTCATTTCTCTTCCTTTGACTTCCATTGACAATCACTCATCACATCTGGAGTATCAAAACCATGTTCTTCAACATGGTTTCTCACCAATCATGACTACTACCTCTACATCGGCAGCAAGTACCTCTACTACATCTACATCCACTACATCAATGATGAGCACTATGGGGGGCACGGACATTGACAACCGCAACATTATGATGCCCACCATGGCAGACATATCTGAGGAAGACCGGGCAAAGATTGAAGCGAAGAAGAAGGAACTCGAAGAGCTGATGCTCAGGGATTGCATAAAGACACGCTTGGGCTTCGTCATGCGTGACACCCTCAACCTAACTTAGGTACGCCCCTCATCACCCCTTATCTGTTGATCAGGCAGTTAGCACCTCGCTAGCCAACAAACTAGAACCCGCCATTGTCTCACAAGTGGCAGCAGTGTTTAGGAGATTCGACTTTACTGAGGCCGATTCACATACACCAATCACTAGTATTCTGCCAACTCAACACATTTATAGTAGAATGGATGACAATACCGGAAAAACTATCACGTTTCTAGCTACATCATCCACATCCGAAACACATAACTACGCTTCTGGCCAGGCAAACCCAGCCTATCATGCACCGCCACCGCCTGCATCCATGCCATCTCTATCACCATAGCTCGCGCTGCACACTCCCACACCGCAGCATAGGCCAGAGCATGCCGATATACCGCCACGCATCCCGCCACCACATGAAAGACGCGCACAAGCAATAGACACGACGATATTGAGGAACGTATTCACGCTCTATTTAGGGAATGCAACGGCTTTACACCTCGGGATATGTAACATCCCAAGAATTTAAAATAAATAAAATAAGGAAAATGGATTTTATGGAATATAAAGGATTCATGAAATTAAAGAAAATACTAAAATAACCCTATTAAAGTCAAACAGGAAGGAATACTTCAAATTTTAACTTTTAAAATTTATGGTGGAATCTAGAGGCCAAGATATAATTTTAGGAATTTTTACAAATTTTTATCAATAGTGATTCAACCTTTAATCAAATAAATGATTTACTGAAATTATTTTAATGGAAAAATACATTTTAAATAAACTTGGGCCGCAAACCCCCAATCTACCTCAGCCCAGCCCAGCCCAGCGCCCGCGTCACCGCCATGTGGGACCCAGATGTCAGCGCCAACCTCCCTCCTCCCTATCCCGCCCGCACCCGACCGAACCCACCCGTCAGCCGCACTCGTCACCCCGTAGTCGTTGCCCACCCTGGCCCGCGTGTCGGCTCCTCACCCCTTCACGCTCACCCACCGACAAGTGGGGGCCACCGGTCAGGACCTTCTTCCCCGATGGAAAGGGATCCCCCCTTTCCATCGCCGGTGACCCCCACCTTCCAAATGCGCCCCCGGCTGCCACCAAACACAAAATCGAGCCCGAGATCTTGATCTCCGACCACCAGGGATCACATTCCACCGGTGGCCACACGTTTTCGCCATGCATCGAAAGAACCTGAGCCTAAGGAAAGTTCACCAGCGAGGGAAAAAAAGGAAACCCCGGTTCCCTTCAGTTTATACGCCGGCAACCCCCCTATAAGAACCCCTTTGCTCGCCGCCCTCCGCCCACACCCCTTAGCCCTAGCCATCGCATTCCAGAGCGCCGCCGCCCCTTTTTTGGCCATGAGCTCTGTTCTGCCTCTGGCCGTAGCTCACCAATGACTCAAGCGACCGCTGCCCTCACCGTCAACACCTCCGTGACCGCCATCCCCCGCCCGTCCTCGGCCTCTCGTCCGTTGGGCCGGCACGCCACCGGAGACCGCTGCCACCGTCGAGCCCGAGAAGCTTTGTCGCTCCTCTTCGTCGCCGGTCGCCGTCAGCTCGCAGCCGCCACCACCGCCGATACGCCCGAGTTCCCCTATCCCCACTAGTCCTATTTTAGGCCTTAGCTTGGCCAATTAACTATCGCCGTCACCGGAATTTGACGACGCTGCTCCGCTGGAGTCGGGGACGAAGGGGGGTACTTGCCACCTTAACGCGTGCCATGCCGGACGCGCTCTCAGCCGTTCGATACGTGATGGAAGGCTTAGATTATAACCCACACGGGTGTAATCTGGGCCATCCATCCGGTTAAACTAGTACGGAGCCCTCACAACTGTTGATCGCTATTTAAAACCCTGGCTCAATCTCGTGCGTCCACGTGTATCGGTTCGATCCCTTTTAATCTCGACCGTCCGCTGCCTCTTAAAACCCCCGCCTCGCCTGCAGCCTTTGGATCTTGATCGAACGGCTCTGGGCGATCGGGTCCACACACACAATCACGGGTTCACGGTGAACCTAGTTCACCGTGGACCAAAGACTGTTTTTCAGTTTAAATAAAATTCCAAAAAATTGTTTAAACTTTGAAAATTCATAACTTGCTCATTTTAACTCCAAATTTCACCATTCAAATTTAGTTAAATTCCTCTTTTTAGTCTCTACTGATTAATGCCATAAAAACAATATGTTACTTTAGCACAAAATATTCTTATTAAATAAATAATTAAAAACCCCTTAGGGATAAATTGATAATTCATAAAATAAATCACGAAAAACACTAAAATCTAACCTTTTATATTTTTCAACATAACCTTAGAATAATAAGGCTTAATTCCACATATTTAAAATCATAAACTTGTATGCTTATATTTTGTGATATTTTGATTGTTTATTGAATGTTGTATTTAATTTTTCCGTATCGAGAAGACTACGAGAACGTCGAGGAGCCGGAGTATTACCCCAAGATTCCACCGTCGCCATTTGCTGAGCAAGGCAAGTCACAACCCCCATTTTGATCATCATTGAGCCCATGTTTTAATAAATTATCGTTATAACTCATAGGATAATATTGCATTAGTCTAATCTCAAGCCCTACACTATATTTATTAGATCCCCGTCCTTGTGTGTAAACCCAAGCCATGCTTATTGAGCCTACACTCCTTGTCACTCTACAAAAATATATTAGCTAGTGTCCAATGTATCGACACAACTACTATAGGATAAAAGAATGAGTCGTAGATAGTTGGATTCTACTATATCTATTTCCCCGATATTCTCGTCTCTGGACTCTGTTGGAGTTGGCTATGTTATAAGTATTGTGGGTGTTGGCGTAAAAGATTACGCTAACAGGTTTCTGTAGAAAAGAAACTAACAAACGAAGTGTTTGTGAAGCAAACTGTTCTAAGCCTCCGAAAGGATAATAGCTTAGAATAGTTCGAAAGTGTGTATTGAATCACTTGTATTCGGTCCCTATTACAGGGTGAAATGGGGGGTATTTATAGGCCTAAACATTAAGGAAAAGACCTATTTATCCCTCTATTACAACCGACATTAAGGAAACTATTCGGTTTCCTTAATAGGGCTAAAATGGTAAAAAACTAATCTAATAGGATAGAAGATAAGTCTTCCATCTTAGCTGGCAGAAAAGATCCTGAAGGGCTTTGGTTCGAAAACATACTTCGAACCAGTGCCTGTCTTCGGGCTTCGAACGAGGTTCTGGGCATCTTCGAAGATGGTCTTCGGACAATCTTCGAACTGGTTGGCTGTCTTCATGCTGCTTTGGCAATAACCCCGAAGATGAGATATTTTCCCCCAACAGTAGCCCCTCGAATACGCTTCTCCGTTTGACCTGTAATGTTTAGGAGAGCAGTATACGCAAGAAAAGTATTCATGCGTAGGGGTTAACAGATTTATATCATCTCCGAACTATGTGGAGATAAATGCTTCGGATTGGTATTCGAAGGAGTTACATTCGAAGTAACTTAGAAGTGTCTTTAGAAAGACTGAAGACTTTTTAGACTTAGAAAAAATAGCCGTTAACCTGTTTCTTCTAACAGAAGTTAAACGATCCGTTATTTTCGGAGGAAAATAACGGGCGAGAATGCGAAAGGGCAGAACCCAAACGGTAACAAACGGAACATTTAGGCTATAAATAAAGGGCTTAAAACTTACCCGATTACCTTTTCACCGCTTTCTCACAGTCAAAAGCTTTTCGAGCCCCTTGAGCCCTAGCCTTTGATTTCTTGAGCCCTAGCCTCCAGTTCCTCCAAAGCGATCCAGAGATTGCAATGGCGAAGACCAAGGGATCAGCGCCTCCTTCGATTGTGGCTCGGCAACAGGCGGCAGCAGCGGCAGCAGCAACGTTGGCGGCGATACCTTCGGTGACCGCAACAACATCTATGGCGGCTGGAGGAGGAAATCCCCAAATCTCTGCTGACCAAGGTTTGTGCCCCCCGTCAACTAAGTATTTAGATCAGTCCTTCCAGTTGGGGCCTTCGACCTGCAAAAGGGAGTCCTTGACAATCGCAGTAGGAGGGAATATTGGTGCGGGAGTTATGATTCGAAAGCCAGGAAAAGAAGTAATTCCAGTGCCAAGACCCGGAGAAGTGGTAGTGTTCGAAGCCTTCTTCGAAGCGGGCTTGGGTCTCCCTGCAGTGGACTTCTTGGCGGAGGTACTTGACCTATTCCATGTAACCCTCCCCCAACTATCTCCGAATGCGGTAGCTAGATTAGCTATCTTTGAGTGGGCTTTGAGAGCCGAAGGATGCGAAGGAAGGGCTGAAATCTTCGTAGCATTACATAGAGCAACCTGCCAGCCAAAACCTTCGTAACTCCCGGAGGTGAAAAAGTAGTAATATCTTTTGGCAGTATCAACTTTAGACTTCGGGATGAGTATGCCCTTCGCTTTCCTGCTAAAGCTATCAACGCCAGATGGTACACCGATTGGATTCTAAAATGGTTCTATGCCGAAGTTGGGGCAAGCAATCCTCTGGCTGGACCACTTAAAGAAATCCAATTCCGAAAGGAGGCTTTGGTGCGACCCGACGAAGGCCAATTCGAAGCCCGTCTGAACCTGCTTGAAAAAGTTAGCCGAAGGCTCAGTATGCGAGACTTGACTGAAGAATTCATTGGTCTTCAAATTCCTCCACTGATGGCCAACTGGCCTATCATCTTCGAAGATGACTCCGAAGGCGGTCTTCGCAAAATTAACTTGACTTCAAGTCCTACAGGTAACTTCGAAACCAACATGCATTAAACATATTTACTTCGAAGAAAAAACTAACTTGAATTATTTATTTTGCAGTTTCTTCAGCCCCTGTTACTTCAGAACAGATTATAAGGGCTTCGGAAAAGATCTTGGGTGCTCCAACTCCGGCTGAGAAAGAGTGGTGAATTAAACTAGTTGGGAGTTGGGAGAGATTTAACAGAGTATGGGGAATGCTGAAACTCACTCCTCCCCCTCTGATGGATTGGGCGCCTTTGGAGAAAGGGCCTCAGAAAAGAAAAGCCGAAGCTGGAACTTCAAGTTCAGCGAAAACTCCGGTGAAGAAGGTGGCTCGGAAGCCGAAGAACCTCGCACCTTCAGATCCTGCACCTTCGGATCCTGCGCCTTCAAGCTCAAGAACCTCAATTTCTGGTTCTAAAGAGGATGAAGGTACATTATTAGTGAAATTGATTGACGAAGATGCAGCTCAACGAAATATTCATACTGAAGATACTGCAGGTATTCCGGAGCCCCAGGCCAACATAGAAGAAGTTAGAGCTCCGGACACCCAAGAGGAGCAAATCGAAGCTCCTATGGGTGAAGATGAAGCCGAAGTTCCTGCAACTTCGGTTGTGGAGGAAAGGACTGCTCACGGAGGTGCTCCGTCAGTGGAAAATCTAACTGCGGAGTCAGATGATGACTTTACTTTTGACCCTCCGATCAGTCCAGTACTCGATCTTCCGGAGAATGTCGAAGGTGAATTTTGCATAATTCTTATCATTTTCTGCAAAATTTTACAATGTATAATATTTTTGTTTTTGTAGAGCCTCCTGTTGTCGAAGTACCTCACGAAGATACAATTCAAAGGCCTTCGACAACTTCGGAGCCACGCCTGGAGGTTACTCAACAAGGGCCTGGAAGAGGTAAAAGGCACATAGAGCCTCCTCTTACTCAAGGATCGACTTCATCTGAGTCAATAGATGAAAGTGAATCAACTGAGGGGGGGCCATCTTCAGAAGTTCCAAGGGCCTCGGAAGAACTCTCCGGACCTTCGCTAAGCAGAGCTGATCAGAAGGCTTCAGTAATGCTTCCTCTCATAACTCCTTTTTTGGAGGAGAAAACCGGACTTGGGACTTTGGTTAAACCTTTGGGTCAAGCCAGTCGCAAAGTCGGGGAAACAGAACTGGTAGCCCTTTTAAGCAGGGCGAAGGGCTCGGAGCTTAACCTTGCTGTAGAAAGAGCAGCTTATCAGGTATAAAGCATCTTCGAACCAAATAGCAAATTATATATGAATAATTTCTTATTTCAGTTTTTCTTTTTTCTTAGCAAGCAGTCTTAGCCCGCGCTGCGGCTTTATCGAATGAAAATGAAATTGCTCAACTTCGGGAAGAGAACGAAGCTCTTCAAAGAAATTTTAACTTCTCCGAAGGTCGAGTAGCTCAGATGGATAATGTAATACTAACAGAGCGAAGGGCTAGGCAAAGCTTGGAGGCTGCGAAGAAAGAGCTCGAAGCAGAAAGAATTGTGCATCGAGCAGAAGTTGAAAGACTGCGGACGGAGGATGCTGCTAAGGGGTCCGAACTTGTAAGACTACAAGAAGAGGCTGGCCAACTCCGGACTCAAAAGAATGCTTTGACTACGGAGAATGCTAGAATCTCCGGAGTTTTAGCAGAAACGACTTCGGCCAAGGATGCGCTTATTGAGGAAAGGCTTAAGTCTGAGAAGGTGGCTTCGGAGGTCATCGAGCAGATGCTAGGTGTCTTGGAGTACTTCGGTACTACTGGATCACTACCTTCGGATGACAATGTGACTCTGCTGCGCCGGTTAAAGAGGATCCAAGGAGCAGCGAAGCAAATGAAGACGGCAGGCATGCGTTATGGAGAACTCTCCGGACAAGTGTCTGCCCTTGGATTACTTCGTTACTATGAGGATTTGGGCCGAGTAATTACTCCGAGCGCAGAGGGCTCCATCATCTTCGACGACGCAAGACTTTTGACTCCTTCCGAAGGCGTGGCTGCCGCCTGGCGAGCCTTTCAAACTTCATGGAGAGCCGAAGGTCGATCTGCGATCAAGGCTTGGATTGATGAAGGCCAACGCCAGAAGCAAGTTCGGAGCCAAGCTTCGAGCAGTCAACCTCCTTCGAACCCGCAGGTTTAGGAATATTTTAGGATTTCTAATCATGTAAAGCTTTATGCTTGTAAACATTTATCAATGAAAGTCTTGTTTATCATATTTTTAGGCTTTGCCTCTTATGGAAGATATCGAAGTGTTAGAGCTTAACAGCGAACTTCGCTCACTGTGGAACACCTTCGAACTTCTAAAGAGTTATAAGCGTCCTCGATTTCTTATTCCTCGAGATGACTCCGGCGTTATTGCGCCCGAAGTAATCAAAGACGTATTGTCTTATATTAAAGAGGAAGATAAAGAGATTGACGCAAACACCTCGTCTTCTGAAGACACTAATTGGTCCGAAGACGAAGGTGAAGCCCAAAATAAAAGATCTGAAGATCTTAGAAGCTGGGAAAGAAGCCCCGAGCGGCTTCGAACTTGGGCCGAGCTTCAACAAGAGCAAAAGGATTTTAGAGCTTCGAAGGGGAGGAAGAGAGTTAAACGTAAGGTTCTTAGAACTTCCGATGTTGGAACTAGTCGTTCCACCCCTAGCTCTCGGGACCGAAGAGGTCTCCGATTCCTTCTTGGTATAGATACCAATTTTTCATAATGTAATCTGTAAATACATTTATTTCAATAATGAATGCCGATTTAAAATTGTCTCCATATTTACTAGCCCCTCTTTGGGTATAAGCAACTTCGAACTGTATTCAAAGATGGTTATGCGCAAAGAAAAAACTTGGAGTACAATTTTTTTGGGGGTTCGGAGCCCCTCTGTCATTTAAAGATCTTTTTGAAATCTTATGAAATGTCTTCGACTTTTTGTAGTCAGAAGAATGGTAACTTGGTACCTTTATTTTACGAAAGAAATCAATTGAGATAACTTCCAGGACACTTTAGTGTCTTAAAGAATTTGTCACTTTGGACTATGTTAACAGACATTCGAGGCTCATGGCTCAAATGCTTTTTTGTTTTAGCCACCTTCGGCTATTTTTGCAGAAGTCTACCAGCCAATGGCTTGGACTTCGCAGAATTTGGCCACCTTCGGCTCTTTTTACGGATGTCTACCAGCCAATGGCTTGGACTCCGTATAATTGTAGCCACCTTCGGCTATTTTTGCAGAAGTCTACCAGCCAATGGCTTGGACTTCGCAGAATTTGGCCACCTTCGGCTCTTTTTGCAGAAGTCTACCAGCCAATGGCTTGGACTTCGTAGAATTTGGCCACCTTCGGCTCTTTTTACGGATGTCTGCAAGCTGCAGCTTGGACTCCGCAGATTTTGGCCACCTTCGGCTCTTTTTACGGAAGTCTACCAGCCAATGGCTTGGACTCCGTAGAATGTGGTATTGGCTCTTTTACGGATGCCTACAAGCCGAGACTTGGGCTCCGGATGGATTTCAGCCACCACACCGGAGGCTTCGACTTTATGGGTACGAAGTCCGGAAATACAGCCCAGCTTAATGACACTTCCCTCTCGGTCGACCCCACGGTTCCAGCGCGTCCGCTCGGGAAGCTGGGAGTCTACAAGGGGAAGGCAACTATCAGGGTGTATGCTTTATTAATTTAGAGGTGATTACAAGCGAATTACAAGGAGCCCTTATGCGAAGTATCGCTTTAGGTGCTCCGCATGCCAAGTATGTGCTAACTCTTCACCTTCTAAATTAGCTAATTTGAATGAACCAGGGCGCCTGGAGCGGACAATTAGATATGGACCTTCCCATTTATTGCCTAACTTCCCTGGTGCTATAATGCTTCGCAGAACAAGATGACCCGGCCTTAACTCGCTGAGCTTAACCTTCGGGTCATACCAAGTCTTCGTCTGCTGATGATACTTTGATAAATTAGCTACAGCCCGAAGTCTTGTTTCTTCTGACAAATCTAACGAAGCTTGTCTTTCTTCTTCAATGTCCGGTTCGGTGCTGCGAAATGACCCCCCTTTGAGCTCCGTTGGAGTCATAGCTTCATCTCCGAATAGCAGTCTGAACGGAGTAAAACCTGTGGACCTTGTTTGCGTAGTCCGAATGGACCACAGAATCTTCGGAAGCTCTTCGGTCCACAGTCCCTTTGATAATCCTACTATTCTTCGATTTAGCCCTGATAAAATATTTCTATTGGCTCGCTCAACGGCTCCATTCGACTGAGGATGTCTCACTGCAGCAAAACATAGTTGAATGCCTAGGTCTTCGCAAAACTTCCTGAAGGGTTCTGCGTCAAACTGTGTTCCATTATCAACTGTGAGATATCTAGGCACTCCGAACCGGCAAATAATGTTCTTCCAGAAGAATTTCTGTACGTTGTTCGAAGTGATAGCTGTTAAGGGCTCTGCTTCTACCCACTTAGAAAAATATTCAATGGCTACCACTGCGAACTTCAGATTTCCCTTTGCTAACGGAAAGGGACCAATTAGATCCATACCCCATCTGGCCATAGGCCATACCGGAGCAATGACTTGAAGAGCTGTTGGTGGGTGATGACTCCGTCGACCCATCCACTGACATCCTTGACAAGTGCGGACCAAGCTCTCCGCATCAGCTGTTATTGTGGGCCAATAAAGCCCCTGGCGAAGTGTTTTTCCTGCCAGAGCTCTAGGGGCTAAATGGCTTCCACAAAGGCCTTCGTGAATTTCTCGAAGAATTTCTTGGCCTTCGGCTTGAGATATACATCGGAGTAGAGGGGAACATACTCCGGCCTTGTATAATATACCGTTGATTAACTGATAATTTCTTGCTCTGAGCTTTAATCTTGACAATTGGGGCTCTTCGGGCAAATTTGTTCCTCCTTGCAGGAGTTCTATGATCGAATCTTTCCAATCTGCACTAGGAATGCAAAGAATCTCCGCAGAGGCAATTTGTGGCACCGAAGGTACATTGAGCTCCTCATAGAAAGCTTCGTCAGGCACATCCACAGCTCCGGCTGCAGCCTTCGCTAAAATGTCCGCTTGCACGTTTTCAGCTCTTGGTATACTCCGAATGGAAATACCCTTGAAGTGTGCTTCGATCTTGCGGATTTCTTCTAAATACTTTGCAAGCTGTGGATGTCGGGCTTGAAAACTTTTGTCTACGTGCCCTGCTACTATCTGAGAATCTGTTTTTATAATTATTCTTGTAGCCCCTAGAGCACGTGCTTTCCGGAGTCCTAATAAAATCCCTTCGTACTCCGCTATATTATTGGTAGACTTAAAGTTGAGTCTTGCGGAGTACATTGCTCTTTGCCCTGACGGTGAAATCAATACTGCCCCAATGCCTGCTCCGGATGCTTGGAAAGCCCCATCGGAGTAAATAATCCAAACTCCGTCATCTGATTTCTCTGGAGTCAACTTCGCAGGTGGAGTCCACTCTGCTACGAAGTCTGCTAGGACTTGAGATTTGATAGCTGTCCTTGCCAGGAAAGATATGCCGAAGGGTGCTAGCTCTACTGCCCACTTTCCAATCCTTCCAGTGGAATCTTTGCTTCGGAGCATATCTCCTAAAGGATACGAAGTTGGTACAATTACATTATGAGCCAAAAAATAATGTCTTAGCTTCCTCGAAGCCATTATCAGAGCATAAACGAACTTCTCAAGTTCGGAGTATCTTGTCTTCGCTCCTGACAATGCTTCGGATACAAAATAGACAGGATTTTGGACCAACTTCCCATTGATATCCGCTTCTCTGACAAGGACTGCGCTGACAGCTGAACCTGTAGCTGCAAGATACAGGAGTAAGGTTTCGTCCGCAATAGGCACCGTGAGTGTAGCAAGATTGCTGAGATAATCTTTAATATCTTCGAAGCTTTTCTGACACTCCGGTGTCCATGCAAAATCTTCGGACCCTTTCAAAGCTTTAAATATTGGCAAGCTCCTCTCCGCAGACCTTGATAAAAACCTGCTAAGTGCGGCCAGACGTCCAGTCAGCTTTTGCACTTGCTTTAAATTCTCCGGAGGAGCCATCTTCTGCAGCGCAGTTATTTGAGTAGGGCTAGCTTCAATTCCCCTGCTTGAAACTAAGTACCCTAACAACTTTCCAGCCTTAGCTCCGAATATACATTTTTCGGGGTTAAGACGGATCCCACATGCCCGAAGGCTATTGAATGTTTCTGCTAAGTCTAGGCTATGTTGGTGCTTTAAAGCACTCTTTATTACAATATCATCCATATAGGCCTCTACATTGCGGCCTAGTTGATGACCTAGAGCCTTAGCAACTAATCTTGAAAAAGTAGCCCCGACATTTCTTAGGCCGAAGGGCATTCTTACATAGCAGAAGACTCCCGAAGGAGTTACAAAGCTCGTCTTGATTTCATCTTCGCGCTTCAACCATATTTGATGATAACCAGAATACGCGTCAAGGAAGCTTAGTAACTCCGAACCTGCAGTGGAGTCAACTAGCTGATCAATTCAGGGCATGGGGTAGGGGTCACGTGGGCACGCTTTATTCAAAGATGTGAAATCAATGCACATGCGCCACATTCCGGAAGACTTTTTCCTGACGAAGACTGGGTTGGCTAACCATTCTGTGTGGGCCACTTCTCTGATAATCCCAGCCTTCAACAGTTTTTCAACTTCGTCCTTAGCTAGAGCGGCTCTCTCTGCGGACATCTTCCGGAGCCCTTGTCGAATAGGCCGGGCCTTCGGGTTTACAAGCAAACTGTGCTCAATAATATCCCGATCGACTCCGGTGATATCTTCGTCAGACCAAGCGAAGACATCCAAATTTTCTTCCACGACTTTTTCCAAGGAGGTTGCAACTTCGGGAGGTAACTCTTTACCAAATTGAAAAGTGTATTCTTTACCATCTTTGACAATGATCTTCATTGCAATCTCTCCTTCGGGGCTTGGTCTTGGAAACGACTTCTTCGAAGCTTCGGAGGAGGCTGAAAAAATTTCTTCATTATTTTGAACACTGTTTACTTGCCTCGGATCAAGAGGAGGACCGTGACCATATTCTGCCCTCCGAGCCATGGCTTGATCTCCGAAGATTGTCAGGACTCCTGCTTGTGTGGGCATCTTCATGCACAAGTAGTTGTGATGCGCCACAGCTCCGAACTGATTCAACATGCCCCGTCCGAAGATGACATTTTAAGCATACGGGGCATCTACCACATCAAAGATAACTTCTTCAGTTCGGGCTAGTAAACCTTCTCCGAAGGTTACTTCCAGGCCTATCTGGCCAAGTGCATCAAGCGGAGGTCCTGCGAAGCCTTGCAGAGGACGAGCCGCTGGGAGGAGATGCTTCCGGGAAATGCATAACTGATCGAAGGCTTGTACAAAGATGATATCTGCCGAGCTACCTCCGTCAATTAGCACCCTTCGGACTTCAGTCCCTGCAATATCAGCAGTAATAACCAATGGATCTGCATGCAGGAACTTAATACCAGCTGCATCCTCCGCAGAGAAAGATATTGGAACATGAGACCACTCCGGCATTGCAGCTGCAGATGACGAAGTCCCAATATGGCCTACTTCCCGAACGTACTCTCTTCGCTGTCTCTTGGACATGCTTCCGAGGGTACCTCCTCCGGAGATAGGGAGAACTACTCTCTTTCCTCTATCTTGCCCTTCCTCTTGCTTCGGAGGTGGCATAACATTGGCCACCAGAAGGTGCCTTGCAGCATCAAAATTTTCTATCCGTGCCACAGCTTGGACTGGGTCTGGGCGCGCTGCTGCTGGACTTCGGTCGGTACTGCCTCGACCCGAAGTTCTTTCCAAGTATTCTCCCCTTAGGGTAAGGATAGCCTTGCAAGTGTCAGTTGCATGGCTTCGATTCTCTCCATGAATACAGCAAAAAAGGGTCTGGCCCTTGCCAGCCGTTTTCCCTGGCGGCCTCCAGCCGCTGGACTTGTTCCCCGCAGACTGTGGAGCTCTTGGTGCAAACTTCTGTGGGGGTGCAATGTTCAAAACTTCAGATCGAGGGTGCTTTTGCCCTCTTCTTCGATCATGTTGCACTTCGAAGACTGGTTCTTGCGGCTGTGCCGAAGTCTTCACCTCTGCTTTAACTTCTTGCAATACTGTCGAAGTAGCAGTAGTCCTCCGAAGCCAACCCTCTTCTGACCTCGCATACTCCTCGAAGTATGACATCAGCTGTGATACTGTGGTGATGCTCTTCCGATGTAGTTTATCCAGAAGGCCTTTATGACTGACGCCTTCCCGAGCCGCATCAACCACTGAGGATGTGGACAGCCCCCGAATTTGCGACTTCGTGTGAGCGAAGCGCTTGAAGTACTGCCTCAATGTTTCTCCGGGGAGCTGTTTCACTTGGAAAAGGCTTCCTGTTGACATGGGGGGCACGAAGGTGCCCTGAAAGTTACTTATAAACTTCCTCTTCAACTGTGACCACGAATTGATTGATCCTGGCTTTAAAGACCAGAACCATCTCAACGCCACTCCTTGAAGAGCTAACGGGAAGCACTTCGCCATAGTTTCTCTGTCTCCGCCGCTAGCTTCAATCGCTAGGGCATAAGAACGCGCGAACTCACTGGGATCTTCGTCTCCGGCATACTTGCAGAGCTTCGAGGTTTTGAACTTTGGATCGAAGCGAACCTTCTGTAGCTCAGGATGCAACGGAGATTCATTGTCGTAAGAGGCGTTCTCCGGGGCTTCGGGATAACCAAGATCGTCGTCTTCGGGCACTTCGGGGATAGCTGGGGTGGCTTGAGAGCGAAGCCTGTTCGCAGCCTCTTGCCGCCACCTCGCTACCTCAGCTTGAAGGTTGGCCATTTGAGTGGCCATGTCTCCAAGGCTATCTTCATCTCCTCCGGAAGGACCTTCCGGGTCTTGAGAACTGGTATGATCAGTTCGAATCGGGATGGAGGGTGGTGGAATAACTCCGGACGGTCGGAGTATGGAAGGGGTTGGCGGAGAGGTTTCGTATCCTCGAGGGATAGAAGCCCCTTGCGGAGATTGAGGTGGAGGGATAGTCGAAGACCCTCCGACTTCGAATGTGTCGAAGGGTATCTCTCCGGAGATCCGAGAGGACCTCCGAGTGGGATTGCGAGGTGCGCTCCGCTTAGGAGGCATGATGTAAGAAGTTGGTAGAGAACGAAGTTTTTCGGACTAAGTTCCCCACGGACGGCGCCAACTGTTGGCGTAAAAGATTACGCTAACAGGTTTCTGTAGAAAAGAAACTAACAAACGAAGTGTTTGTGAAGCAAACTGTTCTAAGCCTCCGAAAGGATAATAGCTTAGAATAGTTCGAAAGTGTGTATTGAATCACTTGTATTCGGTCCCTATTACAGGGTGAAATGGGGGGTATTTATAGGCCTAAACATTAAGGAAAAGACCTATTTACCCCTCTATTACAACCGACATTAAGGAAACTATTCGGTTTCCTTAATAGGGCTAAAATGGTAAAAGACTAATCTAATAGGATAGAAGATAAGTCTTCCATCTTAGCTGGCAGAAAAGATCCTAAAGGGCTTTGGTTCGAAAACATACTTCGAACCAGTGCCTGTCTTCGGGCTTCGAACGAGGTTCTGGGCATCTTCGAAGATGGTCTTCGGACAATCTTCGAACTGGTTGGCTGTCTTCATGCTGCTTTGGCAATAACCCCGAAGATGAGATATTTTCCCCCAACAGTGGGTTTCGGGTGCAAGCTAGGGCATTGGTTGGTCGCACCCGAGGCACTATAAGTTTTGGTCTACGGGATCTGTTGCAAAGCACTTCCGTACTAACCACAAGTCTAATGGGTAAGTCCTAATCGGAAGTATGTGTTGACACGAGAACGTGCCCCCGCACTTGGGTTAGTTCGATGATCCAAAAGTGCGCGGATACTTAGGAACAAGACCAAGCGTGATGTGGCACCGACGTCGCGTTCCGATTTCCCTTAGTCGTGATAAGGAGGGTGGAGTCGCAAGGCAATCAGATCACACAAAATAATCCAATTAGCTGAAAGAAATAATTTAAACAGAATAAAATCAGCAAACCGGTCAGAGCCGGTCTGCTTCGAAGGCTTGTGCGAAGGGGTCACCGAAGTATACCTTCGGCGTCTGGTGCGAAGTGTCTCACCGAAGGGTGCTTCGGCGTTCGGACTGATCCGGCCGAAGATGAACTCTGAACGGATCTGTACGCAACGATTACATCCGAACAGTGGGGTTCGGCGTAAGGTTTCTGACGGCAAATTATACAAGTGTCGCGAGAGCCACGCGCGGGTGTAACTTTGTCCAGTGCGGAGTATGGTCGTGGCGAAGCCTGTTGCGATGAAGTGTGCTAGAGAAGCCTGTTGCCGGAGCCTGCAGTCCCGCCGTAGGGTGTCTTGGTGACCACCAAAACCGATCTCTCAGCTCCGGACACCTCCGACGAAGTAGCTCCGAACATGAGAACCTGCAACAAAGAGAGTTCGAAGTACCAATTTGGCCTGAGGACCGAATTCTGCTAAGTGTTGCACTAGTAGCGAAGGTAGCAATCTGTTACGCAGATTAGCAGATACTTCACAGGCGAAGTAACAAGGCGATAGCAATTTATTACGTAGATTAATGGATACTTCACAAGCGAAGTAACAAGGGTTAACACTATTCCATAGTGGCCGGCGGAGGGCTTCTAGGCAAACCCACGAAGAGGTACAGGAAAAATAAAGGTAAAGTAAATACGATCAAAGCTAGGGCTTTGGTTTGGTTTGAGTTGGGGGGGTCTCTACGCTGGCCTCGCCTCTCTACTTATAGGGGCTTAATTTTCGATCTAATATGCTATTAACCCGGCCGGATGGAGATAAAACTGAGCTGGAATCGCATACAACTCCATGTCTGGTGAATTGGGCTTCAGCTAGGCCCATCGAGGCCTGCTCCTCGGGCCGAATCTCTGGTAGCGTGATCCTCCGAAGGCTTCCCGGCCGAAGCCCATGGGCTGGCTAGCGGCTTTCGGAGCCCATAACTCAATGGACCTTCGACCCTATAGGGCTTCGGGCGGACCCTGGACATGTGTAGTTTTTGGCCCAAATCACAAAAATTGATATTTTGACAATCTAGCCATTAATGCCATTTTTTGCTATTAACACATGCCCCCCTGCCTTTTAGTGAACTGAGTGAGCTAAAAGCACAACGAGCTGAAGACGATACATCCATATCAGCTTTTCGACACTTTTTATGATGTTTGCCACACACTTGGGAAATACCTCTTCATGTACCTATGAGAAACCAAGTGTTGGTTTCGGTGCTAGTGATGAGTGATTGACAGGCTTTTAACCTCTGTTTGAAGGGGTACCTCCGAAGGGGGTTCGAAGGTTGGACCTCCGAAGGGTATTCGGAGGTGGTTTCACCGAAGGGTGTTCGGTGGTTGGTTGCTGCAGCTGTTGCAGCAGAGTGTGCGTGTCGGAGGGGTCCGACAGTACATGATGACTGGGTTTGTACCGAAGGCTTCGGTACTTTGGGCAGTACACCGGAGTGTGTGCCGGAGGTTGCTAACCCGGAGAGGTCTCCGGAGTACTGGATACACTTGTCTGCTTGTCTATGGTGCGCATGGACTTCGGAGGTGACGGACAGGTTCGCAGCAGGTGAACCTGGGTCAAGCGGGAGGCTTGATGCCAAGGGAGCAGGGAGCTCCGTCACGGTGGCTGCGAAGGGGTCTGGGTCGGTCCTCGGGTCGAGGTGCGCCAGGTGAAGGCAGAAAGTGCAGAGCGTGGCTCCGGATGAAGGTGCTCCGAGACAAAGTCCTCGGAGGTGAGGCACTTCGAAGGTACTCCGAATGGAGTGACTTCGGAGTTGGCTGGATCAAGTCCTCTGCGGAGGCAAGGAGTTCGAAGTGTGCTCCGGAGGGAGACATTCGAAGGTGCCCGACGAAGGTCTCAGAAGTCGAGGCGCATCGAAGGCATGGTCCGGGTGAGGCTCGTCGAGGAGTGTGCTCAGGGAGAGACACTGCGACGAAGTGCTCATGGAATGCTTCGTGCGGAGGCCTTGGACGAAGGAGGGACTTCGAAGGGCGGTACTCCGAAGGTGGGGCTTCGGAGTGAGGAAGGCTTCGGAGCAAGGCTAGCTCCGGAGCGAGGTTGTCTTGTGGTACTTCGGCCTGCATGGCTTCGGTACACGGACTGATGGAGTTCGCGCTGGGAGTAGCTGCGAAGCCGTGGTGGTCCACTCCGGAGGTGTTGGTGCGAAGGTCCAAGGGCTTTGACGGCTTCGGCTCAAAACCGTCACTGTATCGGAGGCTATCTTCGGCGAAGCGAAGGCCACCAGGCTCAAGGCTTCTCGCCGAAGCTACCGCACCCTCGCGTGCGAAGGGAGGCTCCAGAAGGTCAAAGACTGCAAAGGCTGACATTGTCTGCTCTGCAAAAAGCTGACGTTGTCCCCTCTGCAAAGCTGACAGAGAAGCCTCCAGAATAAAGTTGGACTACCTTTTGTACCCCTCTGATCTGTAGAGACAAAACTGGTGTAAACCCTAGGGGTAAAGTAGTCATTTCACTTGGGTGAACTGTGGGCTATAAATATGGGGGCTCGGTAGGTAACATAAAACACTTTGAGCATTTACTGTTGAGCTCCTGTACTAGCCACACACTTCATTGTATTCATCCAGAGTTCAATTTTTCTGTGTTCCTTGTTCAAGCGGCGAAGCCCTGCTTCTGTGTGCTTTTTGCTTGAGCTCGTTTTACATACCTCGCTGCTTACTAGCGAAGCCCTGAGCGAAGCCCGTGCTTTTATCATGTCTGTGACTCTAGCGAAGTCTGTCAGTGTGCATTTAGACCTTCGTGTACGAAGCCCAGCACCAGTTGCTGCTGCCAAGTACTTGGTCGAAGTCCTCAGTAGGGTGTCCACTCTTGCAAAGGGTGAAGTGCGAAGCCTGCTCGAAGCACCCTGTGTGCGGAGCCTGCACTGACTTAGCAGAGTAGATTTTCGAGGGTTGTAAGTGGAGCGAAGTCTTCTTGGCTTCGAACTTTTGCTCCTGCGAAGCCTGTGTTCAGAGCTATCGAAGCACCTTCGAACCAGACCTTCGAAGGTAGTGTTCGAAGCCTGTTCCGCAGAAGACAGAACTAAAACCGAAGGCTAGTTTTTAGCCCGAAATTTTAAAAGCTCCCATTCATCCCCCCTCTGGTCGCCATTTCCGGTCCAACAATTGGTATCAGAGCGGGTTAAGATCACCAGTTGACCTTAACCGGTTTTGTGATCTGTTGCCGACATAGATAGAGGTAGTAAAATTCCTCTGTTCGATGGGACTGACTTTGCATACTGGAAGGTGCGCATGGAGGCTTACTTGTTAAGCCAAGGAAATGCTATTTGGGAGATTGTGGACTCACAATACTCCATTCCTGAGACTCGCACCTCTCAAACAGAAAAAGATCAGTATAATGCCAACTCCAAGGCTAGGAACATACTGTTCATTGGTTTGAGCCGGAGTGAGTTTGATAGGGTGCAGCACCTTAGGACTGCTAGGGAGATTTGGACAACACTCACTATTTTTCATGAGGGCTCTACACAGATTAAGGCCAGGCACCAAAGCACATACAATCAACAGTATCAGTTGTTTGTGCAGGCACCTGGTGAATCTATAGATGCCATGTTTTCTCGCTTTGATGCGATAGTGAGTAACTTGCAATCTAACGGGACGCTTGCTTACAATGATCATGATAGGGCTATCAAGCTTCTCTATGCTCTTGACCGTAGCATATGGGAAGTAAAGATATCCAGCATTGAGGAGTCTGCAGGTTATGACATATTGACCTGTGATGAGCTCTTCAGCAAGCTGAAGTCCACAGAGATTGCCAAGGCATCTCTTGCAGTGCACAGAAGCTCTTTGCCACAGCCATTGGCATTGGTTTCTAGCACTAGCCGTGGCACCACTGCAGAACCAAGCACATCTGGCACTTGTGTTCTTGCAGATGGTTTTGCTTTGTCCTCCCTGGTCTCAGTCACAAAGGAGCAGGTGGACACTCTAGATGATGATGAGCTTGCTCTCATTGCCCGGAGGTTCACCCGTTTTTATCATGAGAGACGGGATCAGAGGAGAAGTGGTTTTAGTGGTTGCTTTGAGTGTGGCGACACTTCTCATATCAAGGCAAATTGCCCCAAGCTCAAAAAGAGAGATGAGAGTGAGCGCCCTAAATACCACAAGAAGGAGAGGAAACCCTTTGTGAAGGGCAAGCGCGGCAAGGTGGCTAAGAGAGTAGACAAAGCCGCTTCCAGAGCCTTTGTTGCTGCTCTCAGCGACATCGACACTTCCTCAACTGAGGAGTCGAGCTCTGAGGAGGAGGAGTTCCCAAAGAAGGAGGACAAGAAGGACAAGAAGGGACGAGACTTCATCGGCCTTTGCTTCATGGCCAACAGCGATCACAGCGGCGATGAGCTTGACTCATCTGAGGTACCTCTATCATCTGACCAGCTGTTAATTAAATTAGATGAGCTGAATGAAGTAGTTCTTGGTCAGGATAGATTACTTGTGCAAGCCGCTAGAGAAAGAAAAGACCTTAGACTTAGGCTAGAAACTGTTTCTACTGAATATGCCATGCTTAAGTCTAAGTTTAATGATGCTGAATGTGAATCTTGTTCTGTTGTCATGGGTGAGCTTGCTCAGTTGCGTTCTGTTCATGCTCAAACTCTATCTGAGCTTGAGACTGCACAGAAGCAGCTTTTGGAGGTGGATTCTAGACCTCATGATGTTATTGATTGCATGAACTGTTCTTTATTACGCGAGAGCATTAATTTACGTGATAAACATGTTCATGATTTAGAGGCTAGATTGGAGAGGGCCGGTAGTTCTAAGGATGTGCAGCCTGTGTGTAACACTTGCACCACCCTTAAGGACCAGCTAGGCACTACTAGAGAGCGAGCTGAAAACCTCATGTCAGAAAATGAATACCTTCTTTCCGTGGTTAATAAATGCACTGAGGGAAAGGGTAGGATGGATTTGCTCTTGGCCAAGACCAAGTTGTGTGCTGACAGAGCAGGGTTAGCTCTAGGTTTGGGTTTTGAGAGGATTCCTTCAGAAAATGGAAACAAAACTGTTTTTACCTCTCCCACTACCCTAGAGAAAGAGAGAGCTCTGTTAGACACACCTCCAGCCAAGAAACCTACCCGACCACCAAAGAAAACCACAACTCCTGCCAAGAAAAATCCTCCCAAGAAAACCACTCAGCAGAAGCCCAAGGAGCCTATGAGAGTTGCTCCTGTGACCCATGAGAGTGCCCCTAGGAGAGTTTTTCACTGTTCTTACTGTCAGCGGGCGGGTCATTTGGTTGGGTTGTGTTTTCGTCGCATCAAGGATAAGCGACGCTCTCAGGCGATGAGTTACCAGGACATGCATTACCCATCTTTAGGTATGCATGAGTCTGAGTTGTACCATCGTCCTGCTTTTGAGGCTCCTCGTGCTTCTCGGAGAGGTTTTGCTCCTCGAGGTGTTCACCATGTTCCATATGGTGGTAGACCTCGGGCGAGTAGCTTTGTACCTCGTCAGAGTAGGAGACCTCGACATGTTGTTCGATCACAGCATGTTGGTAGACCTCGCACTTTGCATCATTTCGATTTTCCTGTGCGTAGACCGTCTACTTTTTCTGTGCCTACTACTCGGGTCACTCAGTGCTGGATGCCTCGTCATTTTTTCACTCACCCCAGCACTGAGCGATCGAGATATTCTTATCATATGTAGGGGACAGATCGAGGCTTGGAGGGCACGTGGATCATGGACTCCGGTTGTTCGCGCCATTTGACCGGAGATGCAGCATGGTTCTCCAGCCTCACCACAACCAAGCAAAGAGAACATATCACCTTCGGAAACAATCGGAGGAGTAGAGTGAAAGGTAAAGGTGTGGTAAGAATTAACTCGAATTTCACTCTCAAAGATGTTGCTTTGGTTGAGAACCTGGGATACAATTTGTTGTCTGTATCTCAGTTGCTTGATGAGGGCTTCGAAGTGCGATTTCATCGCGATACTTCGCAAGTGCTCAATTCTGATGGCGTTGTGGTGTGTAAAATCTTTAGAGTTGGGAGAGTTTTTGGAGCTGATTTTTCAGAGTCGTCTGGTTCTTCTCATTGTCTTGTTGCACATTCGACTTCTGAGCTTTGGAAGTGGCATAGGAGGCTGGGGCACATGAGCTTTGAGTTGCTCGCTCGTCTGAGCGCCCTAGGTCTAATCCGAGGATTGCCCAAGCTCAAGTTTGAGAAGAATTTAGTTTGCGCTCCTTGTCGACATGGAAAAATGATTGCCGCTTCGCATTCGCCAGTCACCACAGTGATGACTAAACAACCCGAAGAACTTCTCCATATGGACACTGTAGGTCCCTCTCGGGTTAGTTCTTTAGGCGGCAAGTGGTATGTATTAGTCATTGTCGACGATTTCTCTCGCTACTCTTGGGTCTTCTTTCTTGCCAGCAAGGATGAAGTGTTTTCACACTTTCGGAGCTTGGCTTTGAGACTTTTCACTGAACTCCCAGGTGCATTGAAATTCATTCGAAGCGATAATGGCACCGAGTTCAAAAATAGTCTCTTTGTTGACTTTTGCATGGAGCATGGCATAGAACATCAATTCTCTGCTCCGCGGGTTCCTCAACAGAACGGTGTTGTTGAGAGGAAGAACCGCACCTTGGTTGAGATGGCTAGGACGATGCTTGATGAGCATAGGACTCCTAGAAAACTCTAGGCTGAGGCCATGAACACTGCTTGTTACATCTCAAACCGAATCTTCTTGCGCTCAATTTTAAATTTAACATCTTATGAGCTGCGTTTTGGGAGACAGCCCAAGGTTACTCATCTTCGAGTTTTTGGCTGTCGCTGCTTCATCCTAAAACGTGGTAATTTGGACAAATTTGAGTCGCGATCTTCTGACGGGATCTTTTTGAGTTACACTACACATGGTCATTCTTATTGTGTTTATAACTTGGAAACTAACACTGTCATCGAGTCATGTGATGTGACTTTTGATGAATCAACCCCCTCTGTTAGTTCTGCATTTGAACAGGCAAATGAACACGACATGGAACAGACCATCTTCGAAGAAGAAGATCCCGGAGAATTCGAGGATGAACCCCTACTTCCCTCGACATCAACCCCTACTTCCCTCGACATCAACCCCCGAAGCTTACCCCACTTCAACCACTTCGGCACGAGGTCCCGAAGCAACTACCTCGACATCGGTCATCTTGGACCACTCCAACGCACAAGTTGAGGGGGAGACTGCATCCCGCCGCGAGGCTCCACATCATGTTCAAAGGATGCATCCTCCCGAGCAGATCATTGGTGAGCTTGATCAAAGGGTAACACGTTCTCATGCTCATTTCATTGATTCCACTTTTGTTGCTTCTTTCGAGCCCTTAGATGTTAGTCATGCACTTTCTGATTCTAGTTGGATCAATGCCATGCATGAAGAGCTTGAAAATTTTGAGAGAAACCAAGTCTGGTCATTAGTTGATCCTCCACCAAATGTTCATTTCATTGGAACAAAATGGATTTTCAAAAACAAACAAGGGGAGGATGGGACTATAGTTAGAAACAAGGCTAGACTTGTAGCTCAGGGCTTTTCTCAACTAGAAGGGATTGATTTTACTGAAACTTTTGCACCTGTTGCTTGCCTTGAGGCCATTAGGATTTTGCTTGCCTTTGCGACATCCCGGGGATTCAAACTCTATCAAATGGATGTCAAAAGTGCTTTTCTTAATGGCTTCATAGGTGAAGATGTTTATGTAAAACAACCCCCTGGTTTTGAAAACCCCAAGTACCCACATAAAGTCCTTAAACTTCATAAGGCTCTTTATGGACTCAAGCAGGCCCCTCGGGCTTGGTATGATAGACTTAAGTCTTTTCTGCTTGAGCGAGGGTATTTGATGGGCTCTGTTGATAAAACACTGTTTACTCTCAAGCATGGCAAAGATTTCCTCCTAGTTCAGATTTATGTGGATGATATCATCTTTGGTGGCTCTTCTCATGCTTTGGTTGCCGAGTTTGCAGATACCATGAGCAGGGAATTTGAAATGTCCATGATGGGCGAGCTTACATTTTTCCTTGGTTTGCAAATCAAGCAAAGAAAACAAGGTACTTTCGTCCACCAGAGGAAGTACACCAAGGACCTTCTCAAGAAGTTCGACATGTCCGATGCGAAGCCCCTCGCCACTCCAATGGCTACATCTGTAGCATTGGACCCTGACGAAGATGGAGAAGCCGTAGATCAGAAGGAGTTCCGAAGCATGATCGACTCCCTCCTCTACTTGACTGCTACGAGGTCGGAAATACACTTCGCTGTGTGTCTGTGCGCTCGTTTTCAGGCTTCACCATGAGCTTCGCACCGCCAAGCGGTCAAGCGCATCCTAAGGTATCTCAAACATACCCTCGAATTTGGCATATGGTATTCAACATCTTCATCTTTATGTCTTCGAGGTTATTCCGATGCGGATTTTGCTGGGTGTAGAATTGATAGGAAGAGTACCTCTGGTACTTGTCATTTTCTAGGTACTTCACTAGTTTGCTGGTCTTCCCGCAAACAGTCTAGTGTTGAACAATCGACGGCTGAGGCCGAATATGTTGCTGCAGCTAGCTGTTGCTCTCAGATCTTGTGGATGGCTTCCACTTTGCGGGATTTCGGGTTAGAATATAAGAGTGTTCCACTTTTCTGTGATAACACTAGCGCTATTTGTATTGCAAACAACCGGTTCAGCACTCCAGAACCAAACACATTGATGTGCGATATCATTTTCTCAGAGATCACAATGAGAAGGGTGATATTGAACTTCAATATGTTGATACCCAACACCAGCTTGCCGATATTTTCACGAAACCCCTCGATGCTTCTCGATTTGCTTACTTGCGTGGGGAACTTGGTATTTGTCACCCTTACAGCATTTTGTGAGGGGGAGCAGTTTTAGATGGATGTGCATTTGCTAATTGTGTGTTGAAATTGCATTTACATCTTTTGCATTTATATGCCTGCTTATATTTCATGAAATCGCGTCAGCTCAGCTCCTTTTAATTTACCTGAAACATTCATGTGCATGATGTTTTCTTTTCAAAATAAAATCGTGCTCACTGCTTAGTCTTGAATCTAGCATGTTTAGGCAGCACTGCTTTAGCTATCTTTTATCTACTTGATAGCAAGACACATTTCTTTGGATGCTAAAAATTGCAACTTGAAAAATTGTTCTACATCTTCATGGATATTCATAAAATGCCAAACAATTGGTTCACTTAGTTAAAATCAAAAATTCCATGATTTGCATGCTTCAAGTGAAAAGATCCAGGTGGGTTTGTTTGTCGCACTACCCTATTCTAGACTGCTTACCATTGCACATTGGTCTGAACTGGAATAGTGTAGTGTATGCCAAAATCATTGCTTTAAGCTTCTAATGGCTTTCATGCCTAGGCTTGGCCGGGTTGGAAAGTATAAGGTGGACAAACAAATAACCCCTGGCACTAAGAAAAGAACAACAAAATTCATTGATCACCAAGTTTGCTTTTCATGCTCCATTTGAACTGGTCTTGTATGTCTAGAGTAGAACTTGACTAGCTTTGCGCAGTCCCTGCTTTTACTTGTCTAGTTTCCTTGACTAAGTGGTGATGCTTTTATTTCAAAAAAAATGATCAAATCACATGCTTCATCATGTTTTTAGAGTGTTAATTTGAGCTGAGCACATGATAATTGGTATTAATGTTGGCATATTTTTGCTTTATATGTCTTTGCAATTCTGCTCATTTCGAAGCTTTGCATCTTTTGAATGCTCCTTGATGCTTGCATTGCCAAAGGGGGAGAGACTTGCTACGTTCTCTGCCGCAAGGGGGTATAATTTCCAAAGGGGGAGAAAATTTGACATAAAGGGGGAGAAGGTTCTTTGTTGCCAAAGGGGGAAAACTTAACTCAGGGGGAGTTTTTATCTTGAGATTTGCCGAAGGGGCTTTTACTCTTTTGAAAAAGGGGGAGGAAAATTCTTCTGTCAAGTGACATGATTTGGCTCTTTTCTGAGTTTTTATGGTCACTTGTGTGCTGAAATTTTTTGAAATTTTCTTGAACTTGAATGTGGTTGTCAATGCACTCATCAAGGGGGAGATTGAGAAACCAAGTGTTGGTTTCGGTGCTAGTGATGAGTGATTGACAGGCTTTTAACCTCTGTTCGAAGGGGTACCTCTGAAGAGGGTTCGGAGGTTGGACCTCCGAAGGGTATTCGGAGGTGGTTTCACCGAAGGTTGTTCGGTGGTTGGTTGCTGCAGCTGTTGCAGCGGAGTGTGCGTGTCGGAGGGGTTCGACAGTACACGATGACTGGGTTTGTACCGAAGGCTTCGGTACTTTGGGCGGTACACCGGAGTGTGTGCCGGAGGTTGCTAACCTGGAGAGGTCTCCGGAGTACTAGATACACTTGTCTGCTTGTCTGTGGTGCGCAGGGACTTCGGAGGCGACGGACAGGTTCGCAGCAGGTGAACCTGGGTCAAGTGGGAGGCTTGATGCCAGGGGAGTAGGGAGCTCCATCACGGTGGCTGCGAAGGGGTCTGGGTCGGTCCTCGGGTCGAGGTGCGCCAGGTGAAGGCAGAAAGTGCGGAGCGTGGCTCTGGCTGAAGGTGCTCCGAGACAAAGTCCTCGGAGATGAGGCACTTCGAAGGTACTCCGAATGGAGTGACTTCGGAGTTGGCTGGATCAAGTCCTCTGCGGAGGCAAGGAGTTCGAAGTGTGCTCCGGAGGGAGACATTCGAAGGTGCCCGACGAAGGTCTCAGAAGTCGAGGCGCATCGAAGGCATGGTCCGGGTGAGGCTCGTCGAGGAGTGTGCTCGGGGAGAGACACTGCGACGAAGTGCTCATGGAATGCTTCGTGCGGAGGCCTTGGACGAAGGAGGGACTTCGAAGGGCGGTACTCCGAAGGTGGGGCTTCGGAGTGAGGAAGGCTTCGGAGCAAGGCTAGCTCTAGAGCGAGGTTGTCTTGTGGTACTTCGGCCTGCATGGCTTCGGTACACGGACTGACGTAGTTCGTGCTGGGAGTAGCTGCGAAGCCGTGGTGGTCCACTCCGGAGGTGTTGGTGCGAAGGTCCAAGGGCTTTGACGGCTTTGGCTCAAAACCGTCACTGTATCGGAGGCTATCTTCGGCGAAGCGAAGGCCACCAGGCTCAAGGCTTCTCGCCGAAGCTACCGCACCCTCGCGTGCGAAGGGAGGCTCCAGAAGGTCAAAGACTGCAAAGGCTGACACTGTCTGCTCTGCAAAAAGCTGACGCTGTCCCCTCTGCAAAGCTGACAGAGAAGCCTCCAGAATAAAGTTGGACTACCTTTTGTACCCCTCTGTTCTGTAGAGACAGAACTGGTGTAAACCCTAGGGGTAAAGTAGTCATTTCACTTGGGTGAACTGTGGGCTATAAATATGGGGGCTCGGTAGGTAACATAAAACACTTTGAGCATTTACTGTTGAGTTCCTGTACTAGCCACACACTTCGTTGTATTCATCCAGAGTTCAATTTTTCTGTGTTCCTTGATCAAGCGGCGAAGCCCTGCTTCTGTGTGCTTTTTGCTTGAGCTTGTTTTACATACCTCGCTGCTTACTAGCGAAGCCCTGAGCGAAGCCCTGAGCGAAGCCCGTGCTTTTATCATGTCTGTGACTCTAGCGAAGTCTGTCAGTGTGAGTTTAGACCTTCATGTACGAAGCCCAGCACCAGTTGCTGCTGCCAAGTACTTTGTCGAAGTCCTCAGTAGGGTGTCCACTCTTGCGAAGGGTGAAGTGCGAAGCCTGCTCGAAGCACCCTGTGTGTGGAGCCTGCACTGACTTAGCAGAGTAGATTTTCGAGGGTTGTAAGTGGAGCGAAGTCTTCTTGGCTTTGAACTTTTGCTCCTGCGAAGCCTGTGTTCGGAGTTGTCGAAGCACCTCCGAACCAGACCTTCGAAGGTAGTGTTCGAAGCCTGTTCCGCAGAAGACAGAACTAAAACCGAAGGCTAGTTTTTAGCCCGAAATTTTAAAAGCTCCCATTCACCCCCCCCTCTGGTCACCGTTTCCGGTCCAACAACCTACCATTCAAAGCTCTTCAAAACCGCTCTCCCTGTAGGGATTCCAACATGTATGCGTTGCCGGGAGCAATTTCGGCTATCTTAAAAGGACCTTCCCAACTTGGTGACCATTTACCAAACATGGGACTCTTCGTGCCTAAGGGTAAAATCGTTTTCCACACCAAGTCTCCTATTTGAAACGATTTTGGTTTAACCTTTTTATTGTAGGCTTTAGCTACTCTCTTCTTGTCTACTTTTATGGTTTCTAAAGCCCTTAGTCTCTTATCGGTCACTTCCTCTAGATTATCCTTTAGAAGAGTTTCATACTCGTCGACCGATAAGCCATCTTGCTTTAACACTCTTAAGGAGCCAAGATGTACCTCTACAGGCAGAACGACCTCTTGTCCATATACCAACTCATATGGACTGACCTTGGTAGCACCGTGCTTTGCAATTCTACAAGCCCATAGCGCCTCGGAAAGCACTTCATGCCACCTTTTAGGAAACTCTTCAATTTTCTTCTTAATGAGCTTAATCACGGTTTTATTACTAGACTCGGCTTGACCATTGGCCTGAGCATAGTAAGGTGAAGAGTTTATCAACTTAATACCATAATATTCGGCGAAGTCCCTTACTTCTCCAGAAACAAATGAACTACTTTGATCTGTAGTAAGAGTTTGAGTAATGCCGAATCTATGTATGATGTGCTTTAAAATAAAATCACGTACCTCATTGTGAGTCATGTTCTTGAGAGGTACGGCCTCAGTCCACTTAGTGAGGTAATCCGTCGCCATAAACACGAACCGATGCCCTTTTGAGGAAGGAGGGTGAATCTGGCCGATGAAGTCTAAACCTCAACCTCGAAATGGCCATGGCTTGACAATAGGATTGAGTAATGAGGCAGGAGCTAACTGAATATTGCCAAACTTCTGACATGCCTCACACCCTCTATAGTACTTGAAACAGTCTTCAGTCATACTCGGCCAATAAAAACCTGCTCTTTTGAGCATCCAACTCATTTTCTGGGCTGACTGATGAGTGCCGCAAAGCCCTTCATGGACTTCTCCCGTAGCCACCTGGGATTGCTCATGGTCTAAACACTTCAATAATACTCCGTCGATGGTTCGGCGATACAATGTGTTGTCCATCAACAAGAATTTGAACGCTTGTCGTCGAACCTTCCGATCAACCCTTTGGCTGGGGTTTCTTAAATACTAGACGATTGGGACTCTCCAATCGCCCTTATAGGTTTCAGAGGGTCTCGCTGGCCCATCTCCTGAAAAAATTTCTAAATTACTGACTTCGGGGTTCCCCCCGAGCCATCCCAATTCCTGCCGAAGCCCGGCCGGGGTGGCCGCTCGGAGTGTGCTGGGTCGGAGCCCTCCGGAGGGTTCGGACTCTGGGGAGCCTTCTCCGTGCGGGAGGCTTCAACCTACGCACTCCGGCGCGCCAGGTCTCACGGTTGGCAGAGTGCTCCGGTCTAGGGACCTTGGCGCAGTGGCCTTCGGTAGCCAGAGGGGTTCGACCCGAAGGGTGCGCCTATCCACCGTTACTGGCTTTGCAGTGAGACCAAGCATCGGCTTTTCCAACACAAAAAATTTTCCTCTCCTGACTTGGTAACCAGATGCTTGCTGAGCCAAATTATTTGCGACTGAATTGGCTTCTCTTGCCACGTGAGAGATTTTGAAGTCATCGAAAGTAGCAACTATGTCTAGACATTTATCCAAGTAACTATTCAACAAGCCATTAAAGCATTGAGCACTTTTAGCTACTTGTTGTACTAATAACAATGAATCACTATATGTGCGGACATGTCTAGCACCTACAGATTCTAGCAATCCAAGACCTAGCAATAAGGCTTCGTATTCGGCTTGGTTATTAGTGGAAGGAAATTCTAGACGGGCCGAAGTGTCAAAGTGCGATCCATTAGGTGATATGAGAACCACCCCAATGCCTTAGCCACTCTGGCAAGCTGAACCATCAAAATAAAGTTTTCATGGTACTACCTCAACTAGAGCAATATTGTCGCTCCAACCGACATATATGTGATGATCAACTATAAAGTTGGCTACGACTTGGCCTTTCATCGCTCTCAGGGGTTCGTAGGCCAAATTGTACTCAATCAATGCGTAAGCCCATTTTTTGATTCTTCCACTTAGGATCGGCTTCTGTAACATGTGCTTTATAACATCGGTTTGGCAAACGACAACACATGTAGTAGGGAGAAGATAATGGCACAATTTGGTGCACGCGTAGTAAAGTGATAAACACAATCGTTCTACAAACGCGTACCTGGTTTCGGCGTCCAGCAGGCGGCGGCTCAAGAATGTGATGATGTACTCTTTTCCCTCTACCTCCTGTGTTAGCACGATTCCAATCACGCTATCTTCAGCAGCGATGTATAACCGAAACGGAATCCCGGCTTTTGGTGCTCTCACCACAGGCGGTGATGACAAGCACTCCTTGATCTTTTCGAAAGCACTTTGTTGGCTTGCCCCCCAGGTGAACTTGGCTTCATTCTTTAGCCGGAGTATGGGGACAAATGCATCAATCTTGCCGGACAAATTGGATATAAAGCGACACAAATAGTTCATCTTGCCTAGCAATTTTTGTACATCCCTTTTGCATGTCGGCGCCGCAATGTTTCTAATATTCTCAAGTCTCTTAGGATCAATTTCTATGCCTCTCTCATGAATCATGAAACCTAAGAACTTACCCGCCGACACACCAAAAGCACACTTGAGTGGGTTCATTTTCAACCCATACTGCCACATTCTATCAAAAGCAACCTTCAAATCGGCTAAATGGTTTCCCATAGCGTCTGATTTGACTATGACATCATCGATGTAAACCTCTAACATAACTCCTAACAAGTCATGAAAGGTCAAGTTCATAGCACGCTGGTACGTGGCACCAGCATTCTTTAAACCGAAGGTCATGACGACCCACTCGAACAAACTGACAAAACTAGGGCATCGAAAGGCAGTCTTGTAGACGTCCTCTTCGGCCATAATGATTTGATTATAACTAGCATTGCCATCAAGAAAACTCAGTACCTTTGTCCTGAAGCATCGTTGATTAACATGTCGGCTATAGGCATTGGATACTCGTCCTTTGGAGTGGCTCTGTTTAGATCCCTGAAATCAATACAAACCCATATCTTGTCGCTCCCTTTCTTCTCTACACGCACAATGTTAGCAACCCATTCTGCGTACCTGCACGGCCTAATAAATTTAGCCTTGAGTAGTCACTCCACTTCCTCTTTAACTCGGTCATAGACGGCCGAATTAAAGCGGCGGGGAGGCTGCTTATAAGGCCTAAATCCGGACTTGATGGGCAGCCGATGCTCCACGAGCTCGCGGCTTAGCCCTAGCATCTCACTATACTCCCATGCGAAACAATCGACATACGACCAAAGTAACTTTATTACTTCAGCCTTTTCATCGGGCTGTAAATGTTGGTTTACAAAAGTCGGCCTTGGGATACCACCATCACCTATGTCGACCTCCTCCAAGGGATCGGCCGACACAAAACCTTATCCTAATTTCTCTACTTCGCTAAAGTCCTCGATGGCCTCAGCAATACCGTCTTTACTAAACCTATATTGCTCCACATGAGACTTCAGCCAATCTAGATTACTCTTGCTAGACATGACTATTAATATAAATATAGCCGTGCTACTCCAGCCAGCTTTATAGACACTGGTACAAAACGTCCTCCAGATACACTAACAAAATCGTAATCTGAAAGATCTCTACCTGACAGACACTCTACTTTGTTATGGACGGCGTCAACTCATACATTAGCTAATGCTACTTGGGCCGAAGTATCCGCGGGAATGACTTCTACCTCATCATCGTACCACTGTATCAGGCACTGGAGTAGAGTATAAGGAATGCAACTGTTCGCGTGAATCCAGTCGCGCCCGAGTAGTACGCTATAGTTACCTTGTACGTCGACGACGAAAAATGTTGTTGGCAACGTCTTGTTGCCCACCGTCAACTCCATAGAGAGTACTCCCTTGGCCTCGGAGCTCTTGCCGTTGAAGCCGTTGAGCATCAAGTTAGTCTTCTTTAGGTCATCCTCGTCCCTGCCAAGTTTCTTCAAGAACGAGTAAGGCATTAAGTTAACAGTGGTGCCGCCGTCTACGAGCATTCGGGAAATCGGCTTTCCATTGATGTGACCTCTGACGTAGAGGGGCTTCAGATGGCAAGCCGAGTCCTCGGGCTTCTCGAAGATGGTGCTGCGCGGGCCGAGGTTCAATTGGGCGACCTCGGCTTCGTCCTGTGGTAGCACGAACTCAGCAGGCAGTGTGACGACGTTGATGTCCATCACCTAGGGAGCGGGCCCTTCAAAGATGGGCGAGTAATCATCGTCGAGCATGTCGTCATCGTTGTCGCTCAAACTAGGAGTCGGGTGATTACCATGACTGGCTTCTCCCTCCATACCTGTTTTGTAGCTGGCCGAAGGTGGATTTCTTCGAAGATAGCGTTGTGCTCGGCCTTAGCTTTCTTCTCGCGCATCTCCTATGCCCATAGTCGTTGCAGGCATCTCTTCTGTGATTTGGACATGCCTAGAGGGGCCCAAGATGGCCGCGGCTAGGTGCCGGGTGCTACTGTTCGACCTCCATTAATTCCGGCCGAAGTGGTACTATGCCCTTCGGCCTTGTGCACCCTGCGCTCGGAGGGGCCTTCATTGCGGACCTCAACGGACGGACCGGCCTTGTTCAGCCGATCGAGCCAGGCTTCGGCGCAGAGCCCAGCCAAAGCATGAGAGTTACCTCCATCAGACCTCGGTGACAAAGTCTTCGGGATTGGGACTTCCTGAGACCCAACTCTGATGGTGATGGCTTCGGACTCCCCGACTTCGGCCTCCCCGTGACCGCACACTTCAACTTCGTTCTGCAAGGTCCGATTCGGTGGTACCACAGATAGTCTGTGGATGATGCCCCCCTTCGCTGCATTTGTTTGCCTCTGCCATCCATAATACTCCGAAGGAAAACAAGACATAGTGTTAAACTGCGGAGGGTACTCCGACCTAGATACGTACGGAGCCCATGGGGTCCCGGCCCAGTCATACGGCAGAGGCATCAGTGGCTCTAGTGGCCTCGCCCACTGCGAGCCGAACCCGCTACCCGGAGGGGGGTTCAACAAAGTCGATGGTATCCCGGAGCACACCAGCGAAGGGTCCTGCCAGGCCGGAGGTACGTTCGGCCAGTGCAGGCCAAAGCCTCCCATCAGAGAAGTCCAACATGGTGCGGGGTTTGGCCATTGGGGGCCGATGTTACTGTATAGGGGGCCCGACCTCTGGGATTCGAAGCCGCTGTACGGGGAATTCGGCCATTACGGGTCGGAACCATCATGCGGAGTATCAGGCCGCCGTGGCCCGAAGCCTCCGTGCGAAGGGCCCGCCTGCTTCGGTCCGAAGCTACCCTCCGAGAGCCCTAGACCCTTCGGCTGCTTTAGCTTCTTAGTGTGTGGACCTGCTCCCTTGGCCCTTTTTTGATGCTTGTTCAACAACATGTTATATGTTACCTTCGGCCTCTTGTGAGCCTTAGACGAAGGGGTATTAATGTTCTGTTTCCACACTCCTACCTCGAGGTTCTTTGGTATGAGCGTGCGAGTGCATGGCTCTCCAACAATTACATCCTTTCCCTTAGCCGACTCGACCTGTTCTAGCCAAATCAACACCTTCTTTTCGCCGAGGTCGACAGCGTTGATGGGAAAATGATCTTTATCCAGCTTCATCTTCAGATTATGGTCTATCTTCAATTGTCCTTCTTCTATGGCCGATTGTATCTGCCGCCGAAAAACATTGCAGTCATTAGTATTATGTGAATGTGAATCATGCTACTTACAGTATGGATGCTTCTTTAACTGATCGGCAGGTGGAATGACTTGACCCTTAGGTAACCTGAGAAGCTGTCTTTTTAAGAGAAAATCAAATATTTTATCACATTTAGTTATATCAAACGAGTACTTGACCTCACTAAGTCGATTCTTTGTGGTGGATGGTCGTAACTCAGAGCAGGTGACATGTTTATTCTTAGTGTTCCACACCCATTCGGTCGCGTACATATCGTCCGAATCCTCCTCTTCTGACTCTTCCTCGTCAGAACGTTCCATGATGTGGATTTCAGCCCTAGGCTTGCTAAATGTTTTAATAAACTTTTATCTTTGGTTCAGCTTTCCTGGACCAGAGCCTGCTATAAAACTTGGCTAACTTCTAAAAAGTTTTGGTTATCTAACCTCTTTTTAATTTCGGAACGCAACCCGTTAAAAGCTAGTTCCGCCAAGTCCCTTTCCGAAATATTAAGGCTAAAACATCGGTTTCTAGTATCCCTAAAATGCTTGATGTACTCAGAGGCGCTCTAGCTAGATTTCTGCTTAACCGATGTCAAATGTGAAAGCCTAAGTTTCGTCTCACCCGTGTAGAAATAATCATGGAATTTCCGCTCTAAATCATCCCACGTTTGGATGGAGTTCAGCGGGAGCGTCGAAAACCAAGTGAAAGCGGTGCCGGACAGCGAGAGAGAAACTAGTCTAACTTTTAGAGCATCTATCCCGCTAACTTCTCCACACTGTGCCAAAAATTGACTAACGTGCTCTAGTGTAGTTTTGCTACCCTCGCCATCGAACTTAGTGAATTCAGGGATTCGATAGCCGCGGGGTAGGGTACTGTGTCAAGATGGTCGGGGTATGGCTTACAGTAAACCCTAACACATCCCTTGGGCATGAAGCCAGCGCACTCTCTATATAGTGCGCGGACCCGCTCTTCTATGTTATCTTGGCATGTTGCTTGTGCATGCCTCTCATGCGGGGGTGCGACACTCGGTGGGATATCGGCGTGTCGGCCATGGGCCTCTTCCCTGCGCGCTATCTGTATGACGTGCTCATGTCCGGGTGCCTGCGCATGTGGTGCGGGCACGCGTGTACCGGTCCAGGTGGTGGCGCATGGTACGCAGTGTTGTTTTGACCGTAGGTGTAATGATTAGTCTCGACCATAAGTGTTGAGGCCGGAGACATGATTGTGCCAGTGCTGTCGTTATTCCTGTCGTACACGTAGCTTGCCGGAGGTGCACTAGTAATAGTAACCGGGGGTACGGCTTCAGTAAAGCTGAACCTCCTGAGAGTCACCTCTACTTGGGAGCTGACTGCTAAATCTAAACGGTTGACTAGCGAAGCGCTAACGGCTTGATCTACTGATGCAGCTATTTTCTACTCAATCTCTAAAGAAGATAAACGAGGCGACATAGGTGTTACCTGGACCTGAGCGAGGTCGGGGGTGATGATGTCGCGCTTGATGAAGCCCGCACGTTTCTTGACGTAGCCCCCAAGCATCATGTCTTGGAGTGCCTTTAACTTTGCCTCGATCTCTGCTCGGTCTTCTGCGGGGATATCTTCAAGTGTAGGTGTCAGGATGTTGTGGTTGTCGATATCCGTGCCTCCTATTGTGTCCATCGGTGGTGTAGATGTAGTAGTCGACGTAGATGTACCGATGGCCGATGTAGATGTACTTGTCATGTTGGCGTAGCCATCCCAGCGGAGTCGCCAAAAAGTGTGTTGACACGAGAACGTGCCCCCGTACTTGGGTCTGTTCGACGATCCAAAAGTGCGCGGATACTTAGGAACAAGCCCAAGCGTGACGCGACACCGACGTCGCGTTCTGACTTCCCTTAGTCGTGATAAGGGGGTGGAGTCGCCAGGCAATCAGATCACACAAAATAACCCAATTAGCTGAAAGAAATAATTTAAACAGAATAAAATCAGCAAACTAGTCAGAGCCGGTCTGCTTCGAAGTCTAGTGCGAAGGGGTCACCGAAGTATACCTTCGGCGTCTGGTGCGAAGTGTCTCACCGAAGGGTGCTTTGGCGTTCGGACTGATCCGGCCGAAGATGAACTCCAAACGGATCTGTACGCAACGATTACCTCCGAACAACGGGGTTCGACGTAAGGTTTCTGATGGCAAATTATAGAAGTGTCGCGAGAGCCACACGCGGGTGTAACTTCATCCAATGCGGAGTATGGTCATGGCGAAGCCTGTTGCGATGAAGTGTGTTGGAGAAGCCTGTTGACGGAGCCTGCAGTCCCGCCGAAGGGTGTCTTGGTGACCTCCGAAACCGATCTCTCTGCTCTGGACACCTCCGACGAAGTAGCTCCGAACATGAGAACCTGCAACAAAGAGAGTTCGAAGTACCAATTTGGCCTGAGGACCGAATTCTGCTAAGTGTTGCACTAGTAGCGAAGGTAGCAATATGTTACGTAGATTAGCGGATACTTCACAGGCGAAGTAACAAGGTGATAGCAATCTATTACGTAGATTAACAGATAGTTCACAAGCAAAGTAACAAGGGTTACCACTATTCCGTAGTGGCCGGCGGAGGGCTTCCAGGCAAACCCACGAAGAGGTACAAGAAAAATAAAGGTAAAGTAAATACGATCAAAGCTAGGGCTTTGGTTTGGTTTGAGTTGGGGGGTCTCTACGCTGGCCTCGCCTCTCTACTTATAGGGGATTAATTTTCGATCTAATCTGCTATTAACCCGGCCGGATGGAGATAAAACTGAGCTAGAATCGCATACAACTCCATCTCTTCCGAAGTGGGCTTTGGCCAGGCCCATCGAGGCCTGCTCCTCGGGCTGAAGCTCCGGTAGCGTGGGCCTCCGAAGGCTTCCTGGCCGAAGCCCATGGGGTGGCTAGCGGCTTTCGGAGCCCATAGCTCAATGGAACTTCGGCCCTATAGGGCTTCGGACGGACCCTAGACATGTGTATTTTTGTCCCAAATCACAAAAATTGATATTTTGACAATCTAGCCATTAATCCCATTTTTTGCTATTAACAGTATGGAACAAACCGACTCGATGCACCATAGTGAAGGGGGCAAGGGGCAACCTGCGGGTGACTTGTATCGACATGGCTCAAGGGGGGTATGGTGTTGGCTCGACGCGTCGGGGCACCATATGAAACCCATAAGAGGGTGCTGTCGGGTTGGAGCATTCCATATGGAAGCTTTTGGCACGAGTTCCCGTGGTATGGGTCATCTCGTTACACTTTGGTGTATGTGATGAGTGCGTGCCTTGTGGGTATAGTGGTACACCTCTAATCAGAGTTTTAAATCTTTTCGAAAAGCCGAGCCCACGGTCAAGGGTGGGTTGTGTGACTTCTCGCAGTTAGTTTACAATTGTTTGAATGGTTGTGTGACTGTTGAGCGAGGGTGGGCTAACTGTACCCCTCGAGTTAGGAGATGATGCATTCACATGTTTACATTTTTGTATTAATAACATGATCACATTTAACTGCTTTACAAATATGCTTTTTGGCAAAATTAGCCACTACCTTCATTGTTATTACCCTGCATTATATTTGCATTCAGTGGCTTGCTGAGTACGATTGTACTCACCCATGTTGACTTACACCACCAGAGCCCGTCTACTACGAGGAGGGTGAAGGTCTGGAGTAGCGACCCAGTCAAGGCGAGACTAGAAGGAGGCGTTCATCTAGGACCCTTATTTTATTAGTTTCTCTTTTGCTTTAACACTTTTGTATTAATATGGTCTACGAACCATGAATGCTTGTCGTATTTTGCGCGGTCGTGTGATGAACGTCTTGATTTATTGATTTTCTATTGAATTTCAATAAAGGTCCGGATTTATTAAATCTGGGCGTTACATAGAGCTAGGGTTTATCGGAAACCATATCTTGACCACTTTGATACCATTCCATACCCTCGCGGTTATAGAGTCCCGGACTACACTAAATTTGATGGCGAGGTTAGTAAATCCACATTAGAGCACATTAGTAATTTCTAGCACAATGTGGTGAAGCTAATGGGTTGGATGCCCCCGTATGGCCAATGGCATGATGGGGAATGGATCTCATCGGCCCTTTTCCAATGGCAAAAGGAAACTTGAAGTTTGCAGTGGTAGTAATCGAGTATTTTCCTAAATGGGTCAAACCTGAACCCCTAACTGCTATCACTTCAAGAAATGTGCAAAAATTCTTTTGGCAAAATATCATATGCAGGTTCGGAGTGGCGAGGGAGTTAACTGTGGATAATGGCACTCAGTTCGAAGCTGAACCATTTAGAGAATTTTGCGAAGGACTGGGCATCAAGTTATGCTTCGCAGCCATTCACCACCCCCAATCCAATAGAGCCGTCGAGCGAGCCAATGGAAATATTCTCTCCAGTTTGAATCGCAGGATTGTCGGGTTGGCTAAGGGGTTGTGGACCGAAGAGCTCCCTAAGATTCTATGGTCCATTCGGACCACTCAAGCCAGGTCCACAGGCTTCACCCCATTTAGGTTGCTATTCAGAGATGAGGCCATGACTCCTACGGAGCTCAAAGGTTCCCTCCGCGTAGTGGAGCCTGGAAATAAATATGAAAGAAACACTTCGCTGGACTTGTCAGAAGAAACAAGGCTTTGAGCTGTCGCCAATCTGATAAAGTACTAAGACCAAACGAAGGCATGGTATGACCCGAAGATAAAAGTGAATGAGCTTAAACCAGGTCATTTGGTATTGCGAAGTGTAATGGCTCCGGGGAAGCTAGGAAATAAATGGGAAGGATCATATATTATCCTATGCTCAGGGCGCCCCGGGTTGTTTAAATTAGCTAATTTAGAAGGGGAAGAGTTAAAGCATGCATGGCATGCGGAGTACCTTAAACATTATTATGCTTAGGGGCTCCTTGTAATCAATTGTAAAAGTACCTTTCTAAATTAAATAAAGATGGAGGTTCGAATTATGTTTACTCTTCAAATATTCCTTACTACTAGTGGACGCATCAGGAGAATGGAGATGCTTGCGGAGGTAAGCATCTTTTAAGGAACCCATAAAATGGCCTTCGAACCATTGGTTCAAGGATTCCGTAAAAGAGCCGAAGGTGGCTAGCCAACGGATTCCATGCTCTGGCTTGTTAGGATCCGTAGAAGAGTCTAAGGACTTTAAAAGAATAGATTTCCGGCCTACGGGTTCGAAGCATCTTTAAAAGAGCCGAAGGTGGCCAGCCTATGGATTTCAGGCTCTGTCTTGTTAGGATCCGTAAAAGAGTCTAAGGACTTTAAAAGAACAGATTTCTCGCCTACGGGTTTGAAGCATCTGTAAAAGATCCGAAGGTGGCCAGCCTACGGATTCCAGGATCTGGCTTGTTAGGATACGTACAAGAGTCTAAGGACTTTAAAAGAACAGATTTCCAGCCTACGAGTTCAAAGCATCTGTAAAAGAGCCGAAGGTGGCCAGCCTACGGATTCCAAGCTCTGGCTTGTTAGGATTCGTAGAAGAGTCTAAGGACTTTAAAAGAACAGATTTCCCACCTAGAGGTTCGAAGCATCTGTAAAAGAGCCGAAGGTGACCAAGCAATAAGGATTCAATGATCCGACCCAATGAAACACTTTTAAAGTCCTAAGCCACTGCTATTGGAGCTTACAAGTGTAAACTTAGCTCTCAAACTTATAAACATCATAATACGAACATACAGTTCGAAAAATTGTACGAAAGAGTGAAGTATGATTACCATGTGTTGTGCGAAGCATCAGGTTGTTATATAAATCATTGTGTCCGATGAACCCTATCGCAACGCGTACGGTCCCCCACCCACAAAGAGGGGCCGGGGAATAAGGAACAGTCAAGAGATGCTTCTAAAACAAATTATAGTAATTGGATATTCATATTGTATTACATCAAGAGAAATTTTGGTCAAAGCCTAGATAAAAACGGAGACCCCTCCGACCTCTAGAGCTATTTCTAAGACCACCTCGGTCTTCGGAGCCCGGAGTCTTCAAAACTTTCCTTTTGGTCCAAGTGCTTTTCTTCTTCGAAGCTCATAGTTTTTTCTGCTCCTCTTGAAGTTCAGCCCAGGACTGAAGTCTTTCGGAGTTAGCCTCCACCGGGTCTTTGGCTTGGTACTCCGAGTCAGACCAATCTACGTATTTGGAGGACGAAGATGCTACTTCCTTATCCTCTTCCTTAATATAAGCTAAGACTTCACGATGGACTTCAGGTGCTATTTCCCCTTGATCTCCCCGAGGAATAGAGAAGCGTGAGCATCGGTAGGGCCTTAAGCCTTCGAGGACAGCCCACTGCTGGTGGAGCCCTTCGCTAGGCTCGAGCACTTCGAAGTCGAGTTCTGAAGTGCATAGCAAAACCTAAGAATAAACATCCAAACAGATACTCCTCGTTTATAAACTTTTCATTCATTAATATAAAGGGCTTTACAAGATTTCTTGTACGTGCTTAAGCACCCTATAAAGCTAAACTTGCGGGTCGGTTGGCGGAGCAGGCGGGGTCGGAGCTGGCGAAGTCAGAGCTGGAGGCTTCATCTGAGCTTTCTTCTACCGGCGAGCCTCATCGATCCAAGCTTTGGCTGCAGCTTTGTGGTCTGTTTTCTAGATTGCCCAGAAAACTTCCCAAGCATAGGCTACATCTAGATAAGGACGCAGCAAGTCTTCATCAGCGAAGCCTACAGGCATTGAACCCCCTATCGGAGCAACATAAATCCCAAGGGCTTCGACATGACGAAGGACTCCGATTCCGGTTACCTGCACGGAGATCTCTCCATAGCGAATCCTGGAGCCCTTCATCAACTTCGTCGCCGCTTGGATCATCTTTAGCTTTCGCTCGAGAGGCTCGCTCGCCGCAGCTGGAGACGAAGGGCACACCATGCCAAAATAGTCCATGGTACCCCGGAGGGTGTCCATGGTCTGTTCAGCGATGGCGGTGTGCTTCGTCTCCGCCGCCTCTAGCTCAGAAGAAGAAGCAGAAACTTCGGCTAATCTTGATAACAAAGCACTCTTCTGGGCCAGTGCTTGTTGGACCGAGTCTTGAAGCTCCACAAGTTGTGCATTGGAATCTGCTGCTGCTTGACAAAGCTTCTCGACCTCCACCCTAAGCACCACATGCTCGGCTTCAATCTCTTGGACCGAAGCCTTGAGTGCAGTGTTGTTCTGTTGCTCAGCCCGGAGTGCTTTGTCGGTGATGGCCCTGGCCCTCCGCTCCTCGAGGAGCTCCTCCTCTTGTTGCAGTGTTTTGTCCTCGGAGCCTTTGAGGACGGACTGGAGTGTGGTAACCTTCCTCTTGAACTAATTAGCTTCGGGCTCATTAGAAGTCACTGCCGCTCTAGCAAGGATGAATTGCTGCAAAAAAGCAAAGTGAGTACAAAGTAATTTCATTAATTAAATACACTTATTGTATGTTGCATACTTGAAGGGCAACAATTTCGAGGGCCAAATCGAGCTCCGGTGCTCTGGCTTCGCTCAAGACGGAGACCAGTTCGGAGCTCGCGACCTCTTGGCCTTTGTCCGCCAAGGGTTCTAAAAGCGTTTGGAGCCTTGTCCATTGATCCAAGAACGGAGCCATCAGAGGAAGCCAGGACAGGGCCCGACGGTCATCTACCGCAGCCTCCTCCTCCGAGTTTCTCGCTAAACGGTCGTTGGAGGAGGGCGTCGCCATCAAAACAGGGAGGGGGCCGAAGCTCGTCATACTCTTGCCCTTCCCTAGCACAAAAACTGGAGCTGGTACTTCGGCTGGAGTGGATCCTCCTTCAATCGCTGCCCCCTTGGTCAGAATTACTTCGCCTAAGACAGCTCTGGTCGTCGGAGCCACTACCCCAGCTGGAGCCTCAACTTCGAGTGAAGCCGAAGCTCCAACGGTGGTCGGAGCTATGCCACTTCTCGACTCACCTAGAAAAGTTAAGGTATTCAGTGAATAGTTGTTGTATGGTAATCGTTGCAGGAACTTACAAAGCAAAGGCTTCGAGGTATACATTCGTCCACGCCTTGGGGGAGAATTTTGGGGTCCTCCAGAACATCGTACATCCGAAGATATTCTTCGAGGTCATCCCCCAAAGTTTGCTCCGTAACAATTGGCACCGATGTCCCAACCTCTAGCACCATTACTCCGGCCACGGGTGAGTGAGGAATTGCTAACCCAAGTTCTGAGCCAGCTGCGGTAGGCTCGGAGGAGTGTGCTGCATCAGCTGCCGCATCTTCCTGATGGGGGTCTTTGGCTACGACTGGGGACTCGTCCTCGCTATCTTGCAAAAGATAGTCTTCAAGGGCCTTCCCTATCTGGACGTTGGAGTCTTTTTCTTCTGAGCCCTCCGAATAGGAGCTCTGAATGTCCAGAGAGGAAGTTAAAGACACCGGAGATGCTTGAGGAGGAGGCTTCACTGTCTTCTTCCCCTTCTTGACGGGGGTCTTAGCACCTCTTTTTGAGGGTTCGGTGGTGGTTTTCCTCTTCCGGGGGGCCACTCCCATTGAGTCGTAGTCTGGTAGGGGACGATGCTCCATTCCAAGAGCACTCCACACCCTGTTGAAGCATTCCCAGCTTCCCACCAGCTCTACCCTTCGCTGCTTCTCCACCACTGTAGGGGCTCGAGCACCCATTCAGTGGCTCTTGCGATCTGTTCCAGAGCTAGCACCAAAGGAGACACTGAAAAGAGGTAGCATTCCATTAAGTATGTTATCTGGTTTCTAATGTGTTAATGCAGAAAATGTGAAGACTTACCTAGGCTTCGAAGCTCCCTCTCTGAAGCATTTTGAAATGCAATCGACCAATCAGCTCTGAGAGGAGGGATCTGGAGGGCGATGAATTCCTCCACCAGATCTCGCATGCTCATACGGCTGGCTATTGAAGAAAGTAACCCAAGCAGCATTGAAAGCAAGCTTGGGTTAGGGGTAACCTCGGCCTCCTTCTGGTACCAGATTTCTTGAAGGGGCCCCGCGAGGCTGGAATCCTCTCCGACTTCGACGTAGAACCACCGGAGGATCCAGTTGGTGTACCACCGATCATTGATGGCCATCGCTAGGAAATGTTGCGCGTACTCCTTCCGAAGTTGGAAGTTAACACTTCCAAACGCCGTTAACACCTTGGTGTCTCTGGGTCCGTCTTGTGGCTTCGGCTGGCAAGAAGCTTCGTGAGTAGCGGCGAAGACCTCTGATCTCCCTTCGCACCCTTCTACCCGAAGGGTCCATTCGAAGATGGCTAGTCTTGCTATGGCGTTGGGGGACAACTGTGGCAAGGTAATGTGGAACATGTCGTGTACCTCTGCCAGGATGTTGATCACAGGAAGTCCTAGTCTAGCTTCGAAGAAAGCCTCGAAGACCACCACTTGTTCGATGAAGTCCGCAATACTTGCTGATTGCCCAAGGATGAAGCTCTACGACAATGGCTTCTTGGACGGTGGGTGGAGCTCCCGAGGGTTTTTGGCCAAGAACTCCCCAGAGCCCCCGCCATGGACGCCGCTACTGATGTCGCCCATGCTTGCCTCTACGCCAGAGTTCTCACCGCAGCCAGCACTATTGTGCTGGTCCTCGCCATTGGTTGGTTGCTCAAAAGGTTGGGGAAAGTTAGGAGGTTGAAGAAATGAAGCTTAGAAGAAAAGCTCTGTAAAAAAATCCGATGAGCTTCGGCTCCCCATTTTATAGCCTTTCCGCTAGTTACTGCATTTCGAACATTCGTTCACATTGCAAGCTCAGCTTCTGTCACTGACAGGTGGGACCAAGAGGTAAAAAGGTGTGAACCCTCGGTAAAGTTTTGACTGTTACCTTTTCTGGGAGCCCAACGGCTACTTGAAGGGTAATGGCTCAAAATTAATGGCTCTACACGATGCTTCGCCTTAGCAACGGTTCGTTTCCCTGCGAAGCATTCACAAAGGAGTCCCAGTTCAAAGCTTTCGTCGGATATACTTCGATGTCGATGACACTTCGAATAGATGTAATACCTTCAAAATTTTCTAAGTCCCCGAATATGAAAATATTTCTTGCGTATACTGCTCTCCTGTATACAGGTCAAATTGGAGAAGCGTATTCGAGGGGCTACTATTGGGGGAAAGACTTCATCTCCAGGGCCATTAAGATTAAAAGGCAAAGACAATTTATGCAGCTTTAGGATAGAAGCTTGCCCTAAAGTTGATGAAGTTCCGAGCCAAAGGGTCCTCCGAACCCTAGTTCAGAGGTACCCTCCGAAGACTCCATCTCTATAGTGGGAAACAGCAAGACTGACGGGATGTCTTCCTTATCTATCTTTTTCGAATACATTTTACTATTTTAGCCATATTCGGGGTAACGAATAGTTTCCACTATGTCGGTTGTAATTGAGGGGTAAAAAGGTATTTTCCTTAGAGTTTTTACCTATAAAAACCCCCTTCTCACCCTGTAATAGGCATCGAATACTCAGATATTCAATACATAACTTCGAACTACTTTGAGCTATTATCCTATTCGGAGGCTTGAGATAGTTCACTTCACAAACTCATTGTTTGTTAGTTCTTAATCTTAGAGAACCTGTTAGCGTAATATTTTACGCCAACAGAAGTTTTTAAGAACTCCAGGCTCCGAAGAATAAGCTGGTCTTCGAGGTAGCTCTAGGGGTCAGAGAGGCCTTCGTTTCTACTTAGGCTTAGATACTAATTTTTCATGATTATGATGTTTTGTAATGTGATTTAACCAAGCAATATAATTTGTTTGAGAAACATCATTTAATTGTGCCTTATTCCCCTGTCGCTCTTTGTGGGTGGGGGGCCTTATGTAATGCAATAGGGCCGGTTGCGCACAACGCCCGACATATTAAAGCCGAGGCTTCGAAAATAGTACGTGATAACCATGAACTCAACTTTTTCGTAGAGTTCTTCAAACTTTATGTTTGTATCATAATATCTTACCTAATAGTGGTAGAGTAGGTGACACATCAAACTAATGGTTCGATGTATGAAAAGATAGTCACTATAGACTTCGTAGAGGGCTTCAAACTTATAAGTTAGAGCTCCAAAATTGGTAACTTAGGACTCTTAATGGGGTTCATTTGGCCAGGGCCTTGAAACCTCATAATGTGGTCACCTTTGACTCTTTTTTAGATGCTTCGAACCCGGAGGATAATCTGCTTGTTTATAGTCCTTAAACTCCTCTACGGATGCTATCAAGCCGGTGGCTCGGAATCCGTAGGTTTTGGCCACCTTCGGCTCTTGTATGAATGCTCTGAACTAGTGGTTCGAACTTCATGATTTTATAGTCCTTATACTCTTCTACGGATGCTTTCAAGCCGATGGCTCGGAATCCATAGGTTTTTGCTACCTTCGGCTCTTTTACGGAAGCTCTGAACCAGTGGCTCGAACTCCATGATTTTATAGTCCTTAGACTCTTCTATGAATGCTTTCAAGCCGATGGCTTAGAATCCGTAGGTTTTGGCCACCTTCGGCTCTTTTACGGAAGCTCTGAACCAGTGGTTTGAACTTTGTGATTTTATAGTCCTTAGACTCTTCTACGAATGCTTTCAAGCCGATGGCTCAGAATCCATAGGTTTTGTCCACCTTCAGCTCTTTTATTGAAGCTCCGAACAAGTGGTTCGAAGGCCATTTATTGGGTTCTAATGAAATATGCTTACCTCCGCAAGCATATCCGTTCCCTTGATGCGTCCACAAGGGCTAGGGGATATTGAGGGGTAAGCATAATTCGAACCGCAAGCTTTTATTCATTTAGAAAGGTAATTTACAATCCTTTATAGGGAGCCCCTAAACGTAATAACGTTTAAGGTGCTTTGCATGCCATGCATGCTTTAATTCTTCCCCTTCTAAATTTGCTAATTTAAAAGATCCAGGGCTCCCTGAGCGTAGGATAATATATGGTCCTTCCCATTTATTTCCTAATTTCCCCGGAGCAATTACACTTCGTAGTACCAAATGACCTGGCCTAAGTTCATTAACTTTTACCTTCGGATCATACAATGCCTTCATCTGGTCTTGGTACTTTGTTAAATTGGCGACAGCTCGAAGCCTCATTTCTTCGAACAAGTCAAGCGAAGTGTTCCTTTCATTTTTAACTTCTTGCTCTGTTGTGCGGAGGGATCCACCTTTCAGCTCCGTTGGAGTCATGGCCTCGTCTCTGAAAAACAACCTGAATGGGGTAAAACTTGTAGACCTTGCTTGAGTGGTCCGAATGGACCATAAAATCTTAGGAAGCTTTTCGATCCACAACACATTTGCCAACCCTACAATCCTATGATTCAAGCCAGACAAAATATTTCCATTGGCCTGCTCCATGACTCCATTGGATTGGGGATGATGGATGGCTGCAAAGCACATTTTGATGCCTAGCCCTTCGCAGTATTCTTTAAAAGGTTCAGCATCGAATTGGGTGCCATTGTCAATTATCAACTCTCTAGGCACTCCGAACCTGCAAATAATGTTTTGCTAGAAGAATTTCTGCACATTTTTCGAAGTGATAGCAGTTAAAGGTTTGACTTCGACCCATTTAGAAAAGTATTTGATTGCTACCACCATAAACTTCAAGATGCCCTTCGCCATTGGGAAGGGGCCGATGAGATCCATTCCCCATCGTGTCATCGGCCATACCGGAGCAATGACTTGAAGGGGTGTTGGAGGACGATGGCTTCGTCTTCCCATCCATTGGCACCCTTGACAGGTTCAGACCAATGATTCTACATGTGTTACAATTGTTGGCCAATAAAGTCCCTAGCGAAGTGTTTTGCCTGCTAAAGCTCGAGGGCTTAAGTGTCTACCACACAAGCCTTCATGGATCTCCCGAAGTATATCTTGACCTTCAGGTTGTGAGATGCATCGGAGTAGAGGAGAACAGACTCTGGCTTTGTATAGCACTCTGTTGACAAGCTTATAATTCCGGACCCTTGACTGTAACCTTTGCAATTCTAGGCCTTCTAGGGAACTTGATTTGTTTTGCAAAAAGTCTAATATTGGGCTCCACCAATCAGTGATTGGTATGCAAAGTACTTTTGCGGAGGGTGGATGAGGCACCGAAGGGTTGACAATCTCTTCATAAAAAGCCCCTTCTGAGACATCCAATGCTCTGGCAACAGCCTTCGCTAGGATGTCCGCATGCTGATTATCTGCTCGTGGGATGCTTCGAACAGAAATTCCTTTGAATAATGCCTCCGTCTTGCGGATTTCTTCTAAGTACTTCGCAAGATGTGGATGTCGAGCCTGGAAGCTTTTGTCAACATGCCCTGCAATCACCTGAGAATCTGTTTTGATTACAACCTGAGTGATGCCAAGTGCGCGTGCTTTGTGGAGGCCAAGCAGGATTCCTTTGTACTCTGCAATATTGTTATTGGACTTAAAGTTTAGCCTTCTTCCCTAAAGGCGAAATTATCACGGCTCCGGCACCAGCTCCGGATGCTTGAAATGCTCCGTCAAAGTATACCGTCCACATACCTTCGCATGATTCTTTCGGAGCCCATACTGTAGATAGAGTCCACTCTGCAACAAAGTCAGCCACAACTTGAGACTTAATGGTTGTTCTTGCTATGAAGGAAATGCCGAAGGGGGCTAGCTCGACAGCCCATTTCCCAATTCTCCCTTTGGAGTCTTTGCTCTAGAGCATATCACCATGGGGATATGATTTAGGGACAATTACATTGTGTGCTAAAAAGTAATGCCTTAGCTTTCGCGAGGCCATTACCAAAGCATACGCGAATTTATCAAGCTCGGAGTACCATGTTTTTGCTCCGGACAAGGCTTCTAAAACGAAGTATACTGGGTTTTGCACCAGTTTTCCATTGATCTCTGTCTCTCTAACAAGCACTACGCTGATTGCGGAGCCTATTGCTGCAAGATATAGGAGGAGAGTTTCCTCTACAAGGGGCACAGTAAGCGTCGATAAATTCCCTAGGTAGTCCTTGATTTTGTCGAAGCTTTTCTAGCACTCCGGCGTCCAATTGAAACTTTCGGACCCTTTTAAGGCTTTGAAAATTGGGAGGCTTCGCTCCGCTGATCTGGCCAAGAATCTACTGAGAGCTTCGAGGCATCCGATCAGCTTCTGGACTTGCTTCAAATTTTTAGGTGGAGCCATCCTTTGCAGTGCACTTATCTGCATCGAGCTAGCTTCGATTCCTCTGCTCGAAACTAAGTACCCTGGTAGCTTTCCTGCTTGAGCTCTGAAAATACATTTTTTAGGGTTGAGGCAGACTCCACATGCTCGGAGGCTCTCAAAAGTTTCTGCTAAGTCTAGACTATGTTGGTGCTTTAAAGCACTCTTTATTACAATGTCATCCATATAGGCTTCGACATTTCGGCCTATCTGGTGAGCTAGAGATTTAGCAATCAGGCGTGAAAAAGTTGCTCTGGCATTTCTCAGGCCGAATGGCATTCACACATAACAAAATACTCCGGAAGGGGTTATAAAGCTTCTATTGGCTCCACCTTTGTGTTTCAGCCATATTTGATGGTAACCAGAGTATGCATCAAGGAAACTCAGGAGCTTGGAGCCAGCCATAGACTCAATAAGTTGATCAATGCGGGGCATGGGGTAGGGGTCTCATGGGCATGCTTTATTCAAAGATGTGAAGTCAATGCACATGAGCCACTTGCCGGAGCCCTTTTTCTGGACAAAGACAGGGTTAGCCAACCACTTCATGTGGGCCACCTCCCTAATGATTCTGGCTCTTAGCAACTTTTCCACCTCCGCTTTAGCGAGGTCTTCTCTTTTAGTTGACAGCTTACGGAGTCCCTAGCGAACAGGTCAAACCTTAGGGTTAATGAGCAAGCTATGCTCGATAATGCTCCGGTCAACTCCAGGGATATTCTCGTCTGACCAGGCGAGGACATCTAGATTTTATCGAACCTCTTCTTTTAGCGAAGTGGCAATCTCCGAAGGCAACCCCTTGCCATACTGAATGGGGTATTCCCTGCCTTCTTTGACAATGATCCTCGTTACTACATCACCTTCTGGGCTTTCCTTGAGGTAAGGGTTCTTCGGAGGGTCCAGGGATCCTGAAGCTTACTCCAAGTGCACTTGCACATTGTTTACCTGCCGAGGATCGAGAGGTGGGCCATGGCCATATTTTTCTCTCTAAGTTGCAGCTTGATCTCCTAGGATCGTTAGGACTCCTCCTTACGTGGGCATTTTGACGCACAAATAATTGTGGTGCTCCATGACTCTGAATTGATTAAGCATTCCTCTTTCGAAGATTGCCTTGTAGGTGTACGAGGCGTCGACAACGTCGAAGATGATCTCTTCAACTCTGGCCAGGGGCCCCTCACCAAAATCAACCTCGAGGCCTATTTGACCGAGGGCATCAAGAGGAGGGCCTGCGAAGCCTTGGAGTGGGAGAGCTAATGGAAGTACATGTCTTCAGGGAATGCACATTTTATTGAAGGCTTCGACATATTGCTGAGGGTCCCTCCAATATGTAATTAGATCACAAATGCAGTAATCCAATTAGCCAAAATATATAGATAAAATAAATCAATCGGCCGAACGGAGCCTGATTGGTTCGGAGTATACCATTCGAAGGGTCACCGAAGGGGACCTTCGACGTCTGGTGAAAAGGGTATGCCAAAGGTAGCCTTTGGCATTCAGATCAATCTGGTCAAAGACAAGCTCCGAACAGATCGTGACGTGAAATCGCTCCCGAACGACAGTTTGGTGCGAAGCCTCTGGACACGACAAAATCCAACGTGGAGCACTAGCGTGACTATGTCTGATGCGAAGCACTCTATCACGATGAACTTCGATGTGGAGTAATAGCGAGCCCCTGGCACGAAGCAACCCCTGATGCGAACCAGCTCCAATGCGCTAGACTTGACCAGACCAACAACAGCGTGACGAATCTAGCACGGATGGTCGAAGTAAGGATTCGCCGAAGGGTGCTCTAACAGCCTCCGAAACCAGCTTCCTAGCTCCGGACACCTTCGGCGAAGGCGGCTCCGAACGTGAAACCTGCAGTAAAGTTAAGATCAAGTGCTAATTCGGCCTAGGGACCGAATTACTAAGTGTTGCAGTATGTCAAACAAAGGTAGCAATCTATTACATAGATTAACGGATGATTAATAGGTGAACCAACAAGGCTTACCACTGTTACGGCGTGGCCAACGGAGGGCTTCTAGCGCAAACCCATGAAGGTGTACAGAAAAGTAATGAAAGTAAAGGTATGGTTCAAAGCTAGGGCTTTGTGATTGATTTGTATCGGGGGGACCTTATGAACTGGCCTCGCCCCTGTATTTATAGGGGCTAGTCTTCTTATCTCTAATTCTAATCTGATAAGATTCGGCCTAATCAAGTTTAGGGATAAAAAAACCAGAATCGGTATCAAACTCTATCTCTGAAGCTTCCCGAAGAGGGCTTTCGGTAGGCCCATTGAAGCCTGCTCCTTGGGCCGAAGCTTCGGTAGGGCAGGCCTCCGAAGGGCCTTCGGGCCAAATCCAACAGGCCGCTAAAAGGCTTCCAAGGCCTCATGAAGACGGGCCTCCGACACTATAAGGTTTTGGCCTGTACAAAGAATCGTGTATTTTTGGCCCAAATTACCGAAATTGATATTTTGACAATCTTGACCATTAATGCCATTTTTTGCTGTCAACAACTTCATCGGCAAATTTATCCTTCCTCTTCAAAAGGGCATCGGTTCATGTTGAGGGCTATAGATTACTTCACCAAATGGACCAAGGTCGTGCCTCTCAAGAATATGACACAAAACGAGGTAATCGATTTTATATTGAAGCACATTATACATAGATTTGGTATTCCCCAAACTCTTACTACAGATCAGGGTGCTTCATTTGTTTCTAAAGAAGTATGTGATTTTGCCGAATCTTATGGTATAAAGTTGATAAACTCTTCACCATACTATGCTCAAGCCAATGGTCAGGCCGAGTCTAGTAATAAAACTGTGATTAAGCTCATTAATAAAAAGATTGAAGAGTTTCCTAGACGGTGGCATGAAGTGCTTTCTGAGGCATTATGGGCATGCAGAGTTGCAAAGCATGCTGCCACCATGGTAAGTCCATATGAGTTGGTATATGAACAAGAAGTCGTTTTACCCATAGAGGTGAATCTTGGCTCTTTGAAGTTACTTAAGCAAGATGGCTTATCGGTCGATGAGTATGAAACTCTTTTGAAGAATAATTTGGAAGAGGTGACCGATAAGAGATTAAGGGCTCTAGGGGTTATAGAAAGAGACAAAAGAAGGGTGGCTAGAGCTTATAATAAGAAGGTGAAAGCAAAATCATTTCAAATTGGTGACTTGGTTTGGAAGATGATTTTTTCTTTAGGCACTAAAAGCCCAAAGTTTGGTAAATGGTCACCTAGTTGGGAAGGTCCTTTTAGAGTTGTTGAAATCATGCCAGGTAATGCATATTTCCTAGAGTCTCTGCAAGGAGAGAGATTTCATAGAGCTTTGAATGGTAGGTATTTGAAAAAGTACTTCCCAAGTGTGTGGCAAAACGCTTGAAGTGTCAAAAGGCCGATATGAAGCATATCGCCCTTAGCTCGTTGTGCTTTTGGCTCACTAAAGTTTGCCAAAATGCAAGGGGGCATGTGTTGATAGCAAAAAATGGCATTAATGGTTAAATTTGTAAAAATATCAATTTTGGTAAATGGGACCGAAAATATGCCAAGACCTAGCATAGGTCGGTCCAACTGGCCATTGTAACATCCCTAATTTTCCAGAGATAAATAAATTCAGAAAAATATATTTTCCCAAGAAATAATTTAATTTGATTTTCCATAAAGTTGAAAAGGACAGAGTAAATGCAAATCTAGAGAAATAATTCAAGTTATGGTCTAGAAAATTTATATTATGTTCCTGAGACCAAGATACAATTTTGAGAATTTTTATAAATTTTTCCAACCCTTGCTGCTAGCTCATAATTTATAAATCAGTTTCTATAATTATTTTTATTCAAAAAAGAATTCTTAATCCTATTGGGCCGCTCCCTCCCTTTCTCTCTCCCCGGCCGGCCCAACCCATCCATCACGCCACCCTCTCTCTGACAAGCAGGCCCCGCTAATCGGCGCGCTCGGCCTCACACTAGAGCCAGAGGCCCACCTATCAGCCACGCCCTCTCAGCGCAAGCCTCGGCCCCACCTATCGGCGCCGACCGTTTACCCTCACGCCTGCTCGCCACCACTAACAGTGGCCCCGCCTTATCAGTCTTTGTCTTTCTCGCGACCTCGTACACCCGAGATCCCCGACCACCGCTCTAACTCGCAAATCCACCCTCGTCGGCACCCTTCGGCTTAATTGCGCCTGTCATTCAACTCGCTATTATCCCCTGCACGTTTCCCCTCTGATCCCCACACGATTAAGCCTCTTAAGTGTTGTAATTGCCTGAGTTTAGCTCACCGACGTTAATGGCACTTATCTCCCTGGTTACCCTTGTTGCACCCACCATCCCCTCTCACTGGCGCCCTATAAAATCCCCTCTCGGCACACTGCTACCAACCCACCCATCAATTGCCTTCCCTCGCCTGAACCGAGCGCCTCATTGTCATTTTTGCGCCGCTCCTCTGTATGCCTCTAAACGCCCCTCGCCGTCAACCGCCTCTTCATGACCGCCGTCGACTCCCCGACCTAGGCCCCCACTCTGCTTGAGACCCTCACCACCAGAACCCTAGTGCCGAGGTGGACCTGAGACTTCACCGCTACCCCCTATTGACACTCGAATTTGGCATTAATGGTCGAAATTGTTGAAATATCAATTTTGGTAATTTGGGCCGAAAATATGCCATCTTCGGCACAGGCCGAAGCCCTAAAGTGCCAAAGGCCCATCCTGCGTTGGGCTTCGGCATCACCTTCGGAGGCCTGCTTCGTAGGCAGGCTTTGGCCCAGTGGGCCCCTTTGGCGACATGTGGACTTCGGCCCAGCAGACTAGCTTCGGCAAGGCCTGCGGAGGCCCACTCTAGCCGGTAGAGTCCTATTCATATTAGTAAAATTCGGCTGTTTTTGATCTCTTATCAAAATCTTAACAACCTGTACGAATCCTACTCAAATTAGGTGAGATCAGCCCCTATAAAAATTGTTTTTCATCTACAAAGTCTCTGGAGCCCTTAGGTGATCGGATAAGAGCCTGTCGGTCCAACCGACAGGGCTTCACTGGGCTGTCAGGCTGTTGTCGACACGGTCTTCACACACCATTCGCCATCACGCTGAAGCCATCCTCGGCGAAGTACCCTCTATTGTAAACTGCTCTGCACCGGACCCCACGGTGCCAAAGCCCCCGGTCTAATTGAAGCTTCACTGTTGGTCTGATCGAGTACCCTCCGTCGGTCCGACCGCCCGAAGACCGCTTCGCACCAGAACGCCAAAGCTACCTTCGGCGATCGCTTAGGAATAGAATGCCGAAGCCACCTTCGGTGACCCCTTCGTAGGTGTCGGTCTGACTTGGAGTCTTACTCCGGTCCGACTTATCAACACGCTTCGTAATAGGCTTCGTCACGATAGGCTTCTCCATGCTCGTACCCTTCATCAAACGAAGTCACGCTTGCGCGTTGTGATGGAGTTATTTTATCGTGTCAGAGAATTCACGCCAAACCCCGCTGTTCGAAGGTGATTATTGTGTCGAGTTCTGTTTGGAGTTCATCTTCCGCCAGATCGGTCTGAACGCCGAAAGTACCCTTCAGCGGGATACTTCGCACTAGACGCCGAAGCTACCCTTCAGCGATACCTTCGCCCTACATACTTCGAATCAGACAGGCTCCACTAGGCTTGCTGATTTGTTCTATTTAATACATTTGATTCGGCTAATTGGATTATTTTTGTGTGATCTGATTACCTGGTGACTCCACCCCCTTACCACGATTAAGGGTAGTCGGAACGCGACATTGGTGTTGTGTTACGCTTAGTATTTTCCCTAAGTATTCGTACACTTTTGGATCGTCGAACTGACCCAAGTACGAGGGCACGTTTTTGTGTCAACAGATGCCCCATTAGTTTTTAAGGTTGCTAAAGGTAATAATGAGATGAACCAAGGTGAGTATGCTTATGTTGAACCACATTTGTCCACTTATCATGCTAATTTAAAGCAAACATTAGTGGAACCTATTTCTAAAATTCCATTGTCACAATATGATTTTGATGCTATTCCTTGTGATAAAGATGAGTTGTGTGATGCTTCACTTATATCCATGCCACTACTATTGAATGAACATGTTGCTGTTAAAACATTAAGTGATTTGAAACATGTCATTCATATTACTGGTGAAAATGAAGAACTCGAATTTATCTCTTCATTACATACTTGGGGTTATATTGAATTTGATGATCTATGTGAACATAGTGCTTTAAATGAGAAATTACTCACTAGAACTGACTTGCCATGTCCTACTCAAATGAGTTTTCATGTAATTGGCAAATACAATGATCAAGGACTATACTTTGTGCATAGAGTTTACATATGTTCAGATTTGAAACTATGTTTAAAGCTTGAAAATACTAATCTCGAGCAAGGTATTTTAACTAATCCTATTATCTCGAGAGCCTCTTGTTTTGATTTAAATTCACGGGTTTGTTTTCAAGAAGGAGGGTGTGCTAAGTTGTTCAACAACACCACAATTTTGTCTCCTTTTATCAAGGGTGATTCTTCACTCACACTTGAGCAACAAAATGCTAAGGTGAGTTGGTTTCTTCCTACTCTCAACGTAACAAAAGATCAAGTGATATTGCACAATGATATCTTTTTTCTAGGAGCTACAATGACTACGAATACAAGAACAAACCAAGGATGGTTTGTAGCCAAGAAGGAGAGAATGATGAGGACATCAATGGATGTGATATGACCATGCTTATGCATTATAATAAACAAGACAAGGTGCATGCATTCTATATTAGATTTACATTTTATTTATTTGAACAATGTATGCTACACCAAGCGACCATATCGGATGGCCGCAAACGAACTAGCCGAAGTGAAAAGTAACATTAAAGAGCTCGAACAGAAGGGATATATTCGACCGAGTACCTCACCTTGGGGAGCACCGGTCATATTCTCCATGAAGAAGGATAAGACGAAGAGGATGTGTGTGGATTATAGGTCTTTGAATGATGTAACCATCAAGAACATGTACCCTATACCACGGATCAACGACCTATTCGATCAGCTCAAGGGATCCTCAGTCTTCTCCAAGATCGACCTCTGATCAGGCTACCATCAGCTCAGGATCAGAGAGGAGGACATCCCCAAGACCGCATTCACATCCTGATATGGCTTATATGAGTATACGGTGATGTCGTTCGGACTCACGAATGCCCCCGCATTCTTCATGAATATGATGAACAACGTCCTCATGGAATTCTTGGACAAATTCATCGACGACATCCTCGTCTACTCCAAGAACAAGGAAGAACATGAAACCCATCTCCGTCTAACCTTGGGGAAGTTACGGGAACATCAGCTATATGCCAAGTATAGCAAGTGTGAATTCTAGTCATCCAAGGTGAAATTCCTAGGGCATGTCATATCTGTCGGAGGGATAGCCATGGACCCAACCACCGTGGAAGCAGTAACAAACTGGTTATAGCCCAAGAATGTATGGGAGATCCGGAGTTTTCTAGGACTGGCCGAATATTACAGGTGATTCATCTTAAAATTTTCCAAGATCACCAAGCCCATGAGGAAAGCTTCCAGACCCCTCAAGAAGAAACTTGTATCAGCCCAATGTTGACACTGCCAGACATACGGAAAGACTTCCATATCTACTGCGATGCCTCTCGCCTTGGACTAGGGTGTGTTCTCATGCAAGACGGTAAAGTGGTATCATACGCCTCTCGACAATTGAGACCGCACAAGCTGAACTACCCCACGCAGGACTTAGAACTGGTGGCAGTAGTGCATGCGCTGAAGATATAGATGCATTATCTTGTCGGCAACAAATGTGAAGTTTTCACTGACCACAAGAGCCTCAAGTACATATTCACCCAGCTCGACCTAAACCTCAGACAAAGAAGATGGTTGGAATTAATCAAGGATTATTACTTAGGTATCCACTACCACCCAGGCAAGGAAAATGTGGTGGCTGATGCTCTAAGTCGGAAGGGGTACTGCAATGCCCTCATAGTATGAGATCAAGCCCTTCTGCTATATCGAGAAATGGAAAGACTGAACTTAGGAATCACTACTAGAGAGTACCTCGCCGTCCTAGAGGCAAGACCTATCTTAACGGACCAAATTCGCGAAGTGCGGAAAGAAGACCCCGACATAGCAGATATCCAGAAGAATATGAGAAAGGTAAAAGCCCAGGCTTCTCCGACGATGAAGTCAACACTGTATGGTTTGGAAACCGATTGTGTGTACCAAATCACCCAGAGTTAAAGGACCTTATCCTCAAGGAAGCCCATGAGACCTTGTACTCCATACATCCAAGGAGTACGAAAATGTACCAGGACTTGAAGGAAAAGTATTGGTGGGTCAGTATGAAGAGGGAAATCACTGAATATGTAGTCAGATGTGACACTTGTCAGTGATTCAAGGCAGAGCACCAGAGACCTGCTGGTGTATTGCAACCCCTCAAGGTCCCCGAATAGAAGTGGGAAGAGGTAGGAATGGACTTCATCACTGGACTACCCAGAACTCAAGCCGGTTATGACTCCATTTGGGTGATCATTGATCGGCTCACCAAGGTAGCTCATTTCATCCTCGTCAAGACGACTTATAGTGTTCCAAAGCTAGCGGAATTATACATGGACTGAATCGTGTGTTTACACGGAGTCCAAAAGAAGATAGTATCTAATCGAGGTAGCTAGTTCACCTCCAAGTTTTGGAAGAATCTCTAGGAAGAGCTCAACACCCAGCTAAACTTTAGTACGACATACCACCCCTAGATGGATGGTCAGACTGAAAGAGTAAAGCAATTACTAGAAGACATGCTTAGAGCATGCGCCATAGATTTTGGCGGAATGTGGGATCAGAGCTTGCCCTATGCAGAGTCTTCGAGTCACTCCCCGTCGAGGCACTCAGAGGTTCACCATGAAGGGATAGTTAGCTCCCCGTTATGTTGGTCCCTTTGCGATCCTCCGTCGGCAAGGAGAAGTTGCATATCAGTTGGAGCTACCACCCTCCTTAGCTGGAGTACATGATGTGTTTCACGTCTCCTAGTTGAAGAAGTGTCTACAGGTACCCACCAAATGATCAGATCTTTAGCAACTCGACATCCAAGGAGACATGACCTATATCCAAAAGCCCTTCCAGATCCTAGAGGTCAAGGTCAGAGTGACCAGGAATCGAGTAGTCCGTTTCTACAAGGTTCAGTGGAATAACCACCCCGTCAAAGAGGCCACATGGGAAAAGGAGGAAGACCTAAAAGCCCAATACCCCGAGTTATTGTAGGAACTTTCCGAATCTCGGGATGAGATTCTCTGTAAGGGGGGGTAGGTTTGTAACATCCTGTTTATAGCAAAAAATGGCATTAATGGTAAAACTAGGCAAATACTGAAAAATGGTATTTTGACCAAAAATATGTCAAACCTGGCAAAGGCCGGTCTGACTAGCTATAGTAGGCCGGTCCAATCGGTCAAGTCCGGTCAGACCGGCCCATGGGCTCGGTCATACCTGGTGAGGACTCAAACCTTGGGGTGGCCCGATCTTCACGGCAGTAGAATCTTGAACACGATAACTTGCTACGAATAACGGATAACTTGCTGCGAACAGCGGGGAACTAATCCGACAGGCCGGTGCAGCCGAACTGGAAGCCAACAAGCACGAATTAGGGGAGCTTTATACCTGTCTCAAGGTTTGGCTGCAGTCAAGCGATGGGGAGAGAGGCACCGAAACCACGAGGACTTCGACTCGATCTTCGAACGATCGCAGAACCACAAGCTGGGACCAATCCACACAATACGGTGCGGCCGAACCGGAAGCCGTAAGCACGAAATGTGGGATCTCAGAGAGATCTTTCTCACAAGCGCACGATGAACTTGCAAGAACAAGGGTGAGTAGACACTCAAGCAGCTTGGCTGCAATATACCATAGAGGTAGGTTTATCAAATGATCAAAAGTTCAGTTTGAGAGGCCTAGAGGGGGGTATTTATACTAGGAACAACCCTCCTAGATGAGTATGAGTCGTGCTCTCCACGCAGGGAAGGTGTGAACTCGCGCGACTGTTTGACTGCTGGACCACTCTTCAATGTTTTAGCCATAACTCAAGCTTGGGAACTCTAAAAGATGAACGGTTTGTTGGGTGTGAAAGATGACTTGATGGCCTTTCCAACCATAGGTCATAGAGCCACCGTCTCTCAGTATTCTAACCATGGTGAAGCTCGCATGTGGGGCTTTCTATCAGCCTAGATTTCCGATCGGCTCTTACTATGCTCCGTGCTCTTCAATCAGGTCTTGGTGCTTCATAGCTTCATGTGTGAACCTAAGCAAGATCAAAGTACATGATTTAGGTAGTAAACAATTCTCATTAGTTACATCAACGGTGTGAAGGAGCGAATTAACCTGATGGTGTAGCGTCTTTGAGCTATTGCGAGTGATCGGACCTTTATAACCGGTGATAGTGATCGGATCTGTATGCACGGTAATCGGACCAGTCATAGGACCATGTGATAGGATGTCCTCATCATCCTCCCCCTCTTGAAAAGGAGTCGTCCTTGACTCTTCTTCCCCATGGAAGGGTGAAAGGTCAGTGACGTTGAAGGTTGCACTCACACCATATGTGCTCGGAAGGTCAATCACATAGGCGTTGTCATTGATCTTTTGGAGTACTTTGAACGGACCATCTGCTCGTGGTTGTAGCTTGCACTTGCGCTGATCTGGAAAACGCTCCTTGCGAAGGTGAACCCAAACCAGATCTCCTGGTTCGAACACCATTTTCTTGCGTCCCTTGTTGGCGCGCTTTTCATACAGCTTGGTCATCTTCTCGATGCTCGCTCTTGTTTGTTCATGGAGCTTCTTGACAGCATCAGCACGCTTGCTTGCGTTAAGGTTGGTGTGTTCCTGCATAGGCAAAGGTAATAGATCGATGGGAGCAAGGGGTTTGAAGCCATAAACAATTTCAAATGGGCAAAAATTTGTGGTAGAGTGTACCGCCCTGTTGTAAGCGAATTCCACATGTGGCAAGCTCTCTTCCCATAGCTTCAAGTTCTTTTTTAGCACAGCTCGCAGCAGCGTTGACAAGGTACGATTCATAACTTCAGTTTGTCCATCCTTTTGTGGATGACAAGTTGTAGAGAACAGCAGTCTAGTCCCCAGCTTTCCCCACAAGGTCTTCCAAAAGTAGCTCAAGAATTTGGCGTCGCGATCTGAAACAATAGTTCGGGGTACTCCATGTAGCCGTATAATTTCCCTGAAAAACAATTCAGCAATGTGTGAAGCATCATCGCTCTTATGACAGGGAATAAAGTGAGCCATCTTGCTGAAACGATCAACCACAACAAAGATTGAATCCCTCCCCCTCTTAGTTCGAGGTAAACCAAGAACAAAATCCATTGAAATGTCTTCCCACGGAACTCTAGGAATAGGTAGAGGGGTGTATAAACCATGCGGGTGCAAGCGGGACTTAGCTCTGTGGCAGGTTGCACATCGTACGACATATCGTTCCACGTCCCTCCTCATCTTGGGCCAATAGAAGTGATCGGCAAGGACTTGTTCCGTCTTTTTGGCCCCAAAGTGACCCATAAGTCCTCCAGCATGAGCTTCCTGTAAGAACATGAGACGGACAGAGCAATCTGGAATGCAAAGTTTGTTAGCTCGAAACAAGAACCCGTCATGTAAATGGTACTTCTCCCAGCCTTTACCATCACAACATTTAGAGAATGGTTCTGCAAATGATGGGTCAGTGGCATATAATTCTTTAATACTCTCTAGCCCAAGCATTTTAGAATCAAGTTGTGACAGCAAAGCATGACGCCTAGACAAAGCATCGGCAACAACATTTTCTTTCCCTTTCTTATACTTTACAATGTAAGGAAAAGATTCAATGAATTCACTCCATTTTGCATGTCTTCTATTCAGTTTAAGTTGGCCCTTTAAATGCTGCAAAGATTCATGGTCAGAATGGATCACAAATTCTTTAGGTAAAAGGTAGTGTTGCCAAGTCTCTAGACTCCTTACTAACGCATATAGTTCCTTATCATAAACCGAGTAATTCAGAATAGGACCACTTAACTTTTCACTGAAGTAAGCAATAGGTCTACCTTGCTGCATGAGCACGCCACCAGTCCCTACACCACTGCATCACATTCAATTTCAAAAGTCTTACCAAAGTCTGGAAGTGCAAGGAGTGGGGCTGTTGTTAACTTCATTTTCATCTCATCAAATGCCTTATCTTGCACATCACCCCAGTGGAAGGGAACGTCCTTCTTGGTCAGCTCGTTGATTGGAGCAGCAATAGTGCTGAAATCTTTCACAAATCTGCGATAGAAACCAGCAAGACCAAGAAAATTGTGCACTTGGCTCACGTTTTGTGGAGGTTTCCATTCCCAATTGGCTTTGACCTTCTCTTCATCTACCTCCACACCTTGACCTGAAACAACAAAGCCAAGAAACACTACCTTATCGGTGCAAAAGGTGCACTTGGCAAGGTTAGCGTACAAGCATTCTTTCCTCAAAACATCGAGTACACATTTTACATGTTCAACATGTTCTTCAAGTGAATTTCTGTAAATTAAGATGTCATCAAAGTAAACCACAACAAACTTTCCAAGGAAGGCTCTAAGCACATGATTCATCAATCTCATGAAAGTACTAGGAGCATTTGTCAATCCAAAAGGCATTACCAACCATTCATAAAGCCCAAATTTTGTTTTGAAGGCTGTTTTCCACTCATCTCCTTCTCTCATTCGAATTTGGTGGTAGCCACTTCTTAGGTCAATTTTAGTAAAAATGATAGCACCACTAAGTTCATCAAGCATATCATCAAGTCTCGGTATGGGATGCCTATATCTAATAGTGATGTTGTTAATAGCACGACAATCCACACACATTCTCCATGATCCATCTTTCTTAGGAACTAAAAGAACAGGAACAGCACATGGAGAGAGACTTTCCCTTACATAACCCTTGTTGATGAGCTCCTGAACTTGATGCTGAATTTCCTTTGTTTCTTCGGGGTTGGTGCGGTAGGGAGCACAGTTAGGAAGTGAAGCACCAGGAACAAGATCAATTTGATGCTCAATTCCTCTCTTTGGTGGCAGCCCAAGTGGTACTTCCTCTGGAAACACGTCTTCAAATTCCTGCAACACATCCAAAACAGCACTAGGCAAAGTAGATGGTAAGTTGTTAGAAGAAAGAAGAGTGTCCTTGCACAGTAGTACAAAAAACATGGCATCGGGTTCACTCAATTCTTTTAGATCCCTTTTCCTAGCCATCATGACTAATCCCTCTGTTCCCTTTGGCTTGGTTCTTTTTGGCTGTGAAGTTTTCTTTGGCCTTGGACTCTCTTTCTCACGATGTTGGTGGCTCTCACAAGATTGTTTCTCGCTCTCTCGCTGTTTTCTTTTCAGATCATCCTTCAAGATTTCATTCGGTGTCAAAGGAAGCAAAGTGAGTTTCTCTCCTCTGTATGTAAGCACAACTTTGTTGGATCGACCGCAAATCTGAGCATCACGATCAAATAACCAAGGTCTTCCCAACAACAATTGGCAAGCTTGCATAGGCACCACATCGCACTCCACCTCATCATGGTACCTCCCAATAGAGAAAGGAACGGTTACCATATTGTTCACACGCAAGGTGCCACTATCACTAAGCCATTGCATCTTGTATGGCTCGGGATGTCGTCTCTTTTTCAAGCCCAATCTATCCACTAACTCCTAACTTGCAATGTTATTGCAGCTACCATTATCAACAATAATTCGGCATAACTTATCTTTGATCATGCCTCGGGTATGAAAAAGATTGTGCCGCTGCTCATTATCCTCTTGCACAACATTCACATTGAGAGCTCGACGAGAGATGAAGCAATTATTGTCACCTTCCTCGGGTTGAATTTCACTTCCCTCACTTACAATTTCTTCATCATATCTTGGAGCATCATCTTCTTGATCACTCTCTGATTCCCACTCTCCCTGTTCATTCACAATCATTGTTCTTCTGCTCGGACATTGAGCAGCAATGTGGCCACGACCCTTGCACATGTGGCACACAATTTCTCTGCTATGCGAGGATGAACCAGCAGTTGATGCAACAGAGGGAGCTGCTGATTTTGTAGTAGATCGCTGCGGTTGTTGCTGTACCGAAGGTGCAGAGGTAGTGGAAACCATTGGCTTTGCAGCACCAATAGATTGAGTAGGTCTTGCTGTGGTTTGAGATCGACCAGTAGCATAAGAAGTTCCACCTTGCTGCTTATGCCATGGTGCTGAAAGTGTCTGACTACCATAAGTCCTTCGACGGTCCTCTTGCTGAATTTTCCTCTCCGTGCGCATAGCTTGATCAACAAGATCCGGCAGATTATGATATGGAAACATCTCAACAAAGCCAGAGATTTCATCATTGAGACCATGCAGAAATCTTGCCATCTTTGATTCAGCATCTTCTCTTGTTCCGGTACGAACCAAGAGTAACTCCATTTCCTTATAATAATCATCAACCGACCTAGAACCTTGCTTTAGATTTTGCAACCTATTGCGAAGGTCACGCTGATAACTTGAGGGCACAAATCGTCTCCTCATCACTCTCTTCATTTCATCCCATGTGTTGATATGATCACGTCCCAACACAAGCTGACTTTCTTGTATTTGATGTTGAATAAATGGGCTTGGCCCAAATTTATTTGAAGAATAATTCCTGGAAAAATCTCAAAGGCCCACCATGTAGAGGGAGCATGTGAACCTTTAGTCCCACCTTGCTAGTTCTAGGAGAGGAAGACCAACTTATAAGGGATGGTGCTCTCCTTGCAACTAGACCCATGTGGGTGAGAGGAGACTAGAGAAACACACGTGCGCGCTCGCTCGCCTCGCCTCGCCGGGCCGGGCCGGGCTCGGGCACGGGCCGGGGCCGGGGCCGGGGGGCGCGGGCGCACGACATGCGCGTGAATGGTCCGCCGAAATCGACTCCGATTGCTTGCGCAGACGCGGCTCCCTTTTGCCATTCCATTTTGCTGCTGGTGGAATTTGGAACGGTTCCGATTCATCTTCAGAGCAGTTACAGTGGAGAGTGAAGAGACGTCCTGATCACACGTCTATATCTTCTCCACCCGGCGACGGATCAGAGGTGTGGAAAAATAGAAGAACACTTGCCAGTTTCTCTGTGTTGTGCTGCCATTTGTAGTCTACTTCGTTCCCTCATCGGCGTGCACCGTTGAGCGGAAGAGCAGGTCTCCGGAACCCATCGCCTTCGAGATCCTGCACCGGGAGAGGGCGAATAAGGTTTTTGGGAAGCGCTCCGCGCGACTGCTCGCTTTCGTCCACCACGGCTCGTCTTCCTCTTCGCTCGAGTGCTGCTCGTCGTCGCCGTCGTCCGGTACCGCGCGTCGTCGTCGTGGTACCCATTCGATCTGTGACTAATTCTACTGTGAACATCCGGTACGTTTCTGCTACTCACTTGCACCAACCTGTTACTCCTGTTACTCACTTGCACTAGCCTGTTACTCCTGTTATTCACCTGTACCACCTGATACTCACGTGTATCAACCACAATCTGTTACTCACTTGCACCAACCTGTTACTCCTGTTATTCACCTGTACCACCTGATACTCACGTGTATCAACCTGATACACACCTGTATCATCTGTTACCCAGATTTGTTTTACCATGTTCAGTACATTATTTTTGTTCATGTGTATAGTGTACTGGTCTACCCTGGTTATGCGTATTCATCTGTTTCACGTCATGATTTATTTATGGAATAAGTTAAACCTAATAGTGTTGTTATTTCCAACAATCCAAAAACCTTATTATAGGCACTGTGGTTTTGATATGGCTGGATTTGCCGATGCACTGAAGCCGGAAAAATTTTCCGGTGTGCACTTCAAGAGATGGCAGATCAAAGTCACTTTGTGGCTAACAGCTATGAATGTCTACTGGGTTAGTAGTGGCAAACCTGAAGGAGATCTTTCCGCTTAAAAAGAGAAAGATTTCAAGGATGCCACTACAATCTTTGTAGGATGCATTCTTAGTGTTCTTGCTGATCGTCTGTGCGAGGTGTATATGCACATGACAGATGCGAAGGAGTTATGGGATGCACTGAATGCCAAATTCGGTGCTACTGATGCTAGCAATGACTTGTATGTCATGGAGCAATTTCATGATTATAGGATGGTTAATAACCGTTCTGTGGTGGATCAGGCTCATGATATACAGGCCATTGCTAAAGAACTCGAACTCCTAAAGTGTGCCTTACCCGACACGTTTGTGGCTGCTTGCATTATTGCGAAATTACCTTCTTCATGGAGGAGTTTCGGTACTGCACTCAAACACAAGAGATAGGAATTCTCTGTTGAGAGTTTGATAAGGTCTATTGATGTTGAGGAGAAAGCCAGGGAAAAGGACGCTGCGGCAAAAGGTGAGGGGCAATCGAGCGCCAACGTGGTGCATCAACCCTCAGGCAAGAACAGAGGGAAATTTAAAGTTAAACAAACTACCAACTACAAGAAGAAGAAGAGTAACACAGATGCGAAGCCTTGCTTTGTATGTGGAGAAATTGGCCATTGGGCCAAGAAGTGTCCACATCGCAAAGGCATGAAAGCTCCTGCAGGACAGACTTCAAAGTCTGTCAATGTGACCATTGGCAATACTGAAGATGGGAATGGGTATGGTAATTTTCCTACCGTTCTTTCAGTTGATAAATCTACCAATTGGTGGGTTGATACAGGGGCTAATGTACATGTCTGTGCTGATATCTCTTTGTTCTCTTCTTACCAGGTCACTCGGGATTCTTCCGTCCTAATGGGGAATGGGTCTCATGCTTCTGTTCATGGTGTTGGCACGGTAGATCTGAAGTTTACTTCGGGAAAGATCGTGCAGCTGAATAACGTGCAGCATGTCCCTTCTATCAACAAGAATCTAGTTAGTGGCTCCCGTCTATGTAGGGATGGGTTTAAATTGGTGTTTGAGTCTAATAAAGTAGTCGTGTCAAAACATGGACTATTTATTGGTAAAGGCTACGAATGTGGTGGCTTGTTTCGCTTTTCCCTTTCTGATTTCTGCAATAAATCTGTGAACCATATATGTGGCAATGTTGGTGATGATGTTAATGTTTGGCACTCACGCTTATGTCATATAAATTTTGGCTTGATGTCTCGGCTTTCTAGTATGAACTTAATTCCAAACATTTCCATTGTTAAAGGTTCTAAGTGCCATAGTTGTGTGCAGTCAAAGCAACCTCGTAAGCCTCACAGGGCAGCCGAGGAGAGAAACTTGGCACCACTAGAACTCGTACATTCAGATCTTTGTGAAATGAATGGCGTGTTAACAAAGGGTGGAAAACGATACTTCATGACGCTAATTGATGATGCGACTAGATTTTGTTATGTTTATCTATTAAAAACGAAAGATGAGGCTCTTGACTATTTTAAAATTTATAAGGCAGAAGTTGAAAATCAACTAGAGAGAAAGATCAAAAGACTTAGGTCAGATCGTGGTGGAGAGTATTTTTCAAATGAGTTTGACTTATTTTGTGAGGAACATGGAATTATACATGAGAGAACACCTCCCTATTCACCCGAATCAAATGGGATTGCCGAAAGGAAGAACCGCACCTTGACTGACTTGGTTAATGCCATGTTAGACACTGCGGGATTATCTGAGGCATGGTGGGGGGAGGCGTTACTGACCTCTTGTCATGTATTAAATAGAGTTCCTAACAAGAATAAGGACAAAACCCCATACGAGATGTGGGTTGGAAGAAAACCATCACTTTCTTACTTGCGCACATGGGGCTGCTTGACGAAAGTCAATGTACCAATAACTAAGAAGCGCAAGCTTGGACCTAAAACTGTGGATTGTGTCTTTCTAGGATATGCTCATCGCAGTATTGCCTATAGATTTTTAGTAGTAAAATCTGAGGTACCAGACATGCATGTTGGTACAATTATGGAGTCTCGAGATGCAACATTTTTTGATAGCATATTTCCAATGAAAGATACTCATAGCACTTCTAGTCAAACTCCTGAGATAATTCCCAATTCAATCACACCACCTGAGTTTTCTGAACAAACACATGAAATTGTTCCTGAGGAGGATGACAGTGAAGCTCCTAGGAGGAGCAAGAGACGAAGGATAAATAAATCCTTTGGTGATGATTTCACTGTGTACCTTGTGGATGACACTCCCACGTCTTTGTCAGAAGCATATGCATCTCCTGATGCAGACTACTGGAAAGAGGATGTCCGTAGCGAGATGGATTCCATTATTGCTAACAGGACTTGGGAGGTGACAGAACGACCTTATGGTTGCAAACCTGTAGGGTGCAAGTGGGTGTTCAAAAAGAAGCTTAGGCCTGATGGTACTATTGAAAAGTATAAGGCTCGACTTGTAGCCAAGGGCTATACTCAGAAAGAAGGCGAAGATTTATTTGACACTTACTCACCTGTTGCTCGATTGACCACTATTCGAGTACTACTTTCTTTGGCTGCCTCACATGGTCTTCTCGTTCATCAGATGGACGTTAAGACATCTTTTCTTAATGGAGAGCTGGATGAGGAAATTTACATGGATCAGCCTGATGGATTTGTAGTAAAAGGTCAAGAAGGCATGGTGTGTAAGCTATTAAAATCTTTGTATGGTCTGAAACAAGCTCCTAAGCAATGCCATGAGAAGTTTGATAAAACTTTGACATCTGCGGGTTTTGCAGTCAATGAGGCAGATAAATGTGTATACCATCGCTATGGTGGGGGTGAGGGAGTTATTCTGTGCCTATATGTCGACGACATACTGATCTTTGGGACAAATATTAATGTGATAAATGAGATTAAAACTTTCTTGTCTCAGAATTTTGATATGAAGGATCTGGGAGTAGCTGATGTAATTCTGAACATCAAGCTAATAAGGGATGAGAATGGGATTACACTTTTGCAGTGTCATTATGTGGAAAAGGTCTTAAGCCGCTTTGGCTATATGGACAGTAAGCCTTCTCCAACACCTTATGATCCTAGTTTGTTACTTCGAAAGAATAAGAGAGTTGCTAGGAATCAATTGGAATACTCCTAGATTATTGGATCACTCATGTACCTAGCTAGTGCTACTAGGCCTGACATCTCTTTTGCTGTTTGCAAATTGAGCCGGTTTACTTCTAATCCGGGAGATGATCATTGGCGTGCGCTTGAGAGAGTCATGCGCTATCTAAGAGGTACTATGAGTTTTGGACTTCACTATACTGGGTACCCTTCGGTACTAGAGGGTTATAGTGATTCAAACTGGATCTCTGATATTGATGAGATCAAAGCCACGAGTGGATATGTGTTCACTCTTGGAGGTGTGGCTGTTTCATGGAGGTCTTGCAAACAGACCATATTGACGAGGTCAACCATGGAAGCAGAGCTCACGGCACTAGACACAGCCACTGTTGAAGCAGAATGGCTGCGTGATCTATTAATGGATTTACCAGTGGTTGAAAAACCAGTGCCAGCTATCCTTATGAACTGTGACAATCAAACGGTCATTGTCAAGGTGAATAGTTCTAAGGATAATATGAAATCGTCTAGACATGTAAAGAGACGATTGAAATCTGTCAGGAAGTTGAGAAACTCCGGAGTTATAACATTGGATTATATCCAAACATCTAAAAACCTGGCAGATCCCTTTACAAAGGGATTATCACGGAATGTGATAGACAATGCATCGAAGGAGATGGGTATGAGACCCATGTGAGTTATACTATGGTAGTAACCCAACCTATGTGATCGGCGATCCCGTGAATTAGGACCTGGGAAGAACAAGCCATCAGTTAACTGAAGAGAGTAATTTTAACCCACTCTAAGTGAAGATGCAATACTCTCAGAAACTGCTAGGCAGGTTGACAACTGTCTTAATGTGTTCTTTTGGCTATATTAGTGAAGATGCTATCCTGCAGAGCATTCTTGAAAGAACACACCTATATGAGCTCGATTGTTGGTCGCAGTATATGGAGACTTGGGCAGTCTCCTAGTAAGCTCATGAAGAGACCAAGGAGTATGACTTATACACTCCACCCGAGGGGTAGGCTACTAGCAGCCTAGTATCAGTTAATACTTTAAGTAAAACTTACTAGCACAAAACTTGCAATTCAAGGCATAGTCCATTGTTCAAGTTGTGAGTGAGTGTAGCTTGAAGCTCTAGATGGATGTTCAACCTTAACCGGTCTCCATCAAAACACTGGTATATAAACAACACAAAGAATCAGGCAAATCTCTGTGGGACTTTGAGCTATGGTGGGGGATTGTTGAATAAATGGGCTTGGCCCAAATTTATTTGTAGAATAATTACTGGAAAAATCTCAAAGGCCCACCATGTAGAGGGAGCATGTGAACCTTTAGTCCCACCTTGCTAGTTCTAAGAGAGGAAGACCAACTTATAAGGGATGGTGCTCTCCTTGCAACTAGACCCATGTGGGTGAGAGGAGACTAGAGAAACACACGCGCGCGCTCGCTCGCCTCGCCTCGCCGGGCCGGGCTCGGGAACGGGCCGGGTCCGGGGCCGGGGGGCGCGGGCGCACGACATGCGCGTGAATGGTCCGCCGAAATCGGCTCCGATTGCTTGCGCAGACGCGGCTCCCTTTTGCCATTCCGTTTTGCTGCTGGTGGAATTTGGAACGGTTCCGATTCATCTTCAGAGCAGTTACAGTGGAGAGTGAAGAGACGTCCTGATCACATGTCTATATCTTCTCCACCCGGCGACGGATCAGAGGTGTGGAAAAACAGAAGAACACTTGCCAGTTTCTCTGTGTTGTGCTGCCATTTGTAGTCTACTCCGTTCCCTCATCGGCGTGCACCGTTGAGCGGAAGAGCAGGTCTCCAGAACCCATCGCCTTCGAGATCCTGCACCGGGAGAGGGCGAATAAGGTTTTTGGGAAGCGCTCCGCGCGACTGCTCGCTTTCGTCCACCACGGCTCGTCTTCCTCTTCGCTCGAGTGCTGCTCGTCGTCGCCGTCGTCCAGTACCGCGCGTCGTCGTCGTGGTACCCATTCGATCTGTGACTAATTCTACTGTGAACATCCGGTACATTTCTGCTACTCACTTGCACCAACCTGTTACTCCTGTTACTCACTTGCACTAGCCTGTTACTCCTGTTATTCACCTGTACCACCTGATACTCACGTGTATCAACCACAATTTGTTACTCACTTGCACCAACCTGTTACTCCTGTTATTCACTTGTACCACCTGATACTCACGTGTATCAACCTGATACACACCTGTATCATCTGTTACACAGATTGGTTTTGCCATGTTCAGTACATTATTTTTGTTCATGTGTATAGTGTACTGGTCTACCCTGGTTATGCGTATTCATCTGTTTCACGTCATGATTTATTTATGGAATAAGTTAAACCTAATAGTGCTGTTATTTCCAACATTTGATTCCACCAAGTGAGAGCATAACCCGAGAATTCAACAGAAGCAAGATCAACACACCTTCGGTTAGAGAGATTGTGTATTCTAAAAATCTGATCACATTGCTCTTCCCACTCGAGATATGCATCAGCATCTTCCCGACCAGTGAATTTAGGGACACTCAACTTGACACGAGCAATGCTGTCCGGATCATCCCGATTATGCCGACCATGGTGCACAGCACGACCAACACCTCCACGGCGACCATGGTGGTGTCCAAACCGCCTATGGTCAGCAAAGGGGTTCTCATTATTATCAAATCCCTTATCAGATTCACTATGAATTTCCTCTTCATTGTGAAAGTCAACATGTCGATCATGTCCATGCCCTCTTCTTGCTCTTTGATCACCATCCTGACCACCTCTATAATGGCCATGAAACCCATCTCCAAAACCAAAATTTTCATCACTGGATTCTTCATTTGGATGTTGATGATCCCGTCCACCTGCTGCAGGGAGACGTTCATTAAGCATCCGCTCCATAGCCTGCAAAAGGGTGTCTCCCAACTGCCGCAACTCAGCACGTGCAACAGGGGGTTCTTCATCTCCATGGTTGCTACCGTGAACACTTGATTCAGATCCTGCCATGTTAGTACAATGGGAAAGAAAGTGGAATAGGTAAAATTCGTGGAATCACACAACCTCACCTCCCACTTACCCAGAGTTCTTACACGTTCATGAGGCTTGTGAGTGTGCTCAAGTGGTTATACCGCAGCTGTGATTAAGTGATCGAAAGGATTACAAGACACAAGTCCGGTTTCCGGTTTTTGTGGAGCTATAGGTGGCTGTTCAAGGAGGGCTTTTGGTACTGAAAAATCCCAGTGTGCGAGCACTCAAAAGATGCGAAACGTTGTTGTCACAAGTACCACAAACTTGCACCTTTGGATCTGAATTTTTTTAACAACACGATCCGCAATCTAGCCCCTTTCAGCGCCCTCTTCTTTTTTTGACTCTTTTTCTTTAATCTCTCTTTTTTTTGTTCTTTTCTTATTTTTTCAGCAAACACAAGATGATAACTATGGGGGTGCGGAAGATGAACAGACAAGAACACAGTGCTAGAACACACGATGGTGACCAACAACAAGATGAGTGCAAGCAACACAAGAAAAAAAGTACCAACAAGGGCTCGAAATTTTTTTTTGTGTGGCGGTTTTGTGGACTCTAGGATGGAAAAAAACTAAGCGAACAAGTGATGGATAAATCAAATCAGAGATAATCAAGGGTAAAGATCCTACCTTGACAACTGAAGCTCTGATACCAAATGGTGAGGACTCAAACCTTGGGGTGGCCCAATCTTCACGGCAGTAGAATCTCGAACACGATAACTTGCTACGAATAGCGGATAACTTGCTGCGAACAGCGGGGAACTAATCCGACAGGCTGGTGCAGCCGAACTGGAAGCCGACAAGCACGAATTAGGGGAGCTTTATACCTGTCTCAAGGTTTGGCTGCAGTCAAGCGATGGGGAGAGAGGCACCGAAACCACGAGGACTTCGACTCGATCTCCGAACGATCACAGAACCACAAGCCGGGACCAATCCACACAATACGGTGCGGCCGAACCGGAAGCCGTAAGCACGAAATGGGGGATCTCAGAGAGATCTTTCTCACAAGCGCACGATGAACTTGCAAGAACAAGGGTGAGTAGACACTCAAGCAGCTCAGCTGCAATATACCATAGAGGTAGGTTTATCAAATGATCAAAAGTTCAGTTTGAGAGGCCTAGAGGGGGGTATTTATACTAGGAACAACCCTCCTAGATGAGTATGAGTCGTGCTCTCCACGCAGAGAAGGTGTGAAACCAGCTGGTGGAGTATTCAAGAGGTTGTCTTGTGAACTCGCGCGACTGTTTGACTGCTGGACCACTCTTCAATGTTTTAGCCATAACTCAAGCTTGGGAACTCTAAAAGACGAACGGTTTGTTGGGTGTGAAAGCTGACTTGATGGCCTTTCCAACCATAGGTCATAGAGCCACCGTCTCTCAGTATTCTAACCATGGTGAAGCTCGCAAGTGGGGCTTTCTGTCAGCCTAGATTTCCAATCGGCTCTTACTATGCTCCGTGCTCTTCAATCGGGTCTTGGTGCTTCATAGCTTCATGTGTGAACCTAAGCAAGATCAAAGTACATGATTTAGGTAGTAAACAATTCTCATTAGTTACATCAACGGTGTGAAGGAGCGAATTAACCTGATGGTGTAGCGTCTTTGAGCGACTGCGAGTGATCGAACCTTTATAACCGGTGATAGCGATCGAATCTGTATGCACGGTAATTGGACCAGTCATAGGACCATGTGATGGGATGTCCTTATCAAGACCGGCCAGGGTTCAGAATATGAATCCGAGGATGATTCCAGTTATTTTTACCCAAATCTTATCCTAACAGAGTTTGGCCGAATCCTACTCTATCTCTAGCGAGGGATAACTAGCCCACCCCCATAAATATTAGGGGCAAGGCCGATTCAGGGGGGTCCAATCTAAAAAATCCAAAGCCGTAGCTTTGAATCGCATTTACTTTCTTTACTTTCCACATCTTTGTGGGTTTGCTTGAAAGCCCTCCGTCTACCGCATCCGTAATCACGGTAACCCTTGCTGGTTCACTTGTGAACCTCCCGTTAATCCACGTAACAGATTGCTATCCCTTTTATCGGTTTTTATCGCCATATTTGGTAATTCGTCCCCTTGGCCGAATTGTATTTGATCTTTGGGCATTTTTGCAGATCAATTGCCTTCCTAAACATCTCTGCAAAGTTTGGAGGCGATTAAAGATTGTTTGCTATGACTACCGAAGTTTGGAAGATCCGATCTGTTACTTCGGTCCGACCAGCGTTGAGATCCCGGTCTGACCGGACCTCGTCATGCCATTGTTGGCAACAGCCAGTTAGACCGATGGCACTTCACCGGTACGACCGGAGCCCTCTACACCACGCTGCGCCGGAATCTAGATGTTGCGCCCGAAGCCCCTTCGCATTGCAGCACATTGGAGCTTCTGCCGAAGCCTGCACGCTGAAGCCCACCTCGTCGGTCTAACCGAAGATACTTCGCCGGTCAGACCGCCGGAACCACCCTTCGCAGCTGCCTTCAGGACTCCACCCAGAGCCCCTTCGCAGTCCTCTGGTCTGACCGAGGTTGTACCTCCGGTCTAACCAGGCCTAAGTCCTAAGGTGCCCTAGGGACCCTTCGGACTACCTTCATTGTAACTCCGATTCGTACTCCGAATTGACCGATTCCATGTATTTTGATCATTTTGTTGATGTTTACATTATTACTAGTACTTTTCGGCCAATTGGATTAAAATATCAATTATTTATCTGATTGCCTAGCGACTCCAAATCCCTTGTCACTATCCAGGGTAGTCGGAATGTGGCATTGGTATCATTGCAATATTTTTGGACGTCGAACCGGCCCAAGTGTGGCGGCGCATTTCTGCGTCAACACACTTTTTGGTGACTCCGCTAGGGACAATGCCAATCATGACTACTATCTATACATCGATAGCGAATACCTCTACCACATCTACATCCACTACATCACCGATAAACACTATGGGGGTGCAGACATTGACGACCGCAACATTATGACGCCCACCATGGCAGACATATCTGAGGAAGACCGAGCAAAGATTGAAGCAAAGAAGAATGAACTCAAAGAGCTTATGCTCAGGGATTGCATAAATACATGCTCGGGCTTCATCATGCGCGACAACCTGAACCTAACCCAGGTATGCCCGTCATCACCCCCTTTATCTGTCTCACAAGTCGACCATAGAATAGCTGCATCTATTGATCAGGCGGTTAGCGCCTCGCTAGCCAACAAACTAGAACTCGTAGTTGTCTCGCAAGTGGCAGCAGTATTTACGAGATTCAGTTTTACTGAGGCCGATTCACTAGTACCAGTCACTAGTATTCCGCCAGCATAGCACATTTATAGTAGAACCGATGGCAATAATGGAAAAACCATCACATTTTCGGCTACATCATCCACAGACGAAACACATAGCTACGCTTATGGCCAGGCAAACCCAGCTTATCAAGTGTCGTCGCTGCCTGTGCCCATACCAGCTCTGCCACCACCGCTCGCACTGCACACTCCCACACCGCAGCATAGGCTAGAGCATGCCGATATACCGCCACGCGTCCCACCACCACATGAAATACGCGCGCAAGCATTAGACCACGATGATATCGAAGAACGTATTCGCACGCTATTTAGTCAATGCACTGGCTTCACACCTCAGGATAGAGCTAGGGTTTATCGGAAACCATATCCTGACCACTTTGATATCGTTCCATACCCTCGCGATTATAGAGTGCCAGATTTCATGAAGTTTGACAGCGAGGGTAGTAAATCCACATTAGAACACATTAGCCAGTTTCTAGCATAATGTGGCGAAGCTAGTGGGTCGGATGCATTGAAACTCAGGTTATTTTCTTTATCATTGTCCGGCACCGCATTCACCTAGTTTTCGGCGCTCCCGCCGAACTCTGTCCAGACATGGGCTCAATTGGAGCAGAGGTTTCATGATTATTTCTACACAAGCGAGACCGAACTTAGGCTATCGCACCTCATGGCGGTTAGACAAAAATCCGGCGAGGGTGTTTCTGAGTATGTCAAGCCCTTTAGAGACACCAGGAATAAATGTTTTAGCCTAAATGTATCAGAGAGAGACCTAGCAGATCTAGCATTCAACGGCCTACAGGCAGAAATTAAAGAATGTATGGATAATCAAAACCTCTTAGACGTTAGCCAAGTCTTGCAACAAGCTCTAGTCCAGGAAGGCTGGGTCAAAGATAGAAAATTCGTTAAAACTTTTAATAAGCCAAGGGCTGAAATCCACACTATGGAGCACACTGACAAGGAAGGATACGAAGAGGAAGAAGATCTGGCTGATACATACATGACCGAATGGACTTGGAGCATGAAGTATAAACCCATCACCTGCTCCGAATTGCAGCCATCTCCCTCTAAGAGTCGGCCTAATGAAGTTAGATATTCATTCGACGTGACTAAGTGCGATAAAATATTCGATTTTCTACTTAAAAATCAGCTTCTGCGATTGCCGAAAGGGCAAGTCATGCCATCTGCCGACGAATTAAAAAAGCATCCCTACTACAAGTGGCATGATTCACATTGTCACTACACTAACGATTGCAATGTTTTTCGTCAGCAGGTCCAATCGGCCATAGAGGAAGGATGATTGAAAATAGAAGCAAATCGAAAGATGAAATTAGATAGAGACCCCTTTCCCATAAACAACGTTGAACTCGAGGGAAAGAAGGTGTTGATTCGGCCGGAGCAGGCCGAGTCGGCTAAAGGGAAAGCAGTTGTCATAGGATACACTCGCATGCACACACTCGTACCAAAGAATCCGGAGGTAGGAGTGTGGAAAGAAAATATTAAGCCATCATCTTTGGCCATGCACCACAGATGGCCAAAGGTGACATACAAGATGCTTTTGAACAAGCACCAGCGAAGGTCCGAGAGGAGAGGTGTTCACCCACGGGCTCCGGGACGGTCGAACCTCCCTGAGAGACCGAACCCCGTGAGGGTTGAGCTCAGACCTCAGGGCCCGAACCCCTCTTCGGAGTGGGTACAACCTTCGGTAGGGTTCGGACCTCAGTGGCCGAACCCTCCTCTAGGTTGATCCTAGCCACCAGTAGGGTTCGGACATTAGTGGCCGAATCCTCCAGTTTGGCCACAGATTCTGGGAGGGTTCGGACCTCAGTGGCCGAACCCACCTCCTCTAAGTGGGCTACAACCTCTGGATGGATTTGGTCTCCAGTGGCCGGACCCATCTCCACCATGGGCTAGTTTACCTTTGGCCTGGCAGGACCCTTCGCTAGTCTGGTCCGAGGTACCGTCGACGTGGCCGATCTTCCAATAGGCCAACAGGTTCGGCACCCAGTGGGCGAGGCCGCTAGAGCCTCCGATGCTGCCACCCTACTGCTAGACGATGGCTCTGACTTGGCCTCCGCCGCTGGAGAACTCTGGGAAGTGTCCAGCTACTAACACTCACATTCGTTGTAGTGTTTCCGAGTGGCAGGTTTAGGGGCCGACGCAGGATGAGAATATTATTCACCGCCTGTCCGTAGTACCTCAGAACTGGGCCCCACGAGATGGCACCGGAATGGATGGACGTGAAGTCACCCCGGAGATTATAGTCATTAGGGTGCGATCCTAGGAGGTCCCAATCCCGAAGGGTGCCCAGTGAGACGATGCGAAGATGCATCTCCTAGCTCGACCGGAGCCCCAACCGAAGCCCGGTCTGACTGGCCTACTATGGTCGGTCCGATTAGCCTGCTATGGCTGGTCTGACCGACCAGGAGCAGGGGATCTCTCATGGCGAGCGCAATGTATTCGAGGCTGATACGGACAAGTCCCCTTCAGCCAAAAATGCTAGGAGCAAGACCGTGGCACCCGGCACCCGTCCTCAGCCATCATGGGTGCCCTCGGGGATGTCCAAGTTACAAAAGAGAAGGTTACAGCGCTTGCGGGCACAAGAGGTACGAGAAAAGAAGGCCTAGGAGGCACGGGACGCATTTTTTGAGGAAATCCATCCTTGGCCCATCATGAATAAAGTCTGGAGACCTAGGCCGGTCATGGTCGATGACTCGGCCCCCATTGTTAGCTCTGATGATGACGACTTGCTCGACGACGACTACACTCCCATCTCCGAGGAGCCCGCTCCTCAGGCGATGGACATCGGTGTCATCATGTTACCTTTCGAGTTTGCTCCACTGCAGGAGGAGGCCAGGGTTGCATAACTAGACCTTGACCCGTGGGACGCCATATTCGAGAAGCCCGGAGACATGAGCCGTCACCTGAGACCTCTCTACATAAGGGAGCACATCGATGGGAAGCCTATATCGAGGATGCTCGTCGATGGCGGTGCCACCTTGAACCAAATGTCGTACTCCCTTCTAAGGAAGCTCGGCAAAAATGACGATCACCTAAAGAAGACCAATGTCACCCTCAACAGCTTCAACAACAACATGACGGAAGACAAAGGAGTACTATCTCTGGAACTGACAGTAGGGAACAAGACGCTACCCACTGCTTTCTTCGTCGTCGATGTGCAACGTAATTATAATGTATTGCTTGTGCATGATTGGATCCACGCAAACCAATGTGTGCCATCTACCTTGCACCATCACCTGATACGATGGGATGGCGATGAAGTCGAGATAGTACACGGAGACTCATCGGCCCACGTTAGTGTTGATAGCAAAAAATGGCATTGATGGCTAGATTGTCAAAATACCAATTTTGGTAATTTGGGCCGAAAATACACATGTCTAGGGTCTGTCCAAAGCCCTACAGGGCCGAAGTCCATTGAGCTATGGGCTTCGAAAGCCTCTAGCCAGCCCATGGGCTTCGGCCGGGAAGCCTTCGGAGGCCCACGCCGACGAAGCTTCGGCCCGAGGAGCAAGCCTCGACTGGCCTGGCCGAAGCCCACCTTAGCAGAGATAGAGTTGTATGCGTTTCCAGCTCAATCTTTATCTCTATCTGGCCGGATTAATAGCAGATTAGATTAGGAGTTAAGCCCCTATAAATAGAGAGGCAAGGCCGGCGTAGAGAGCCCCCCAACTCAAACCAAACCAAAGCCCTATGCTTTGATCGTATTTACTTTACCTTTATTTTCCTGTACCTCTTCGTGGGTTTGCCTGAAAGCCCTCCACCGGCCACTACGGAATAGTGGTAATCCTTGTTACTTCGCTTATGAAGTATCCGTTAATCTACGTAATAGATTGCTATCACCTTGTTACTTTGCCTGTGAAGTTTCCGCTAATCTGCGTAATAGATTGCTACCTTCGCTACTAGTGCAACACTTAGCAAAATTCGGTCCTCATGCAAAATTGGTACTCCGAATCATCTTTGTTGCAGGTTCACACGTTCGGAGCCACTTCGTCGGAGGTGTTCGGAGCTGAGAGATCGGTTTCGGAGGTCCCTAGGACACCCTTCGGCAGGACTGCAGGCTCCGGCAACAGGCTTCGCCAGCATACTTCGTCGCAATAGGCTTCGCCACGACCATACTCCGCACCGGACGAAGTTGCGCTCGCGCGTGGCCCTCGTGTCACTATTTCATAGTTTGTTGTATCGGAGATCTCATGCCAAACCCCGCTGTTCTGAGGTGATCATCGCATCCAGATCCGTTTGGAGTCCATCTTCGGCCGGATCAGTCCGAACGCCGAAGCACCCTTCAGCAGAGCACTTCGCACCAGACGCCGAAGGTACACTTCGGTGACCCCTTCGCACCAGACTTCGAACCAGACGGGCTCTGACTGGTTTGCTGATTTTATTTTGTTTAATCTATCTCTTTTGGCTAATTGGATTATTTTGCGTAATCTGGTTGCCTGGCGACTCCACCCCCTTATCACGACTAAGGGTAGATGGAACGCGACATCGGTGTTATGTCACGCTTAGGCTTGTCCCTAAGTATCCATGCACTTTTGGATCGTCGAACTGACCCAAGTGTGGGGGCACGTTTCCGTGTCAATAGTTAGCTTGGCCGATGCATCCAGTAATGCCTCCCATGATGAGATAGATTTTTTGTCAGGGCAAAACCTCTCGGATTACAATTTTGTCAGCGTATCAGAGGGTAGGTTCGTTCCTATTTCTGTAAAGCCGGCCGGTGTGGCTCGGTTGTGTCTAAGATAGTAGAATGTCTAGTGCTAATCTTGATTGGCTAAAGTCTCGTGTAGAGCAATATCGGTCTTCTCAAGATGGCATTGCCGAAGCCATTGAAGATTTTAGCGAAATAGAAAAACTATGTCAAGGCTTCTCGTCGGCCGACCCTTTGGAACAAATAGACATAGGAGATGGTAGTGTTCCGAGGCCGACATTTGTAAATAAGAAGTTCAATGACGATGTAAAGGCCGAAGTAATAAAATTTCTTCGATCGTATGTTGATTGCTTCGCATGGGACTACAGCGAGATGCCTGGGCTAAGTCAAGAGCTCGTTGAGCATCGGCTCCCCATCAAACCCGGGTTTAGGCCTTATAAACAGCCGTCGCGCCGATTCAATTTGGCCATTTATGACCGAGTTAAAGAGGAAGTTGAACAACTATTAGCGGCAGGTTTCATTAGGCCATGCAGGTACGCAGAATGGGTCGCTAACATTGTGCCTGTCGAAAAGAAGGAGAGTGGCAAGATCCGTATCTGCGTCGACTTTAGGGATTTGAACAAGGCCACCCGAAAGACGAGTATCCAATGCCAATAGCCGACATGTTGATCAACGATGCCTCGGGACACAAGGTACTGAGTTTTCTTGATGGCAACGCTGGTTATAATCAAATCTTTATGGCCGAAGAGAACGTTTTTAGAACGGCTTTCACTGCCCCGGTTTTGTCGGCTTGTTTGAGTGGGTAGTAATGATGTTTTGTTTTAAAGAATGTTGGCGCCACATATCAATGTGCCATGAACTTAATATTTCATGACTTGCTATGAGTTATGTTAGAGGTTTATATAGATGATGTTGTGGTCAAATTGGATGCCATGGGGAACCATCTAGCCGATTTGAGAGCCGCCTTCGACAGAATGCACCAGTATGGCTTAAAAATGAACCCACACAAGTGTGCTTTTGGCGTGTCAGTAGGCAAGTTCTAAGGATTCATGATCCATGAAAGATGCATTGAGATCGATGCTAAGAGGCTTTATAAAATTAGAGGATGTTTAGCGCCAGCATGTAAGAAAGACATGCAAAAACTGCTAGGCAAGGTTAATTATTTGCGACGCTTTATATCTAGCTTGTCTAGCAAAATTGATGATTTTGTCCCGATACTCCGGCTAAAGAATGAAGCCAAGTTCACTTGGGAGCTGTTGGGGGAATAAGTTTTCCCTTAAACAGGGGCCAAATGACGTTAGCCTCCGTTGGCCTTCGGCCCGGAGCCAGATACTGTCGAAGCAGGTTCTGGCCTGCCGGAGTTATTTCCAAGCAACACAAGACTCCTTCCGGAGCCCTCCAGATCGAAGCCTATAGGCCCCCTTCCGAAGTCTGCCAGAAGCAAAGTCATGCTCTCTTCAAAGTCTCTTCGGAGTTAATCTCCGTGCTACCTTCGGAGTTAGCCTCGGGGCTATCTTCAGAGTTAACCTCTGAGTTCCTTTCGGAGCTCCCCAGAGCCAGTCACCGGACCCTCATCAGTCAATTCGAAGCTAAGTCTCTGAGAGCCCAGTTCGGAGTTCAGTTCGGAGTATACTTCGAAGCCCACTTTAGAGTGTTCTTCAAAGCCTTCCTTGCAGCCTCTGCCCGAAGAGCTCCGGCTACTACTCCGAACCCACGAAATATCTATACTTCGCTACAGTGTAGAACTCATACCAGGGGCCCCTCTGCCCATAGTATGTCGTTTAGTTGGTCAAGAAGTGACGTTTATCTATCACGCCTGTAAAACTGTAAAGCACTTTGTACAGTAGACTAGCCTTTTCCCTTTTTGCCCCTATAAAGCCTATGACTTATAGAGGGCATTTAGGTCTTTTCCTTTGGCCTACGTGCCTATAAAAGCAGGGCCAAGCCCTTGTAATAGTTCAGCTCCTCTAGGGCCATGAGATCATTTTGATCCACTAGATTTCACCGAGGCATACTATGCCAAATCCACCACAAACTGGACGTAGGGCTATTATCCCCTTGGGGAGGTCCGAACCAGTATAAATATTTTCTCCTTCTGAGAGAACCCTTCGAGATTCATTTTACACACCATACACACATACAAAACATGTGCTGTAGCTAACACAATTGCTACAACAGTTGGCGCCATCCGTGGGGACCTTAGTCCTAAAAGCTAAGTTCTCTACCACTGTCTGCAATTCGATGTGCACTTGAGGGGGGAGCTTCGAAGCTTTCTTGCTTCGCGCACCCTTTGGCAAGGGGCTTCGGGTGCAGTTCGAAGGCCTTCTTCACCTTCCTCCATCCTTCGCGCTTCGGAGTTCACCCTCCAGTAAGGGGCTCTGCTTCGCGTTTCAAAGGTCGTCAATGCCCCAGAGGCTACGAGGCAAGTTGTCACCCACATTACGAGGTATGTACAGTCCGAAGCTCCACTTCGGTGTACGAATTTGCAATTACTTTAATAAAAATTCGAAGCCCTACTTCGACTTAAAATCGAAGCCTTGCTTCGACTTTAAAGCAAAACTTTGCTCAATCTTATTAAAAGTCGAAGCCTTGCTTCACGTTTTAAAACCGAAGCCATGCTTCACGTTTTAAAACCGAAGCCATGCTTCGTGTTTTTAGTCGAAGCTTTGTTTCCTTTTAAAAATTTGAAGCCTTGCTTCACCTTATCAAAAACCCGAAGCCTTGCTTTGCCTTATTTAAAAATTCGAAGCCTTGCTTCGCTTTAAAAAATCCGGAGCACCCCTCTGAAGGCTACACAGCGCCTGTGGGCCCGTAGCAGTGGGCTTTGAGACTTCCGAGCGACGGCTCAGCAATTCAGAGAGTCCAGTCTTTGGCCTGATGCATCCCCGGGTCGAAGGTGGCCCTGGGTCGTAGGTGACCCAGAGTCGAAGGTGGCTCAACCTATCACAGGTTCGGTGAATCCACACCAAATATCCTTTTCATTCACTCCAGGATCAAGTTCAAGAAGCCTTGCTTCGCTATCTGAACACGCACCGAGGCCTCGCTTCACGTGACGTGATCTAATCTAAAAATTAAGCATCTCGAAGTCATGCTTCGCTTACAATCTAAGTGTGTTTTGCAGCCTCGCTCACGCACTACCCAAATCCAATTATGTCGAAGCATGCTTCGCTTAATTTGGCTACGCTGAAGCCTTAGTTCGCTCCAAATTAATGCATTCGAAGCCCAAAAGAGGCCTTCGCTTGACGCGATATAAGCATCCGAAGCCACCAAAAAGGTGCACCCCTTCGCATTTTTAATTGCCCGCACCAGCAACGTCTAAGTCCCCAGCTGCCACGTGCAAGGGGGGAAGTATGTATGCGAAGTGTGCGAATGTAATGCGCAATATGAGCGTGACAAGCTAGAACATTCGAAACAATCAAATCATGCGAAGCATGCAGATTAAGTATGCAAATACAACAAATCTCATTCATTAAATGATATTTGAGAAGTATGTTACAAATACACTTCAAAAACAAAATTATGAGTAGTTTGTATCTAAGCTTAAGAAAATCGAGTTCGAGGCCCCGACCCTCGCTTGCTCTTCTTCCGGCCAAGGCCCCCTCGGCTGGACGAAGCCTCGTCGGAGCATGCTCTCCCACATCCGGTTCGTCCATGCCCCGAAGCCCGCAGACCTCGTCTTCCACCTTGCAGGTTTGTCCAAGTCTGTGAGACAGGCGGTGCCGTGTCGAAGGCAAAGAAGTCTAAAGCTTCGTCGCTTGCCAAAGCCATATTCGAAGGTTGTACCCCTCACTACTTAAGACGACCTCGAAGCAACTTAAGTCTAGTGAGGAAGAACTCCGAAGAGGCTCCGTCTTCACGGTAGCCAGCAGCTCCTGGGCTACTTCAGAAATGGCTTCGTTGTTAGGCCCCCTCGGAAGTTTGAACCGAGCGGGGCCTTCGGACCTAGCTACCTCGAGGACCACCCATAACTAGCGAAGTTCTTCAGAGTCCTCAAGTACTTCGAGGTCAACATTCGAAGGCTGAGCCTGAGAAGGTATAAAGTACCCCCGCATTTATATTGATAAACTGATAAGTTTTTACAAGCCTACATCTAAGAATTACAAGGAGCCTAAGGAGATCTACACCTTCGAAGGCGGAGGTGCCGACATCGAAGGCTGAGCTGGTGAGGCATGTGCCCTTGCTAAGCGAAGGTAGATGGCCTTCTGGAGTTCGAGGACTGCTTCGCAGCCTTGGGCCTTCCAAGGCTCTTGAAGGCGGTGCCAGGCTCCACGGACACCCGGCGGAGGCGTCACCATGTGCTGGCCTCCGAAGGCCACCAGAGTCACCGAGGTCGCTGCCTCGAGGTGGTTGCACCCCAAGTCATGAAGCATTTGTAGCACTCCTTGACCCGCCACTCGGCTAGCCATCAAGGCGAAGCCCTTCAGGGATAACTCCGTTGTCGCAGCAACCGTCTTCAAGAAATTGACACGGTCTCTGACTGGGTCCCGAAGGCTGAAGTCTGGAGCCCGGCACTCAGTCCCTATTTGTTCAAGGACCTCGGTCAAGCTCAAAGTGGCTTCGTCGATGTTATGAACGATGAAGTCTTGCAAGTAGTGGCCGGCTTGGCGAAGTTTTAAGTTCTTCGCTGCCAACTCTGCTCTGGCCTCCTTCGAAGCACGAAGCTCCACGCGAAGCTTGTCAGTCTACAAAGCCAAGACCTTCCTCGCCTTGTCAGCCTCGTCCCTCGCCGTCTCTGCTGAGGCTTCGGCCCGCCTTCGCTTCTCGGCTTCCACCGAGACTTCACGTCGGAGGGCATCCCTCTCCTCCACCAAGCGCCCCATCTGCCTATCTGCAGAAGTTGCTGCTGCGGCGTTCAGTGTGAAGGCCTGAAAGAATTCAAGAAAATCATAAGTGTTGATTGAAGAGCAAGCGTACTCGAAGGCTGCATAGGACTTCGCTCACCGGGATGATGGCTTCGTTTGCATTTGTGAAGAGGTCAAAGGGGCTCAAGCGGTTGTGTTGAGGCACCAAGCCCCCTGACTCTGCAGCAGCGCAGCCTTCATGAAAATCATGGATGGCCGCCTCCATCATGCCCCCCTTCGGCTGCAGAGGCTGGACTATCTCCTCCACCTCAACCTCCGGTACAGGATCTAGTGGAGCCGGGCTCTGGTCCACAACCTCGACATGCTCATTGTCTCGAGGGTCCCCTTCGTCACGATCGTTGCCTCCGTCTTCTTCAGATGAGGAGCTATCAGACTCTGAACTGCTGCTGCTGCTGCCGGAGGCCTCCGCTAGCTTCGGTGCAGTGGGCCTCACACCAGCATTGACGTTTGCAATAAAGTACAAGTCAATATCCACGTATGAAAAGAGAAGTATGTTTAAAGTGTTTACCTTCGTCGAAGATCTCTTCGAAGGCGAAGGGGTCGATGTGTGCTCCCCAATCCCTTTGCTGCGAAGCTAGCGCTTCAACCTCCGTGCCCGAAGTCGTCGTCGTCACGACCCTCGCCACCACCTCGGTAGCTGCTGCCGGAGCCCCTACTGGCTCCGCTCCGGTTCCAGGGTTCGCGACCGTTGCCTCCTTCGCAGTAGGGGCTTCGGTCGTTGGGAGCTCCGAGTGAGCCCTCGTGGCTTCGGGTTCGTCGTCGTCCACCCTTTTCCTCTTGGAGCCGCTCGTCGAGGGTTCAAGGTTGAAGAAGTCTGGCAGAGCTTGGACCCCCTCGACGCCGAGCCAGGTCCACACTTTGTTCTAGTGTTCCCAAGTCCCCACCAGAGCAAGTCGTTGAGCCTGCTCCTTAGGTGTCGGGGCTCCGACAACACGCTCCACCGCCGTGATGGCCTCCTCCGGAGTCCTGACTTCAAGAGTGGCTTCATCAAGATTCAAAGTCAGAACAAGTTATTCTGCGAAGTATGAAAGTGAAAAGACTTTGAAGTCTTACCAAGGCGTTCTATCACCACCCCGCTTAGGTCCTCCGAGCTTGAAGGTTGAAAGAGGCCCTCCAGCCAAGAGCGCGCGAGGGGGCTAAGCCGAAGGGTAATGAACTCCTCCGCGAGGTCCCTCATGTTCATCTTCGAAGCCACCTTCTGCAGGAGCAGGATCCTCGAGCGAATGGTGTCGGGGCTCGTCTTCACCACGCCTTCGCGTCGGTAGGAGATGAGCGCGTTGGTGCTCCGAAGGGGGAAGTTTGCACCAACTGAGGCATAGAACCACTCTTGTTCCCACCTCGAATACCACTTGCTGTTGGCAGCCCTCGCTGGGAAGGCGTCCTGGTACTCCCTCCGAAGTTGAAAATTGGCGCTTCCAAAGGCCAAGTCCCTCTTGACACAGTCTGTTGCCTCCCTCGGCTTCGGCTGGCAGTTGGCATCATGAAGAGCTATGAAGACATCGGCGCACCCCTTGCATCCTTCGGCCCTCATAGCCCATTCAAACACTGCTAGCCTCGCAACGGCGTTGGGCGACAATTGACGAAGCTCGAGGTTGTAGGCCTTCAAGACTTCGCTCAGCATCCCCACAGCTGGCAATCCGAGGCCGGCTTCGAAGAAAGCCTCGAAGAGTACTACTTCGTCAGCTCGGGGCCTCAGTATGGCCTCCGACTTCTCTGGCATCCGAAGCTGGATATTCGGCGATATCTTCCCCGCATATGCCCTTTGGACAGACTCCTCCATCAAAATCGAAGCCCTCATCTCCAAGTGTTGCTCAAATTTGTATGATGGCGACCGAAGATCCCTCGGCCCCAACCACCTCGCTGCAGGCTTCACCGCCGTTGCAGCCACTGCCTGCGCTTGGGCAGAGCTCGAGCTCGAGCCCCAAGCCAAAGCCTTCTTCGAAGCAACTTTCTTCGGCATTTTGTGGAGCTTCAGCGCGAAGGGTGCTAAGGATTGCGAAGCTGGCTCCGCGCGAAGCTAGGGATGAGGAGAAGAGAGCGAAGGATGCAAGGCGCTGAGAAAGAAGCAAATGAGAGGTGTGTCGAAGCCGTGTGCGGTAAACCCCTATTTATAAGCGGTAAAAATCTCGATGGTTCCCATGCCGAAGCCACTGGCAGGTGGGCCTCAAGTGAAGTCGAAGCTAACCGGTGCACTAACGATCAATTTTTTAGCCGTTGTGAAGTCAGCTAATCTCCCCGAGGTTGTTCTGACAGTCGAGGCAGGCAATTATTACCTGCGCAAGTCGAAGCCCCCTTCGGTCCAAGCTCTGAAGGTCTGTCTTCTCTAAAGTTACCATTTTTACTGTCATTTGTCCCAAGGGCACATGCACCCCTTAGCCTCGAAGGCCTACAGGTGAGGGGCTACTGTTGGAGGAATAAGTTTTCCCTTAAACAGGGGCCAAATGACGTCAGCCTCCATTGGCCATCGGCCCGAAGCTCGATACTATCGAAGCAGGTTCTGGCCTGGCGGAGTTATTTCCAAGCATCACAAGACACCTTCCAGAGCTCTCCAGATCGAAGCCTCCAGGACGGCTTCCGAAGTCTGCCAGAAGCCAAGTCATGCTCTCTTTAAAGTATCTTCAGAGTTAACCTCCGGGCTACCTTCGGAGTTAGCCTCCAGGCTATCTTCGGAGTTAACCTTTGAGTTCCTTTTGGAGCTCCCCAGAGCCAGTCTCCGGACCCTCTTTAGTCAATTCAAAGCTATGTCTCCGAGAGCCCAGTTCGGAGTTCAGTTCAGAGTATACTTCGAAGCCCACTTCGGAGTGTTCTTCAAAGCCTTCCTTGCAGCCTCCGCCCAAAGAGCTCCGGCTACTACTCCGAACCCAGGAAATATCTATACTTCCCTATAGTGTAGTAGTCATAACAGGGGCCCCTCTGCCCCTAGTATGTCGTTTAGCTGGTCAAGAAGTGACGTTTATCTGACACGTCTGTAAAGCTGTAAAGCACTTTGTACAGTAGACTAGAATTTTTCCCTTTTTGCCCCTATAAAGCCTATGACTTATAGAGGGCATTTAGGTCTTTTCCTTTGGCCTGTGTGCTTATAAAAGCAAGGCCAAGCCCTTGTAATAGTTCAGCTCCTTTAGGGCCATGAGATCATTTAGATCCACTAGATTCCACCGAGGCATATTATGCCAAATCCACCACAAACTGGACGTAGGGCTATTATCCCCTTGGGGAGGTACAAACCAGTATAAATCTTTTCTCCTTCTGAGACAACCGTTCGAGGTTCATTTTACACACCATACACACATACAAAACATGTGTTGTAGTTAACATAATTGCTAAAATAGGGGCCAAGTCAGCAATGCGCCTTTGAGAGAATCAAAGAGTGTTTATCGACGCCACCGGTAGTGAGGGTGCCAAAGGCCGAGATCCTGTTTTGGCTTTATATCGCCGCAGAGGAGAATGTGATTGGAGCCGTGTTGACACAGGACATTGAAGGAAAGGAGTACATCATCACCTTATTGAGTCATCGACTTTTGGATGCTGATACAAGGTATGTGTTTGTGGAGCGTTTGTGTTTATTGCTTTATTATGCATGTACCAAATTTCGTCACTATCTTCTCCCTAGCACATGTGTTGTCACTTGCCAAACGGATGTCGTAAAATACATGTTGCAGAAGCCGATTCTAAGTGGTAGAATCGGCAAGTGCGCGTATGCGTTGATTGAATATGATTTGGCTTATGAACCGTTGAAAGCTATGAAAGGTCAAGTCGTTGCTAATTTTATAGTAGATCGCCGTGTAGATGTCAATTGGGGCGATGAAGTCGCTTTGATTGAAGTATTACCATGGAAACTTTATTTTGATGGTTCGGCTTGCAAAAATGGCTGAGGTGTTGGAGTGGTGCTCGTATCACCAAGTGGTATGTACTTTGAAACCTCGGCCCATTTAGAATTTCATTCAACTAATAATCAAGCCGAATATGAAGCCCTATTGCTAGGTAATGAGTTGTTAAACTCCATGGGTGTGAAATATATTCCTGCATATGGTGATTCTTTATTAGTTGTGCAACAAGTAGCCAAGCTTGCTCAATATTTTAACGGTCTACTAAATAGCTACTTGGATAAGTGTTTAGACCTAACGGCCAACTCACTTGCAAATGACTTGTCTCAACAAGCATTAGGCTACCAAATTGGGAAAGGTAAATTCTGCACACGAGAAAAGCCGATGCTTGAAGACGATGTAGCACCCGAGAGTACTGATGTCGGTCTGACCGGCTTTGTAAGAACGGTCAGACTGCCCTTGCATTCCCGGTCCGACCGACCATGTCAGGACGGTCAAACCAACCTATGCTAGGCATCTGGCAATAGCCGATTGAACTGGGCCATCATGGTCGGTCCGACCGATTGTTGCAAGGATGGTTTAGCACTCGGGGGTAGGTCCAAATGGAAAACGTGGAGGCCAATTCTAGGGGGAATTTGGCCACTGCTCCTTTGATCAGCAAGGACAATTGGAGGATCCCAATCGTCCAATATTTAAGAAATCTGAGTCATAGGGTTGATCAAAAGGTTCGGCGACAAGCGTTCAAATTTGTTTTTCTTGACGATGTGTTGTATCGCCAAACTATTGATGGAGTACTTTTGAAGTGTTTGGACTCCGATCAAGCTAGAGTTGCTGCAGGAGAAGTCCATGAAGGGCTTTGTGGTACCCACCAGTCGACCTCGAAAATGAGTTGGATGCTCCAAAGGGCGGGTTTTTATTGGCCAACTATGATTGAGGACTGTTTTAGATACTATAGAGGGTGTGAAGCTTGTCAAAAGTTTGGCAATATTCAGCTAGCACCTGTGTCAATGTTTAATCCTATTATCAAACCATGGCCATTCTGAGGTTGGAGTTTACACTTCATCTGCCAAGTTCATCCTCCATCTGCAAAAGGGCATCGGTTTGTGTTGATGGCAATGAATTACTTCACCAAGTGAACCGAGGCCATGCCGCTCAAGAAAATGACTCACAGCGAGATAATTGATTTCATCTTGAAACACATTATACACAGATTCGGCATTCGCTAAACTCTCACTACAGACCAAGGTACTTCGTTTGTTGCTAAAGAAGTGAGAGACTTTGCCGAATACTATGGGATCAAATTGGTAAACTCTTCCCCGTATTATGCTCAGGCCAATGGGCAGGACGAGTCTAGTAACAAAACTGTGATTAAATTAATCAAGAAGAAGATTGAAGAGTTTCCAAAGAGGTGGCATGAGGTGCTTTCCAAAGCTTTATGGGCTAGTAGAGTTGCAAAGCACGGTGCCACTAAAGTCAGTCCATATGAGTTTGTATATGGACAAGAGGCCGTTCTACCGGTAGAGGTGGATCTTGGCTTGCTTAGGTTTTTCAAGCAAGATGGCTTATCGGTCGATGAATATGAGACACTTCTGAAGGATAATTTAGAAGGAGTGACCGATAAGAGGTTGAAGACTCTGGAGGCAATAGAGAATGATAAAAGAAGAGTAGCTAAAGCCTACAACAAGAAGGTCAAAGCAAAATCGTTTCAGATCAACAACCTAGTGTGGAAGAAGATTTTTCCATTAGGTACTAAGAGTTCAAAATTTGGTAAACAGTCGCCTTGTTGGGAAGGGCCTTTTAAGGTAGTCGAAATCGCTCCAGGCAATGCATACACTACTACAAAGTGACAGAGTAGCGGTGGGCAAAAATGTCCTATAGTGGCGAGCATCCAGTCCACCACTGCTCTAACGCCACTGCTAACCCTGGTTAGTAGTGGCGAGCAGAGTGCCCACCACCGCTGTGTCAACAGTAGTGGCGGGCACACTGATGTCATCTGCCTGCCACTGCTGTTAGCCATATTAATGGTGGGCAGATGATGTCAGCGAGCCCGCCACCACTGTGTCAACAACAGTAATGGGCGCACTGACCTCATCTACCCACCACTACTATTCCTAACAGTAGTGGCGGGCAGATGACGTCATCGCGCCCGCCACTACTGTTTTTACCCCATTACACAGAATGTTGTAAACCTTAGTTCACACAGTCCCACAAACCAAAACATAGAAATTATATGCTTCACACAGCCATCCACATACACAGTAGCAAAACATCCACATATCCACGTACACATCCACAACAACAACACATCAACACAACAACAACCGATCTCATCAATTTACAAATTTACAAAGTTTACATTTCATCACACATCAAGTTTAAAAAGTTTACATCTATCAAAATTTCAAAATTAACCATTGTTTCACAAATACATGCTCATGCGGTTTATGTTTCACAAATACATGCTCATGCTCATGCATCTTTTCTTTGCTTCTCATCAGCTTCAAAATTTTTAGCGATTTGTTGTTCTTGCCTTTTTGTTCTTCTGGTCCAATCATACAAAGTTGGATGTTTGGCCACTTCACCCTCAGGATCAAAGAATACCCCATCCTCATGAAGAACTTCATGCATCGTGAAGCGGCACATCCTTGATACGATTACATACATTTTTGATTCTGAGAGTTGGCTCTTCTCGGCAATGGTAGATGGACCTGACGCCTACATACATAACATATAAGTACATATGTTGCAAGTTATATTAGATTAACACACAATAAATCAACTTACTTCTTTGTTGAGGTCAGAGACTGTCCGCGCAAATTTTCCTAAGCCATTGCTCATGAAATCACACGTGTAGTACCTGCAATGTACCGAACCAAGAGGTCATTTGTGACACTTCAAAATAGACAAAGTTAGAATGGTATATAGTTTGGCTTTATCAATTGAATTAATAAATTTCAAAATATAATATTACCGGATAGTTGGTTCTGATATGCATATCTTTCAGCCTCTGTGGATCATGTGGGCCACCTAACCTTTCCACGTAGTATTTGTATGCACTCTGAATAACATTTAATATATCTTGATAATCTTTTTTGGGTTTGTCGAGAGAGTCGAGCACATAAACCCTTGAGTCTTTCGGGTATATTAGAAGTGCAATCCAATGATCACTATCGAACGAAGTAATATATGATTATGTTAGTTTCATAATCGATCAAACGTGATTAAGTGGATATAGTGGGTATACTTACTTAAAATTATACGCCCCACTTATCATTTCTCTGTCAATCCATTTATACATGCATTGCGCAATATACAACGCGGCATAATTCCTTTTATTCTTCTTATGTGCATCTTGGTCTTTATTGAACATCCTTTTTTGAAATTTTTTCAGACCCGCGGTCCAGTACTTCTCATTGTTCCGGTTTAGTACCGGGTTCAGTGTACTTTGACTTATCAATGATGGGTTCAAGTACCCATATTTATTAGAAGTGTCACAACATGAATTCAAACTGCATATGTTATGAAACAATAGTCAATATAAGACATGATTAATTTTTGCTTTGTATTGACAAAGTATAAAGTACTTACAGGCACCAGAGAATCATGTTTGTGATGTCGATTCACTTCAGATGGAACATCCGATGGAAGTTGTCGAAAAATAGTGCAAGAGTAAACTCTGCGCAGTTGAATATTTCTTTTGGAACCTTCACTTCTATGTGTGTAACACCTAACGAAGACGCTTTGAGGTACCAGTCATGAAATGATCCCATCTCCCAAGGCATACTCTTAAGTACTCGTTGGGGTAATAATGGTTTGCCTGGTTCGTATTCAATATAATCCTCGTCTCCGTAGGTCCATTTATCAACAGAAAGTGAGGCCGCCTGCTTTTGTACTAGAGCCTTTATGGGAGCCTCTACGGGAGTAGAACATGTTTGCCCCATAGTACTAAAAAAATTTAAGCATTTCAGATTTAGGCGCAGAACACTGCCCAACTTGAACAATTGTCTTGTGGATTGCTGGCTTTGGGCGTGCATCTTGTTTTTCAGGCTCGACAACTGGCACTTGAGGCTCGGCTGGAACTGGCACTAGCATTTGATTAGGCTCTGGCACTTTTGTGTTGGGCTCATCAGTTTGCTCAAGCACTGGCACTGGCTCTGTCACTTGATCAGGCTCAGTCACTTTTGATTCTGTCACTTCTGATGCTTTATCGAGCACTGGCTCTTTCTCTGCCTCTTCCCCTATCTCATGCTCATCAACAGGTGATAAAGATCCTATATTTTGCACATCCTGAGAGGAAAGATATGTGGTGGATTGTGATGAGACAATAGGTGATTTACTCTGAGAACTTGTCTGCAGTAATTTGATATCTCGGCTCGCCCATAGGACAAAGTTATTCAGCGCATCTCCGATTGTCTCAATCCCCTCATCAGGCATTGGAAGAACCAAGGGGTCATTAATAAATCTGTTGTTGGTGATATCAATGACCTGAACCTTGGTATACTCAGCAGGAATAGGCCGATTGTGAAATAAATCCCCAGGCATAGCAATGCCTCGTGTAGCCTCTTGGGAATGCCCTTTGCACCCTATCGGTACATGTAGGCTGCATGGTGTGTCCTCTTTAATAAAATTACATGAAATTTGTCTTGTACTGAGCCAACACTGCTTGGTACATCGAGTCGTACCTCTGGCACAATTATTTGTCCCGCTGCAGCCTGCATTATGTTTGGATTCTCATTAATAAATTCAAAAAAGTGTCACTCCACTCTGCACGGTGCTCTGCGGCTTCGTCTGTGCGTGCTTGACGCTTCTTGTATGTGGCACCCTCTTGTTTCTTGAATGTATTTTTCCAGGGTGCTATAGAAGAGACACCTCGGGAGCGCCCTCGATGTTCCTCGTTTCCGAGAGCAGATGTAAGCTGGTCATTACATCCCTCGGTCTTGAACTTTCCAGTCTTCTCCAACTCAGCGATTTCTTGTGCTTTCTGGAATACTTCAATAGTCCGTGAGTCGGAGAGCATATATTGGCCCTCGGGTGTTTTTTTAGCTCGACCTAGGAGCCATCTCTTAGTGCGCTGATCAGCACCTGAAAAATGTTCAGGTAACCCAGCCGCACGGTCCTCCTCCTCCTTTCTATTCCACTCATCCTCCTTGGCCTTATATCCACCTGGCCCAAGTTTATGTGGGAACTTATTCTTCTTATTAAGTTCTTTGAACATGATGCTCTCTTGTTTGGCTTCTTCCGAGCAATGCTGCATTTTGAATTCATTCCATTCATTTGGCGTTATAAAGCCATAGTCGTTGAGCGGCGACTTATCTTTCTGAAGGTATTGTGTGTTCAGTTTAGTCCTAAATGTACAGAGAGCCTTCCCAATAGTCTTCAATGTGGCAGCTTTAGCATCTTCTAAGCGGTCTTCTGGGAATTTATAATGCACTTTTATATGCTGCCACAATTCGTTCTTTGTAGCTTCTGGGACACTCTTCCAATTTTTCCAAACTATCTTACATCGCTCCCTAGCGAGACATCCACAGTCGTTACGCCACTTAGCTGTGATTTCTTTTGGCTTCTTTAGAGCCCCATCAACATGCACTTCTTCAACCTCATAGATAGCTGTATGCAGCTTGTTCTTCTCCCATTTTCCTCTCCTCTTCGCATTTGTAGAGGATGTTATGGTAGCGGCTCAACATCTGTCGGGTCAGCTGACTCAACAGCTAGGACAATAGTTGTTCTTTTCTCGACTTGGAATAATCGACGCTTTCTTCCTCGCTTTGGACGATCCTACGATGATAGACAATGTGAGCTTCAGGAATGTAATCCTCGGTTAGAAGCTGCTCTGACTTGTTACTAACGCAATAATTACCTCCGCTTGAGCTTCAGGAAAGTAATCCTCATCGGCGTCTTCTCTCGTTCTCTTCTTCCTACGCTCCATTGGATTTTCATTCTCCGGAGAGTATTACGAAGATTCGCTATCGAAGGATCCTTCAGATGAACCCTCTTTATTTGTTTTTGCGGGAGACTCGTATATGAGCTCCTCGATGGAACGTCCTTCTTCCGCCATAGATAAACTATTCATAGTTAAGAGGCTAATGTATCCGAATTTTGGTTATGCAAAAAAGGTCTGTTGTCATATTTTCATAGTTAAGAGGCTATTACTTCTAAAGACACTATACTAATCCTCAAGTTAGGAGATTGTGTTATTCTCTCTCTCTAGTGTTGTTGAGGCCTCAACATATTTTGTGTTGTTTTTCAAAATGTTCATGGCTGCCATGGAACCATGTGCACATCCATTCCCTCTCAGCAACACAAGAAAGAAGAAGCTGTTGATGGGAATGGACGTGTCACATGGCTTGATGACATACATGAGATAACTCATTAACAATTTGCATCATAGGCCTCTATATTAATCCTCAAGTTAGGAGATTGCGTTGTTCTCTCTCTCTAGTGTGTTGAGGCCTCAGCATATTTTGTGTTGTATTTCAAAATGTTCATGGCTTCCATGGAACCATGAGCACATCCATTCCCTGTCAGCAACACGAGAAAGAAGAAGCTGTTGATGGGAATGGATGTGTCCCATGGCTTGATGACATACATGAGATAACTCAATAACAATTTGCATCATAGGCCTCTAAAAGGAATTGCAGAATCTAATGTTGGTCTTCAGCCGGATGAACTTGAGGATTAGTATAGTATCCTTAGAAGTAATAGCAGTAGTAAACTGATCACAGTGACAAAGGTGGGAAATGTATGAAAACTCTTCTTGGCTACAGTAGTCAGTTATTACTTCCGAAGCCACTATATTAATTCTCAAGTTAGGAGATTGTGTTGTTCTCTCTGTAGTGTTGTTTAGGCCTCAGCATATTTTGTGTTGTTTTTTGAAATGTTCATGGCTGCCATGGAACCATGTGCACATCCATTCCCTGCCAGCAACACGAGAAAGAAGTTGTTGATGGGAAAGGACGTGTCACACGGCTTGATGACATACATGAGATAACTCAATAACAATTTGCATCATAGGCCTCTAAAAGGAATTGAAACATATGTAAAAGCACAATATTAATACATGAACAAATTTTTTTAACATCACAACATATATTGCATATGAACATTGCATAGTTTCTTTACTTCTCATAAACAACACATATACTATATCATAAGTCAGAATCTAAAGTAATTTGCAAATGACCATCACCGCTCTAGGATCTCGTAGGGGTGCACTTGGTGAAACTCGACCTAGGGATGCTATTCTACAATCTTGTCGGCGAGGAGGAGGCAGTTGCGCTCTCTCAGCAGTGGGGGGCTCAAAGCGGTGATGCTCGTTCGGGCAATGCACATAGGTAAGGGTGACATGTTTTGCTCGGCCATGAAAGTGGGAAGTGCTCGATGGAAGAAGCATGCACCAAAGGGTGGGTTTTGTGGTGTCTACATCGGTTCGAAGGAAATAGATCCACCCAATTCGTTGTTAGGCCATGACACTAGTTCATATCTGTTTGGTCAAATTTATAAGATATGCTCATCTAACATATTTACAGAACATATCTAACAATGATAAGAGAATTTTTTCCAGCTATCATACCAGTTTCGGAAACGGGCTCCGATGGTGGCGGCGGTCTTCGGGGCGACGATGGCGACGGCACACGGTGAAGGGCTCTAGGAGGCGGTGGCGGGCTCCGACGGTGGTGACAGGCCGGCTCCGGTGATGGCGCCAGTCTCTGGTGGCGGCGGTGGTCTCCGGGGCGGCGATGGGGACGGCGCACGGTGAAGGGCTCTGGGGGTGCGGTGGCGGGCTCCGGCGGTGGTGACGGGCCGACTCCGGTGACGGTGCCAGGTAACAGTGGCGGCGGCAGTCTCCGGTGGTGGCGGTGGTCTCCGCGGCGGCGATGGGGACGGCGCACGGTGAAGGGCTCCAGGGGCAGTGGCGGGCACCGACGGTGGCGACGGGCTGGCTCCGGTGACGGCGCCGGGAAACGGTGGTGGCGATGGTCTTCGAGGGCGGCTGCGGTCTCCGAGGTTGGCGGCGGTCTCCGGTGGTGGTGGTCTCCGAGGGGGATGGTGGGAGTTTGATTTGCAAATGAACTAGGGTTTAGTCTAGGCGGGAGCCAAAAACTATATATTACCAGTAGTAGTGGCGGGCACATGCTGACGTCAGCATGCCCGCCACTGATATTTCTCGTAGTAGTGGCGGGCGAAGACTTAGTAGTGGCGGACCGCTAACGTCACCGACCGCCACTACTAGGGTTTAGTCTGGGAGGGTGGCAAAAACTATATATTACCAGTATAGTAGTAGCGGGCACATGCTGACGTCAGCATGCCCGCCACTGATATTTCTCGTAGTAGTGGCGGGCGAAGACTTAGTAGTGGCAGGCCGCTGACGTCACCGACCGCCACTACTAATATGGGTAGTAGGGATTATGTAGCATACGCTGCCTACCTTTTCGAGCAAGACTTTGTAGCGCAGTGGTGAGGGGAGTTGCTTTGGTGCCATGCGGTTCGAGGTTCGAACCTTGCTGCCGGCAGGCGGTTTGAGGTTCGAACCATGCTGCTAGCATCCAAACTTTTTTTCATTTCTGTTCTAATTTTCATGACCTTTTTATTGATGTTTAAATTCTAGTTTGAACTTGATTTTTTTAACAATAAAAATAAATCATAACTTATCAAATTTAAAAAATTGGTATTTTTCTGCCTCACTTTACTTTGTTATTTTATTAAGAAACCTGAGATTCTCCGGGGATGCATTAGGTTTTAGAGATGAAATGACTGAGGTTTGAAAGCAAAATCTATAGTTGATTCTTCCTTTGAAATTGAAACTTTTTGTAAAAAAAATTACAACACCAATATTCTAATTGCAAAAATTGGTATTTTTCTTCCTCAGTTTACTATTTTTATTTCATTAAGTGTGTTTTTATGATCAAAGTCAAAATAAGTTCAATTTGAACTACAAGACATGAAATAATTCACCAAAATTTATAGAAAAACCATATTCATGTTTTTTACTCTATAATTAGTTATTATCCATAAATTTAAAACCATCATAAAAAATGTAGGTTTCCACAACACTCGATCGACAACTTGTATTTTTATAGTTTTTTAATCCTCAAAAAATAAAATAAAGTATAAAAAAGATGACACTTGCCATGTTGTTATGATATGATCGATCCATAGATGTTGTCATAAAAAATAAAATTGTTTCGAGAAAATAATCATGTAGGGCGTTAAGAAACCTAAGATTCTCCGGAGATAAATTAGGGTTTAGAGATGAAATGACTTAGGTTTGAAAGCAAAACCTATAGTTGATTCTTCCTTTGAACTTGAAACTTTTTGTACAATAAAAATACAACACCAATATTCTAATTGCAAAAATTGGTATTTTTCATTAACAGAATTTGGTATTTAAATGCAAAAAAGTCTAGGTAGAGGTAGAGATTATCTAGCATACACTGCACACATTGCCATGAAAGACTTCATAGCGCAGTGGTGCGGGGGTGCTTTGGGGCCATGCGGTTCGAGGTTCGAACCTTGCTGTCGGCACGTGGTTTGAGGTTCAAACCTTGCTGCTGGCGCCAAAAACATTTTTTCTGTTTTGTACATTTTTAAATTTTCAGCACTTTTTTATTGATGTTTAAATCCTCGTTTGAAGTTGAATTTTTTTAACAATAAAAATACATCATAACTTATCAAATTTAAAAAGTTGGTATTTTTCTGCCTCACTTTACTTTTTTTATTTTATTAAGAAACCTGAGATTCTCCGGGGATGCATTAGGTTTTAGAGATGAAATGACTGAGGTTTGAAAGCAAAATCTATAGTTGATTCTTCCTTTGAAATTGAAACTTTTTGTACAATAAAAATACAACACCAATATTCTAATTGCAAAAATTGGTATTTTTCTTCCTCAGTTTACTATTTTTATTTCATTAAGTGTGTTTTTATGATCAAAGTCAAAATAAGTTCAATTTGAACTACAAGACATGAAATAATTCACCAAAATTTATAGAAAAACCATATTCATAGTTTTTACTCTATAATTAGTTATTATCCAATAAATTTAAAACCATCATAAAAAATGTAGGTTTCCACAACACTCGATCGACAACTTGTATTTTTATAGTTTTTTAATCCTCAAAAAATAAAATAAAGTATAAAAAGATGAGACTTGCCATGTTGTTATGATATGATCGATCCATAGATGTTGTCACAAAAAATAAAATTGTTTCGAGAAAATAATCATGTAGGGCGTTAAGAAACCTAAGATTCTTCGGGGATAAATTAGGGTTTAGAGATGAAATGACTCAGGTTTGAAAGCAAAACCTATAGTTGATTCTTCCTTTGAACTTGAATCTTTTTGTACAATAAAAATACAACACCAATATTCTAATTGCAAAAATTGGTATTTTTCATTAACAGAAATTGGTATTTAAATGCAAAAAAGTCGAGGTAGAGGTAGAGATTATCTAGCATACACTGCACACATTGCCATGAAAGATTTTGTAGCACAGTGGTGCGGGGGTGCTTTGGTGCCATGCGGTTCGAGGTTCGAACCTTGCTGCCGGTAGGTGGTTTGAGGTTCAAACCTTGCTACTGGCGCCAAAAACATTTTTTTTCTGTTTTGTACTTTTTAAAATTTTCAGCACTTTTTTATTGATGTTTAAATCCTCGTTTGAACTTGAATTTTTTTAAAAAATAAAAATACATCATAACTTATCAAATTTAAAAGTTGGTATTTTTCTGCCTCAGTTTACATCACTCGGCTTAGTGGTGGCGGGCCGATGACGTCATGCGACCGCCACTACTAAAAGGATTAGCAGTGGTGGGCTGGTGACGTCAGCATGCCCGCCACTGATTACACGTGCCCGCCACTACTAATATGGGTAGTAGGGATTATCTAGTATATAATACACTTCCTACAATGTCGAGAAACACTTGGTAGCACTGTGGTGCGGGGGCTCACTTGGGGGCATGCGGTTTGAGGTTCGAATCTCGCTGCCGGCGGGCGGTTTGAGGTTTCAATCTTGCTGTTGGCCCCAAACATTTTTTTCATTTCTGTTCTAATTCTCAGCATGTTTTTTATAGATGTTTAAATCTTCATTTGAACTTTAATTTTTTTACAATAAAAATACATCATAACAATAAAATCTCGCTTTACTGTTTTTTATTTCACTAAGTGTGTTTTTATGATCAAAGTCAAAATAAGTTAAATTTGAACTACAAGACATGTATCTTTATAGTTTTTTAATCCTCAAAAAATTAAATAAAGTCTAAAAAGACAAGACTTGTAATGTTGTTAAGATATCATCGAGACTTTGTAGTGAAGTGGTGCGGGGGCTCACTTGACACATCACGTTTTTTTTAAATCAAGTAAACAAACACAAGTCCAGGCTGGGGAAACCAGCTTACACATGTCGAAATGCACTACAGGTCAAACCCAAAAGAAAGATATGGTTTGGAGCTTCTTCTTCTTCCGCGGCACAAACCCAACCTATTTCTGGTTAAACAGATGAAAAGCCTCAACTTGCCAATCCTCAACCAACTCGGCACCATCAGGCAGTCTGAATTGCTCTTCATGTTCCTGAATTGCTCTCAATGATTGAATTGGCTGATAAAAATATAAAATTTGCATAAAAAGAGTATCTTGCCTCCTGCCTCCTCTTGCTTCCGCATTGCTCTGCATGCTTCCCTTTTCCACCGCTAGCCTCGGCATGTTTCCCTCTGCCACCGGTTGTCTCATCATTCTTCCGTCTGCCAACACTTACCCTATCTGGTTGCGGCGATTGCGAGTCATCCTCTGAGTCGGAGTCCATTATGAGAATCACTTTCTTCGCCAAACAACTGCAAACTATACCATGTACCTTAAGTTTACCGCATTTGATCTTCATTTGATCTTGAACATGTTTTAATAATAAAAATACATCATATAAATACATGTATTAAAAAATAACCTATATTACCAATATCTTAAACAAATTAAATGACATAATTGATTTTACAAATACGCACGCTAAACATAAATGACCTAGCCTTGCACTAATTTTCCATCGCCATTGGTGCGTAGATAAGGAATCACACTGCCAAATGACAGTTTTGCTTCAACCACATTGATCCTTGATATGTCAACGAAAAACGACACCTCATCAAACTGATTGTATTCTTCTTCGTTTTCGACTCCATCAACTCCAACAATTCTTTGTTTTCCTGGAGCACCGATGTATTTTTTCTCATCTTTAGGATCAAGTATGTAAAATACTTGTGCCACGGATTGAGCGAGTATCCAAGGGTCATCTTTATAAGCCACCTTATTAAGGTCAACTATCATAAACCCGTAATCATCCACCTCCACACCTTCTTGATGTCTGACCCACTGGCACTTAAATACATGGATTTCTATAGAGTTCCCATATTTCTTCGATGTATCCATAGTAAGCATTCTTTTGTCCAGTGCTATCTTCTGCATCTGCTTTGACACCACTATTTTGGCGCTGACTCTTTTGATCCTTTGCTTTGGTATAGAATGTGAAACCATTGATGTCATATGCTTGCCATGTTTTAACCATGCTCAATGGACCGTAAGACAATTTATTTATCATCATCTCTTCGTCGGTTTCTCCAATCGAAAGATTTAGATCCCTCAGCCATGATGTGAAATGAATTTTGTGTTCTTTCATAATCCATTGTTCATCGTGATCTTCATTCTTTTCACGAAGCTCTTGCACGTGTTGTTCAACATATGGTCTCATAATCGACAACTGATGCATTACACTGTAATGTGATTCTCTTATTGTTTGGTAGCTATTGTCTCGTATGATTTTCCTGCCTTTAGTTCCTTTACCGGTGAGTCTTCCATGGTGCCGGGACATGGGAACTCCTATTGGTCTTCCATCTCTTATGTAATCTGCATAGCACTCAATGACTTCCTCGGTCGTGTAGCCCTCTATCATGGAACCCTCTGGATAAGCACGATTTCGTACGTAACCCTTGGAGATAACCATTATACGCTCATACGCATACATATTGTGCACGTACGTTGGACCGAGAACAAAGATTTGGTCTGCTATATGTATCATATATTGCTCCATAATATCAAAATATGAAGGAGGAAAGCACATATCAAGCTGACACATAGTCTCCCTCATTTGTTTACGTAATTCATTTAACTCTTCAGTGTCGATCACCTTCTTTGATATGACATTGAACAAGTGACACATGCGTGTTATCACCATCTTCAGAAATGAATGTTTGATTCCTCTTACTGCGATGGCGAGGAATAGCCCAAGCATAACATGGCAACCATGAGTGTTGTAGCCGCTCATCCTCAAATCTGCTATGGAGACAATATTCTTTATATTCGTTGAGAATCCTATTGGAACTCTAATTCCATCTAGACACCTGCAGATTGATCTTTTCTCGTCAATTGTGAGGTTATAGCTCGCAGCTAGAAGGAAAAATTTTCCATTGGCCCTTTCCTGTGGGTGAAGCTCGGGTCTAATTCCGAGAGTTTGAAGGTCCCTTCGTACTTTGAGTCCATCTTTTGATTTGCCCGTTATGTCTAACAAAATATCGATGGTGCTTTCGAAGACATTCTTCTCAACGTGCATTGTATCAATAGCATGACCAATCTCCAACTCCTTCCAATAGGGCAAATATCTAAAGAAGATTGACTGCTTTTTAAATGGAGTGTCCTTTGAAATTTTTTCAGATTTCTTCCTCTTCTTTCCGAAAACAACTTTGATATTCTTTACCATTTCGAATAGAAAATTGCTATCTCGATGTCATGGAGGCTGTCCAAGCTCGATTGTACCATCGAAATGGTTCCTATTTCTTCGATATTTGTGGTTTTTTGGTAAAAATCTGCAATGTCGCATATATATCGTCTTAACGAATGATGAAAGATGTATAGATTATGTCTGGTCCACACACACTACACATGCTGTCTTTCCTTTAACCTGTCCTATTAGGGACATGCGTCCTGGGTTGTCAGCTATGGTGCAAAAGATCATGGCTCTTAGATTGAAGTGCTCTTTCTTGTGCTCATCCCACACACAGACACCATGTTCCCATAGACGTTTCATATCCTCCATCAAAGGTTCTAGAAAGATATCAATGTCATTGCCAGGTTGTTTTGGACCGGAAATTAGAGTAGTGAGCATAAGGTATTTTCTTTTATGGCACAACCATGATGGAATGTTGAACAAGCATAGAAAGACCGGCCACGTACTATGGGGGTTCCTCATCTCACCGAAGGGATTCATTCCATCAGTGCTAAGTCCCATCCTGATATTTCTAGGATCGTCTGAGAAATCTGGATGGGCCAGGTCAAATGATTTCCACTGCCTAGCATCCGCAGGGTGCCGAAGTTTTCTGTCCTTCTTTCGCCTAGCGAAATGCCAGATTAATAGTTCAGCATCTCTGGGATTAGAGAACATACGTTTCAAGCGATCAATCACCGGTAGGTACCACATTACTAAGGCTGGAACTTTCCTCTCCGTCTTTTTTCCAGGATGGTCTTCAATAACATTTTTATTCCTCTTCTGCAACCTCTTATTATTCTTCTTCTGGTGGTCATTGTAGTCCTCCACATAGTCATTTGGACGTTTGTATCGACTTGCATTGCACTGTGGACATCTCTCTAACAATCCATACTCTTTTCGATATAGGATACAGTGGTTCAGGCATGCATGAATCTTCTGAACGCCCAAAGTCAACGGACAAATCATCTTCTTTGCTTGGTACGTATCAGATGGTAGACCATTGGGTTTCGGCAAAACCTTTTTTAGGAGTTGTAAAAGATCTGAAAAACTAGTGTCAGACCATCCATTGCTGGCCTTCAGTTTCATAAGCTCAAGAATTGTGTACAACACAGTATACTGCTTCGAAGTTATCATATCCTTTGGTTGTAGTTCTCTGCAACAGCATCTCAGGCGCAACATTTCGCATCAGTTCCTCCACATCATATTGATCAACATCATCATGTGTTATGTCGGATGTATGAGCACAACCTCTTCTATGTTGATGAGCATCTTGCGGCACATCAGAATCTTCAGGAGGATTTTGGCCCATCTCACCATGTTTCGTCCATATATAATAGTTCTTCACGAAACCATTTTTCAACAAGTGAAATCGTATGGTTTCACGATCTGAACACGGATACATCGCTTCGTTTTTACAAACTTTACAAGGACAATATATTGCCTCTTCACTCTGACGGGAAGCATATTGTGTGGCAGCTTCAGTAAATTCAGTTAATCTGTCAAAATATGCCACCACATCTTCGTCGTTGGATGAGTACATCTAGGACCTGTGCTCCATCTAAAACATATATTATTTGAAAAAAAATATTAATAAATTCATTATTGTTAATTTTAGTAATAATAAAATTGAAAATATATTGATTTATTATCGCTCATAACAACATTAATTAAAAATGCTTTAATTCAAACTATGTATTAAGCAGGAAAAAATTATTAAATAAATTAATTGTATTGGTTTCTCTCTCTCCAAACAACATAACTCTAGATCTATAATCATAAATCAAATTAAAAAAGAGATTAAAATGATGTAAATCAATATACTAGTGATGAATAATTGTGAGGAGCGTCATATTTGTTCATTTGGGAGAAGGAAACACTGTAAATGGAAGATTATTTGAAAATTTCTATTCACAAACCCTAAATTAGTAAAACGCTAATAACTCATTGTATACATGATTAAATACAAAATAAATGTGAGCTTTGGCATGGATTTACCTCCTAGAATGAAATCCTTCAAAAGAAACGAAAACAAAGCCTCCCCCCTCTTTATCTAGATTTTTGTCGCCATTCTACAGACAAAATTAAATGTGAACTCCGGTAGAGCTCGGGGAGGAAGACGTTGCGCATTTATAGCTAGAATAGTAGTGGCGGTCGCAAGTGATGTCATCAATACTTTAGTGGCGGCCAGCTTAGCAGTGGCGGGCAGCACCAGCACCCGCCACTGCTATTGGTAAAATAGTGGCGGTACGGGATGACGTCAGCACCGACCGCCACTACTTTACCAATAGTAGTGGCGGGCACTGGTGCTGCCGTCAGCACAAGCAACTGTAGTGTTTGCCCAACACCACTACAGTGTTTTTGCCCAACACCACTACAATGTTTTTGCCCAACGCCACTACAGTGACGGTTTGTAGTAGTGATATGTCTTAGAGTCTTTACAAGGAGAGCGATTTCAAATGGCTTTGAATGGTAGATATTTGAAAAAGTACTTCCCAAGTGTGTGGCAAAGCGCTTAAAGTGTTAAAAGGCTGATATTGAGAGTATCGCCCGAGGCCCGTCATGCTTTTAGCTCACTAAGTATGCTAAAAAGCAGGGGGGCTTGTGTTTATAGCAAAAAATGGCATTAATGGTCAAACTAGGCAAATACTGAAAATGGTATTTTTGACCAAAAATGTGTCAAACCTGGCAAAGGCCGGTCTGACCGGCTATATATAGTAAGCCGTCCAACCGGCCAGGTCTGGTCAGACCGAATCCATGGGCTCGGTCAGACCGGCTAGGGTCTAGATTTCGGATCCGAGTGGGATTCGAGGTATTTTCGCCCAAAACTTATCTCGAGTTTTGGACGCATATAACTCTATCTCTAGCGAGGGATAACTAGTCCACCCCCTATAAATACTAGGGGTAAGGCCGATTCAAGCCCCCCCGGACATACCAATCCAAAGCCCTGGCTTTGAATCGTTTTTACTTTCTTTACCATTCCGCATCTTCGTGGGTTTGATTGAAAGCCCTCCGCCTGCCACGTCCGTAATCACGGTAACCCTTGCTGGTTTGCTTGTGAACCTCTCGTTAGTCCACGTAATGGATTGTTATCCCTTTTATTGGCTTTTATCGCCATATTTGGTAATTCGGCCCCTTGGCCAAAATGTATTTGATCTTTGGGTGTTTTGCAAATCAATTGCCTTCCTAAACATCTCTGCAAAAGTTTGGAGGCAATTGAAGATTGTTTGCTAGGACTACCGAAGTTTGGCAGATCCGATCTATTACTTCGGTTTGACCGGCGTTGAGATCCTGGCCTGACTGGACCTCGTCACATCGTTGTCGACAACAACCGGTCAGACCGACGGCACTTCGCCGGTCCGACCGGGGCCCTCCACACCACGCTACGTCGGAATCTAGAGGTTGCGCCCGAAGCCCCTTCGCATTGCACCACGCTGGAGCCTCTGCCGAAGCCTATGCACCGAAACCCACCTCGTCGGTCCGACCGAAGATACTTCATCGGTCAGACCACCGGAGCGACCCTTCTCAACTACCTTCGGGACTCTGCCCGGAGCCCCTTCGTCGTCCTCCTATCCGACCAAGGTTGTACCTTCGGTCTGACCGGGCCTGAGGCCGAAGGTGCCATAGGGGCCCTTCGGACCACCTTCGTTGTAACTCCGAATCGGCCTCCGAATTGACTGATTCTAGGTATTTTGATCATTTTATTGCTGTTTACATTATTACTAGTACTTTTCGGCCAATTGGATTAAAATATCAATTATTTATCTGATTGCCTAGCGACTCCAAATCCCTTGCCACTCTCCAGGTTAGTCGGAACGTGGCATAGGTATCGTTGCGATATTTTTGGACGTCGAACCGGCCCAAGTGTGGGGGCACATTTCTGCATCAACACATCCCTAATTTTCTAGAGAAAAATAAATTGAGAAAAATATATTTTCCTAGGAAATAATTTAATTTGATTTTCTATAAAGCTGAAAAGGACCAAGTAAATGAAAATCCATAGAAATAATTCAAGTTATGGTCTGGAAAATTTATATTATGTTCCTGAGACCAAGATACAATTTTGAGAATTTTTATAAATTTTTCCAACCCTTGCTGATAGCCCATAATTTATAAATCATTTTTTGTAATTATTTTTATTCAGAAAAGAATTCTTAATCTTATTGGGTCATTCCCTCCCTTTCTCTCTCCCCGGCCGGCCCAACCCATCCATCACGCCACTCTCTCTCTGACAAGCTAGCCCCGCCCATCGGTGTGCTCGGCCTCGCTCTTGAACCAGAGGCCCACCTGTCAGCCACCCCCTCTCAGCGCAAACCTGGGCCCCACCTGTCGGCACCGACCGCTAACCCTCAGGCCCACTCGCCACAGCTGACAGTGGCCCCGCCCTGTCAGTCTTCGTCTTCCTCGTGACCTCGCACTCCGAGATCCCTAGCCGCCGCTCTAACTCGCAAATCCGCCCTCGCCGACCCCCTGCAGCTTAATTGCACCCGTCATTCAACTCATTGTAATCCCCCGCACATTTCCCCTCGGATCCCCTCACGATTAAGCCTCTTAAGTGCTATAATTGCCCGAGTTAAGCTCGCCGACGTTAATGGGAGTTATCTCCCCGGTTACCCCTGTTGCACCCACCATCCCCCCTTGCTGGCACCCTATAAAAGCCCCTCTCAGCACACCGCTACCAACCAACCCCTCAATTGCCTTCCCTCGCCAGAACCGAGCACCTCATTGCCGTTTTTGCACCGCTCCTCTGTCCTACCTCCAGCCACCGCTCGCCATCGCCGGAGTTTTCCTTTTTCGCCATCAACCCCATCTTTAGGACCGTCGTCGCCTCCCTGACCTTAGCCCCACTCCGCTCGAGCCCCTCGCCGCCGGAATTCTGTTGGACTTGGAATTGGCTAAGTATGTTAGCATGGTGGGTTCCGGGTGCAAGTGAGGGCATTGGTTAGTCATACCCGGGGCACTATAATGACCGATCTACTGGATTCATTGCAATACACTTTCGTACCAACCACAAGTCTAGTGGGTAAGTCTTAACTAGAGGTATGAGACGTTCCAACTTGAGACACTATGTGGAGAGGGGCAAGTAGCACCTGCGGGTAACTTGTACCATGTGGTACAAAAGGGGGCGCGATGTTGATCCAGTGCACTGGCGCGCCGGCGAAACCTATAGTGTGTGTCATTGGGTTGGAGCGCTTCATGCTAAAGGTTTTGGCATGAGTTCCTGTGACTTGGGTCATTGGACACACTGCGGTGTGCGGGAATAAGTGCCTTATGGGTACAATGGTACACCTCTGATCAGAGTCTAAATCTTTTCGAAAAGCCGAGCCCGCGGTCAAGGGTGGGTTGCGTGACATTCCACAATTATTATATGTTTGAGAAGTGTTGCATGTTGATTGGTCATTTAAGGACTATTGAGCGAGGAGGGCTGACTGTACTCCATCCTCGAGTTAGAAGGTGTTGCATCATCCATGATTTACTTATTCTATATAATTGAACCTGACTCATATTAACTACTACAACATAAAAATGTACTTTTCCGCACTTTTAGCCATTACCTTCCCTTGTTATTACCTTGCATTATAGCTACATTTCCCAGTGGCTTGTTGAGTACTTTTGTGCTCATACCCGTTGGAAAACCCACTTTAGAGACGACGTATTATGATGAGGACGGTCTGGAGTAGCGACTGTTGGGGGAAAATACTTCATTCTTATGATCCTCCAAGGTTCCAAGCAAATGAGTCATGCGATCAGGATAAATGCAAGTCTGATCTCGAAGATCAAGACTTGCCTCTGGATTAAAGGGTTTGAAGTTGAAGGGTCTGTCTAGGCTCTGGTCCGAAGAGACACTCTAAAAGGCTTCCTCTCTGAAGTGGAAAATAGCTAGAAGGATGGGACGTCTACCTTATCAACATCCTTCGAGCATGTTTTACTGTATTAACCCTATAAGGAATACCGAAATAGTATCCACTATGTCGGTTGTAATTGAGGGGTAAAAAGGTCTTTTCTCTAGACAGTTTTACCTATAAATACCCCCCTTCTCGCCCTGTAAGAGGCATCGAATATTCAGATATTCAATACACACTTTGAACTATCTCAGGCTATTATCCATTGCGGAGGCTTGGAATAGTTTACTTAAACAAACACTTCGTTTATTGCACACTTAGTTTCCTAAACCTGTTAGCGTAATCTTTTATGCCAACAGTTGGCGCCGTCCGTGGGGAACCTAGTACAAAAACTTCGTTCTCTACCAATCCTTTTCTAGATCCATGCCTCCTAAGCGGAGCCTAGGCACTAGTCCCCTCCGGAGGTCTTCTCGAACCTCTGGGTCAAAATCTTCGAACATTGTCGAGGTCGGAGGACCTTCCATGGTCCCCCCACCTTAGACTCCCAAAACAAATACTCTTCCTCGAACATACGAAGCCCCTATCGGGACTCCGTCTATGCTTTGAACCAATGGAGCCTCTCCTATGGCTCTAACTATGCTCCGAACTGACTTGTTCAGTTCCCAAGACCCAGAGGTCCCCTCTAGAAGAAATGAAGACCGTCCTGACGATGTGGCGACCCAGATGGCCCATCTTTAGGCTCAAGTGACAAGGTGGAGGCAGGAAGCTGCGGATAGGCTTTGTCGTCAAGCTACCCTTGCCATTCCAGAGGTGCCTCAAGATGATGATCTCGCCTTTTATCTTGATGCCTCTGAGATTCTAAGAAGCACTGAGAATGCTTGTTTTGATGATGAATCTTCGTTACACCCCGACATGCAGAAGGTGCGCTTCGACCCAAAGTTTAGAACATCGAAGATCTGTAAGTACTCCGGAGAGGAAGATCCAGGAGAATTTTCCCGTTCATATGCTTTAGCAATCGAAGCTAGTGGAGGGGTTCGAGATACAATGGCGAAATGCTTCCCCCTTACGCTCGAAGGAGTCGCTCTGCGTTGGTTCTGGTCTTTGAAACCAGGATCAATTAAATCTTGGGAGCAGTTGATAAAGAAGTTTATAAATAACTTCCAAGGGACCTTCATGCCCCTTATGTCCACCGATAGTCTTTTTCAGGTGAAGCAGGAACCTGGAGAAACTTTATGGCAATTTTTCAAGCGATTCGCTCATACAAAGTCTCATATAAAGGGGTTGTCCACTTCGTACATCGTTGATGCGGCACGTGAAGGAGTTACGAACGCAGGCCTCCTCGACAAACTTCATCAAAAGCATATATCTTCAATAGCACAACTGATGGACTATTTTGAAGAATATGCTAGGTCAGAAGAAGGGTGTTGGACCGAAAAGGGAGACAAGAGGGGGGTGAATGGGAGCTTTTAAAATTTCAGGCTATAAATAGCCTTCTGATTTCAAAACAATCTCCTGCGGAACAAGCTTCAAACACACCCTTCGAAGGTCTAGTTCGGAGGTATTTTGTAGCTCCAAAATCAAGCTTCGCAAAGAGCAAAAGTTCGAAGTTAAGAAGACTTCGCTCACACCCAAGAACCCAAAAACACAACTCTGCTCAGATAGTGCAGGCTTCGCACACTAGGTGCCTTTTAGCAAGCTTCGCACTACACACTTCACAGAAGAAGGTTTCCCTCTGAGGGCTTCGAACTGATACTCCGCACTAGCAACTAGTACTAGGATTTGTATACCGAAGGCACGAAGACAGACAGAACAGACTGCACCACAGACTTCGGTTGAGGAAGGAAAATAGGCTTCGATCCCAGCTTCGCTAGTAATCAGAGAGGGCTTGCCTCTAGTTTACACAAAGCGAACTCAACCTGAGAGATTCACACACATCGCACTAACAGAACACTCACACACTTCTCTATAAAAGAAATAGAACAAAAATTCTGGCTTGAACAGAATGAAGTGGAGTACAGAGAAATCAATACATACAGTGCAAAACAAGGATACAAGTTCAAGCAGCAAATGAAGAACATAATGAAAAGTTCATTGCATGAATAGGGAAAACAAAAAGACTCACATGACTGAGTACATGTGTGTGGCAGCTAGCTCTGGAGTTCTAGAAATGGCAGGTCAAATTATTACCTAGACCTAGCTAGCCTTCACTATTTATAGGCACTATTCAGCCCTGTGAATAGACTACTCTACCCCTAGGGTTTACACTATTTTTGTCTGAGCAAGATAGGTGGTACATATGATAGTCTACTTTTCTGAGGCTTCTTTTGTCAACTTCGTAGAGGAGACAACATCAGCTTTTGTAGAGCCAACACTATCAGCCTTTGCAGATTTTGGAGTTTTCTGAAGCCCCCTTCGCGCGCGAGGTGTGCAGTAGCTTCGGTGACACGCTTGAACCCGTAGGCCTTCTCTTCACCGAAGTCAGCCTTCGATACAATGACGGTTTTGAGTCGAATCCATCAAAGCTCTTGAACCTTCGCACCATCACCTCCACAGTGGACCACCACGGCTTTGCAGCTACTCCCAGCTCGAACTCTATCAGTCTGTGTATCGAAGCCATGCATGGCTGAAGTACCTCAAGTCAGCCATACTCCGAAGCCCCACCTTCAGAGTACCTTTGCTACCTTTCGAAGTCCCTCCGTCCAAGGCCTCCGCATGAAGCATATCCATAAGCACCCCTTCGCAGTGTCTCAGCCCCGAGCACACTCTACGAAGACCCTTATCTGGACCATGCCTTTTGTTGGACTGGAAACGACAACCAGAGGGGGGTGAATGGGAGCTTTTAAAATTTTAGACTAAAAATAGCCTTCAGTTTTAATTGTCTTCTGCGGAACAGGCTTCGAACACACCCTTCGAAGTTCTGGTTCGGAGGTATTCACAGCTTCGAAACCAGGCTTCGCAAGGAGCAAAAGTTCGAAGTCAAGAAGACTTCGCTCCACCCACAACACCAAAAACTCAACTCTGCTAAGTCAGTACAGGCTCCGCACACTAGGTGTCTTCGAGTAGACTTCACACTTCACCCTTCGCAAGATCAGACTTCTCTTCGAGGACTTCCACCAAACACTCAGCGCTAGCAACAGGTACTAGGCTTCGTACTTCAGAGATAGAGACGCACGCTGAGCACATTGCGGAGAGGACTTCGACAAGGGAAGAAAACAGGCTTCGATTTAACCCAAGGACAGTTTACACAGAGCGAACAGACACTGAAAAACACACTTCACACGCATAGAACACTCACACACTTCTCCAAAAAAACACTCCAGTGCAATAAACTCAACACAAGAAGAAGTGAGGCACAAAGAGATCAACACATGCAGTGCAAAGTAGGCGTACAAGTTCAAACAGTAAATGAAAAACCGAATCAAAGTTTCATTGCTTGAACAGGGAACACAAAAAGAACTCACAGATCTGAATACAAGGTGTGGCGGCTAGCACAGGAGCTCAAAAATGGCTGCTCAAAGTGTTACTGTTGCCTAGATAGCCTCCACTATTTATAGGCACTATTCAGCCCTGTGAATAGACTACTTTACCCCTAGGGTTTACACTGGTTTTGTCTCATCGAAACAGGGGGGTACAGCTGGTAGTCTACTTTATTTGGAGGCTTCTTTTGTCAGCTTCTCAGAGGAGACAGCATCAACTTTTGCAAAGCAGACACGGTCAGCCTTTGCAGTCTTGGATTCTTCTGAAGCCCCCCTTCGCATGCGACGGGTGCAGTAGCTTCGGTGAGAAGACTTGAGCCTGACGGCCTTCGCTTCACCGAAGTCAGCCTTCGATACAGTGACAGTTTTGAGCCGATGCCGTCAAAGCCGTTGAGCCTTCGCGCCATCACCTCCGGAGTGGACCACCACGGCTTCGAAGCTACTCCCAGCTCAAACTCCGTCATCCCGTGTACCGAAGCTATGCTTGGCTGAAGTACAAGACAACCACACTCCGAAGCCCCACCTTTAGAGTACCACCCTTCGAAGTCCCTCCTTCATCTAAGGCCTTCGCATGAAGCACTCCATGAGCACTTCATCACAGTGTCTCTCCTCGAGCACACTCCTCCACGAATCTCACCCGGACCATGCCTTCGATGCACCTCGACTTTTGAGACCTCCGTCGGGTATACCTTTGAGTGCCTCCCTCTGGAGCACACTTCGAATGCCTTGCCTCATTACTGAGGACTTTGTCCACCATACGCCGAAGTCACTCCATTTGGAGTACCATTCGAAGTGCCTCGCCTCTGAGGACTTCATCTCGGGGTACCTTCAGCCGGAGCCACGCTCCGCACTCTTTGCCTTCGCCTGGCGCACCTTGACCTGAGGACCGACCTCGACCCCTCGCAGCCTTTGTGACCGAGCTCCCTGCTCGCCTGGCATCAAACCTCCAGCTTGACCCAGGTTCACTTGCTTCGAACCATCCATCGCCTCCGAAGTCACCTGCGCACCACAAAAAACAGACAAGTGTATCCAGTACCCCGAAGACCTCTTCGGGTAAGCAACCTCTAGCACACACTCCGGTGTACCTTCCAAAATACCGAGACCTTCGGTACGACCCAGTCATCGTGTACTGTCGGACCCCTCCGACAGTCACACTCCACTGCAACAGCCGCAACAAACAGACCTACCAATCCCTTCGGTGAAATAACCTCCAAACCCCTTCGGAGGGACCCCTTCGAATCAGAGGATAAAATCTGTCAATCACTCATCACAGACTCCAAAACCAACCCTTGGTTTCTCAATCTCCCCCTTGATGAGTGCATTGACAACCAAATTCAAGTTCAAGAAAATTTGAAAAATTTCAGCGCACAAGTGACCATAAAACCGAGAAACGAGCTAAACCATGTCACTTGACAAAAGAATTTTCCTCCCTCTTTTCAATAGAGTAAAAGCCCCTTCGACAAATCTTCCCTTTGCAAGATAAAAACTCCCCCTTAGTTATTTTACCCCCTTGCTGCAGAGAACTCAACAATTTCTCCCCCTTTGGCAATGCAAGCATCAAGGAGCATTTAACAGATGCAGAGCATCGAAATGGGCAGAATTGCAAATACATATAAAGCAAAAATATGTCAACTTTAATACCGATTTTCATGTGCTCAGCTCAATTTAACATTCCCTAAAAATGATGAAAGCATGTGATTTCATCATTTTGAAATGAAAGCATCACCACTCAATCAAGGTAACTAGACAAGTAAAAGCAGGGACTGCACAAAGCTAGTTAATTTCTACTCAGACAAGTCCAGTTTATGTGGAGCATTGAAAGAAAACTTGATGAACAATGAATTTTTGTTGTTCTTTTCACAATGCTAGGGGTTATTTGTTTGTCTACCTTATACTTTCCAATCAGGCCAAGCCTAGGCACGAAAGCCATCAAAAGCTTAAGGATGTGATTTTGGCATACACTACACTATCCCAGTTCACACCAATGTGCAATGGTAAGCAATCTAGAATAGAGTAGTGCGACAAACAAACCCACCTGGATCTTGTCGCTTGTAGCATGCAAATCATGGATTTTTGGATGTTTAATTAAGTGAACAAATTGTTTAGCACTTGATGAATATAAATCATGGATTTTTGGATTTTTAATTAAGTGAACAAATTGTTTAGCACTTGATGAACATCCATGAGTATGTAATACAATTTTTCAAGTTGCAATGTTTAGCATACAGAGAAAAAAGGAGTCTTGCTATCAAGAAGATAAAAGATAGCTAAAGAAGTCCTACCTAAACATGCTAGATTCAAGACTAAACAGTGCGCATGATTTGATTTTGGAAAGAAAAATCATGCATAAAATGTTTCAGACATATTAAATAGAGCTGAGCTGACATGATTACATGAATTAAAGTCAATCATATAAGTGCAAAAGATATAAATGCAATTTCACACACAATGAGCATATGCAAGACAATCAAGATCTGCTCCCCCACACAAATGCTATAAGGTTGACAAACACCAAGTTCCCAACGCAAGTAGGCAAAACGAGAAGCATCGAGGGGTTTTGTGAAAATATCGGCTAGGTGGTGTTGGGTATCAATGTGTTTGGTTCTGGAATGCTGAACCGGGTTGTTTGCAATACAAATAGCACTAGTGTTATCACAGAAAAGTGGAACACTCTTATAATCTAACCCAAAATCCCGCAAAGTGGAAACCATCCACAAAATCTGAGAGCAACAGCTAGCTGCAGCAACATATTCGGCCTCAGCCGTCGATTGTGCAACACTAGACTGTTTGCTGGAGGACTAACAAACCAGTGAAGTACCTAGAAAATGACAAGTACCAGAGGTACTTTTCCTATCAATCCTACACCCAGCAAAATCCTCATGGGAATAACCTCGAAGACACAAGCAGGAAGATGCAGAATACCAAATGCCAAATTCGAGGGTATGTTTGAGATACCTGAGAATGCTCTTTACCGATTAGCAGTGCAAAGCTCGTGGTGAAGCCTGAAAACTAGCGCACAAACACACTATGAAGTGTATGTCCGGCCTCGTTGCAGTCAAGTAGAGGAGGGAGCCGATCATGCTTCGGAACTCCTTCTGATCTACGGCTTCTCACTCCTCGTCAGGATCCAATGCTATCGAAATAGCCATTGGAGTAGCGAGGGGCTTCGCATCCGTCATGTCGAACTTCTTGAGCAGGTCCTTGGTGTACTTCGTCTAGTGGATGAATGTACCTTGTTTGCTTTGTTTGATTTGCAAACCAAGGAAAAATGTGAGTTCGCCCATCATGGACATCTCGAACTCCCTACTCATGGCATCTGCAAACTCGGCAACCAAAGCATGAGAAGAGCCACCAAAGATGATATCATCCACATAAATCTGAACTAGGAGGAATTCTTTGCTATGCTTGAGAGTGAACAGGGCTTTATCAATAGATCCCATCAAATACCCCCGCTCAAGCAGAAAAGACTTAAGTCTATCATACCATTCCCGAGTGTAGGACCGAAAGTAGCGACCAGAGGGGGGTGAATGGGCGCCTTAAAAATTCTTTCGAATATATGGCCTGTTCCCAACACGCAATGCACCTCAACAAACTAAGCAACAGAAAATAAACAGATAGCCTAAGTCTAAAGGTATCTAGCCTAGAAGCAACTGATGTCAAACAGAGAACTATCAAAGCAGTGCTAATAGACAGATGAACAGTATACACAAGACTAGGCAAGGGAAACTTCTCAGTATAATATTTTGAGTACACTAAGAATGAAATGAGAAGTTACCATTCGAAGTCTATCTACTGTTCGAAACTTTATGAAGCCTGCTTCACTGGTCGAAGCCTGCTTCGCAGTGTCGAAGCCTGCTTCGGAGGTCGGTGACGAAGCCTGCTTCGGAGGTCAGTTGCGAAGCCTGCCGAAAGCTGTTGAAAGGATGCCGAAGGTATGTTTTGGTCTAGCCAAGTTCGAAGTGGTAGAAAGCGAAGTAAGCTTCAAAGCGATGTGTGACAAAGTCGGAGCCTGCATCGAAGTGTGTACTTCGAAGGCAAGGCTTCGAACACAGCTTCGAACCGAGTGCTTCGAAGCTAAACCTTCGAACAGAAAACTTCGAACGCAACACACAGATGGACGACCTTCGAACCAAGAAGCGAAGCCTGTCACACAATAGAGGCACCAAATTCAAAGCCTGCACTCTACCTTCGAAAAGAGAAAGCTTCGAAAAGAGAAGCGAAGGCTGACATGCGACAAAGAAACCAAGACAAAGCCTAACAGAACGACAGGCTTCGAAGCCAACTTCGAAACCTATCGAAGTGTGGACTTCGAAGAGCTCGAGGCGGAGTACCTTCGCACCGTCGTTCGAAGTATGTGACGCTGTCCGTTCAAATCGTACTTCACATCTAGCAACTCAGGACACAGAACAATGTTCGAAGTTCCAACGAAGCCTTCGAGCAAATCAGATCGAAGCCTGCCTCACGGAGCTGAGGGGCTTCGAACAGAGAGGGGGCTTCGCCAGAGAACAGTCAGAAAAGTTACTAGGGCCTATCAACTTCGATCAAAAAGTTGCGCAGTAAAAGCAAAAAGCTGGTACCAGAGTACTGTTGCTACAGTGCAGTAGTACTACTTGCAACAGCAAGAACTAGTACTACTTGCGTGATGAACACAAGCAACAGAGAAGCTTCTGTTCTGAATAAATCAACCGCAACCACACAACAGCAACGACAGTGAATGAAATGTTGCGCACATAAATGCTTCGCACAAACAAAAATAGCCAAAATAAATTCTTCCAGACAGCAAAGAACCAAGTAAATCTCAGGAAGAACAAAGGCTAGTTACCTGGCGGCACACGCATGAACATGAGAGGAGAAGAGAGAAAAATGCAAGAGACAAAAAGTGACCCAAAGGAGTAGTATTGATTTCAGCAAAAAAAAGGGGTAGTCCAACCCTAGGGATTGGGGTCCTATTTATAGGCTGCCCAATGCTAGGTATATTCCACCAGCCCCTTAGGGTTTTTACAGACGCAAGAATAAAAGAAAAGACTCTACTGCCCTTAGGTATTTTTACAGACACAACTGACTGACTGTGGGCCTAGAGATACAGATGACTTATCCAGAAGCTAAGTTTTCATAGCGACTACGGCTTCTCTTCTGGACAGTCAGATACAAGATCGACGGTCCTCAGTTTTGCGCCGAAACTGACAATGCCTCCACCGACTTTGCACCAGGTACCCGGATTGGGCCGGCCCGATTCCGCAGCTCTCTCAGCCCGGCAATCACTCACCGCCCGTGTACCTGAGTCAACCATGGTCAACAGCCCAGTGGGTCTTCTGCTGCTTCTGGCCCATGTACTCGGATTGGGCCAGCCCGACTTCACAGCCTCCTCTGCCCGACAGTCGCTCGCTGCCCGTGTACCTGAGTCACACGCGGCCCATGAAATAGCAGATCTCTTCTTCTTTTGTCCCCTTTGACTATCGTTGACAATGACTCATCACATCTGGAGCCATTAGGCCTGTGCTGTTCAGCATGGCTCCTCACCGAGGGACCTGCTTGAGTCCATAAAGAGTCTTATGAAGTTTAAAGACTTTATGTGGGTATTTGGGGTTTTCAAAGCCAGGGGGTTGTTTTACATAAACATCTTCGCCTATGAAGCCATTAAGAAAAGCACTTTTAACATCCATTTGATAGAGTTTGAAACTATGGGATGTCGCAAATGCAAGTAAAATCCTAATGGCCTCAAGATGAGCAACAGGTGCAAAAGTCTCAGTAAAATCAATCCCTTCTTATTGAGAATAACCCTGAGCTTCAAGTCTAGCCTTGTTTCTAACTACAGTCCCATCCTCCCCTTGTGTGTTTTTGAAAATCCATTTTGTTCCAATGAAATGAACATTTGGTGGAGGATAAACTAAAGTCCAGACTTGGTTTCTCACAAAATTTTCAAGTTCTTCATGTATGGCATTGATCCAACTAGAATCAGAAAGTGCATGACTAACATCTAAGGGCTTGAACGAAGCAACAAAAGCTGAATTAATGAAATGAGAATGAGAACGTGTTACCCTTTGATCAAGCTCACCAATGATCTGCTCAGGAGGATGCATACTTTGAACATGATGTGGAGCCTCACGGCGAGATGCGGTCTCCCCCTCAACTTGTGTGTTGGAGTGGTCCAAGATGACCAATGTTGAGATAGTTGCGTCGGGACCTTGTGCTGAAGTAGTCGAAGCGGGGTCGGCTTTGGGGGTTGATGTCGAGGGTAGTAGGGGTTCATCCTCGAAATCTCCAGGATCTTCATCTTCGAAGATGCTTTGTTCCATGTCGTGTTCATTTTCCTGTTCAAAAGTAGAACTAATAGAGGGGGTCAATTCATCAAAAGTCACATCACATGACTCGATGACAGTGTTAGTTTCCAAATTATAAACACGATAAGAATGACCATGTGTAGTGTAACCCAAAAAGATCCCGTCTGAAGAGCGTGACTCAAATTTATCCAAATTTCCACGTTTTAGGATAAAGCAACGACAACCAAAAACTCGAAGATGAGTAACTTTGGGTTGTCTCCCAAAACGCAGCTTATAAGAAGTCAAGTTTAAAATTGAGCGCAAGAAGATTCGGTTTGAGATGTAACATGTAGTGTTCATGGCCTCAGCCCAGAATTTTCTAGGAGTCTTGTGCTCATCAAGCATCATCCTAGCCATCTCAACCAAAGTTCGGTTCTTTCTCTCAACAACTCCGTTCTGTTGAGGAACCCGCGGAGCAGAGAATTGATGTTCTATGCCATGCTCCATGCAAAAGTCAACAAAGAGACTGTTTTTGTACTCAGTGCCATTATCACTTCGAATGAATTTCAATGCACCAGGGAGTTCAGTGAAAAGTCTCAAAGCCAAGCTCCAAAAGTGTGAAAACACTTCATCCTTGCTGGCAAGAAAGAAGACCCAAGAGTAGCGAGAGAAATTGTCGACAATGACTAACACATACCACTTGCCGCCTAAAGAACTAACCCGAGAAGGACCTACATTGTACATGTGGAGAAGTTCTCCGGGTTGTTCAGTCATCACCGTGGTTACTGGCGAGTGCGAAGCGGCAATCATTTTTCCATGTCGATAGGGAGCGCAAACTAAATTCTTCTCAAACTTGAGCTTGGGCAAACCTCGGATCAGACCTAGGGCACTCAGACGAGTAAGCAACTCAAAGCTCATATGCCCTAGTCTCCTATGCCACTTCCAAAGCTCAGAAGTCGAATGTGCAACAAGACAATGAGAAGAACCAGATGACTCAGAAAAATCAGCTCCAAAAACACTCCCAACTCTAAAGATTTTACAAACCATAACACCATCAGAATTGAGTACTTGCGAAGTATCGCGATGGAATCACACTTCGAAGCCCTCATCAAGCAATTCATATACAGAAAGCAAATTGTATCCCAAATTTTCAACCAAAGCAAAATCTTTGAGAGTGAAATTCGAGTAGATTCTTACCACACCTTTACCTTTCACTCTACACCTTCGATTGTTGCCAAAGGTGATATGTTCCTTTTGCTTGGTTGTGGTGAGGCTGGAGAACCATGCTGCATCTCCAGTGATATGGCGCGAACAACCGGAGTCCATGATCTACGTGCCCTCCAAGCCTCGATCTGGCGCCTACACATGATAAGATGATCTCGATCGCTCAGTGCTAGGGTGAGTGAAAACATGACGAGGCATCCCGCACTGAGTGATACGAGTAGTAGGCATAATAAAAATAGACTGTCTACGCACATGATAATCAGAATGATACACAGTGTGTGGTCTACCTACATGTTGTAACCCAAATGCATGACGAGGTCTCCTACCCTGTCGAGGTACAAAGCTACTCACACGGAGTCTACCACCATATGGAATATGATGAACACCTCGATGAGCAAAACCTCTCCGAGAAGTACGAGGAGCCTCGAAAACAGAACGTGAGTAAAACTCAGACTCATGCATACCACGAGATGGGTAATGCATGTCCTGGAAACTCATCTCCTAAGAGCGTCGCTCATCCTTGATGCGACGAAAACAGAACCCAAACAAGTGACCCACCCGCTAACAGTAGGAACAATGAAAAACTCTCCTAGGGGCACTCTCATGGGTCATAGGAGCAACTCTCACAAGCTCCTTGGGCTTCTGCTGAGTGGTTTTCTTGGGAGGAATTTTCTTTGCAGGAGGAGTGGTTTCCTTTGGAGTTCGGGTAGGCTTTTTGGTTGATGGAGTGTCTAACAGATCTCTCTCTTTCTCTAAGGTAGTGGGTGAGGTAAAAACAGTTTTGTTTTCACTATATGAAGGAATCCTCTCAAAACCCAATCCTAGAGCTAACCCTGCTCTGTCAGCACACATCTTGGTTTTGGCCAAGAGCAAGTCCATTCTACCCTTTCCCTCAGTGCATTTATTAACCATAGAGAAAAAGTATTCATTCTCAGTCATGAGGTGTTCAGCTCGCTCTCTAACAGTGCCTAGCTAGTCCTTAAGGGTTATGCACATGTCACACGCAGGTTGCACATCCTTAGAACTACCGACCCTCTCCAATCTAGCCTCTAAATCCTGAACATGCTTATCACGTAAATTAATGCTCTGACGTAATAAGGGGCAGTTCATGCATTCAATTATATCATGAGGACTAGAATCAACCATCAAAAGCTGCTTTTGTGCAGTCTCAAGCTCAAAAAGAGTTTGAGCATGCACAGAACGCAACTGAGCAAGCTCACCCATGACAATAGTGCAAGATTCATATTCAGCATCATTAATCCTAGACTTGAGCATGTCATAATCAGTAGAAACATATTCTAGCCTAAGTCTAAGGTCTTTTCTATCTCTAGCGGCTTGCACAAGTAATCTATCCTGACCAAGAACTACTTCATTTAGTTCATCTAACTTAATTGAATGTTGGTCATAGGACAGAGGTACCTCAGATGAGTCAAGCTCATCACCGCTGTGATCGCTGTCGGCCATGAAGCAAAGGACGGTGAAATCTCGTCCTTTCTTATCCTTCTTCTCCTCCTTCCTCGGAGACTCCTCCTCATCATCAGAGCTCGACTCCTCGGTTGAGGAAGTGTCGATGTTGCTTCTCTCAGCCACCTTAGCCACCTTGCCGCGCTTGCCCTTCACAAAGGGTTTCCTCTCCTTCTTTTTTTATTTGGGGCGCTCACTCTCATCTCTCTTCTTGAGTTTAGGACAGTTAGCCTTGATGTGAGAGGTGTCGCCAAACTCAAAACAACCACTAAAACCACATCTCCTCTGATCCCGTCTCTCATGGTGAAAACGGGTGAACTTTCTGGCAATGAGAGCAAGCTCATCATCATCTAGAGTATCCACCTGCTCCTTAGTGATGGAGACCAGGGAGGACAAAGCAAAACCATCTGCAAGAACACAAGTGTCTGATGTGCTTGGTTATGCAGTGGTGTCACGGCTAGTGCTAGAAACTAGTGCCAATGGCTGTGGCAAGGAGTTCCTATGCACTGCAAGAGAAGCCTTAGCAATCTCTATGGACTTCAGCTTGCTGAAGAGCTCATCACAGGTCAATGTGTCATAACCTGCGGACTCCTCAATGCCGGATATCTTCACTTCCCATTTGCTACGATCAAGAGCATAGTGAAGCTTGATAGCCCTATCATGATCATCGTAAGCAAGCGTCCCGTTGGACCGCAAGTTACTCAGTATCGCATCAAAGCGAGAAAACATGGCATCTATAGATTCACAAGGTGCCTGCACAAACAACTGATACTGTTGATTGTATGTGCTTTGGCGCCTAGCCTTAATCTTTGTAGAGCCCTTATGAAAGATAGTGAGTGTAGTCCAAATCTCCCTAGCTGTCCTAAGGTGTTGCACCCTATCAAACTCACTCTGACTCAAACCAATGAACAATATATTTCTAGCCTTGGAGTTGGCATTATACTGATCCTTCTCTGTTTGAGAGGTGCGAGTTTCAGGGATGGAGTATTGTGAGTCCACAATTTCCCAAATTGCATTTCCTTGGCTTAGCAAGTAAGCCTCCATGCGCACCTTCCAGTATGCAAAATATGTCCCATCGAATAAAGGTATTTTACTAACTCTGTCCATGTCGCCAACAAATCACAAAACCGGTTAAGGTCAACTGGTGATCTTAACCTGCTCTGATACCAATTGTTGGACCGAAAACGGCGACTAGAGGGGGGGTGAATGGGAGCTTTTAAAATTTCATACTAAAAATAGCCTTCAGTTTTAATTCTGTCTTCTGCGGAAAAGCCTTTGAACACACCCTTCGAAGTTCTGGTTCGGAGGTATTTCACAGCTCCGAAACCAGGTTTCGCAAGGAGCAAAAGTTTGAAGTCAAGAAGACTTCGCTCCACCTACAACACCAAAAACTCAACTCTGCTAAGTTAGTGCAGGCTCCGCACACTAGGTGCCTTTGAGCAGACTTCGCACTTCACCCTTCGCAAGATCAGACTTCCCTCTCAGGACTTCGACCAAACACTCAGCGCTAGCAACTGGTACTAGGCTTCGTACTTCGGAGGTTGAGACGGACGCTGAGCACACTACGAAGAGGACTTCGACAAGGGAAGAAAACTGGCTTCAATTTAACCCAAGGATAGTGCTTCACTAGTAATCAGAGGTCTAGCCTCCCGTTTACACAGAGGGAACAGACACTAAAAAACACACTTCACACGCACAGAACACTCACACACTTCTCCAAAAAACACTCCAGTGCAATAAACTCAACACAAGAAGAAGTGAGGCACAAAGAGATCAACACATGCAGTGAAAATTAGGCATACAAGTTCAAACTGTAAATGAAAATCGAATCAAAGTTTCATTGCTTGAACAGGGAACACAAAAAGAACTCACAAATCTGAATACAAGGTGTGGCGGCTAGCACAGGAGCTAAAAAATGGCTGCTCAAAGTGTTACTGTTGTCTAGCTAGCCTCCACAATTTATAGGCACTATTCAGCCCTATGAATAGACTACTTTACCCCTAGGGTTTACACTGGTTTTGTCTCATCGGAACAAGGAGGTACAGTTGGTAGTCTACTTTATTTGGAGGCTTCTTTTGTCAGCTTCACAGAGGAGACAGCATCAGCTTTTGTAGAGCAGACACGGCCAGCATTTGCAGTCTTGGAGCCTTTTGAAGCCCCCTTCGCACGCGAGGGGTGCGGTAGCTTCGGTGACAAGCCTCGAGCCAGACGGCCTTCGCTTCACTGAAGTCAGCCTCCATATAGTGACGGTTTTGAGCCGAAGCCGTCAAAGCCCTTGAGCCTTCGTGCCATCACCTCCGGAGTAGACCACCATGGCTTCGTAGCTACTCCCAGCTCGAACTCCATCAGCCTATGTACCGAAGCCATGCTTGGCCGAAGTACAAGACAACCACACTCCAAAGCCCCACCTTCGGAGTACCACACTTCGAAGTCCCTCCTTCGTCCAAGACCTTCGCATGAAGCACTCCATGAGCACTTCGTTGTAGTGTCTCTCCCCAAGCACACTCCTCGACGAATCTCACCCGGACCATGCCTTCGATGCACCTCAACTTCTAAGACCTCCGTCGGGTATACCTTTGAGTGCCTCCCTCCGGAGCACACTTCGAATGCCTTGCCTCATTACTGAGGACTTTGTCCACCATACTCCGAAGTCACTCCATTCAGAGTACCCTTCGAAGTGCCTCGCCTCCGAGGACTTTGTCTCGGGGTACCTTCAGTCGGAGCCATGCTCTGCACTCTCTACCTTCGCCTGGTGCACCTTGACCCGAGGACCGACCTCCACCCCTCGCAGCCTTCGTGACCAAGCTCCCCGCTCGCTTGGCATCAAACCTCCCACTTGACCCAGGTTCACTTGCTGTGAACCGTCCGTCGCCTCCGAAGTCACCTGCGCACCACAAAAAAACAGACAAGTGTATCTAGTACCCCGAGGACCTCTCTGGGTAAGCAACCTCTAGCACACACTCCGGTGTACCGCCCAAAATACCGAGACCTTCGGTACGACCCAGTCATCGTGTATTGTCGTACCCCTCCGACAGTCACACTCCACTACAACAGCCACAACAAACAGACCTACCAAACCCTTCGGTGAAACAACCTCCGAACCCCTTCGGAGGGACCCCTTCGAATCAGAGGATAAAATCTATCAATCACACATCATAGACTCCAAAACCAACCCTTGGTTTCTCACCATTCATGCACCTTGACTTCCGAGACCTTCGTCAGGTGTTCCTTCGAGTGCCTACCTCTGGAGCACACTTCGAATGCCTTGCCATAATGCTAAGGACTTCGTCCACCATACTTCGAAGTCACTCCTTCCGGAGCACACTTCGAAGTGCCTCGCCTCCGAGGACTTTGCCTCAGGGTATCTTCAGTCGGAGCCACCCTCTGCACTTTCTGCCTTCGCCTGGCACACTTTGACTCGAGGACCGACCTCGACCCCACGCAGCCTTCGTGACCGAGCTTTCCGCTCACCTGGAATCAAGCCTCCCGCTTGACCCAGGTTCACTTGCTGCGAACCGTCCATCGCCTCCGAAGTTAACTACGCAACACTGACAAACAAACAAGTGTTTCCATTACCCCGGAGACCTCTCCGGTAAACAACCTTTAGTACACCCTTCGGTGTACCGCCCAAAGTACTGAACCCTTCGGCACCGCCAAGTGATCGTGCTCTGCTGGACCCCTCCGATAGACACACTCCGCTGCACAGCTGCATCCAGCTAAATTTGCATCCTTCGGAAAAACACCTCCGAACCCCTTTGGAGGGACCCATTCGCCCAGAACAGAACTTGTCAATCACTTATCACAGACTTAAAACCAAGGCACATTTCAACTTGGTTTCTCAATCTCCCCGTTGATGAGTGCATTGACAACCAAATACAAGTTCAAGAAAATTTGAAAATTTTTAGCACACAAGTGACCATAAAAACTCAGAAAAGATCCGAAACATATCACTTGAAAAATTCATTTCTATCAACTTGAGTCATGAAAGGCCATTTGGCAATAACTCTTTCTTTTGGCAGCAAAAGTTTTTCTCCCCTTTGAGTTTCATCACTTGTTCTTCCCCTTAGGTAACCAAACAAGACATTTTTCTCCCCCTTTGGCAATGCAAGAATCAAGGAGCAAGAAACGATGCAAGGCTTCAAGATGATGAAAAGTGTGAAAACATATGGTGCAAAAATCTACCAAAACATAGTGTCAAGTTCAGATGCTCAGCTCAAGGTAATATATTCCAAGTTCAATGTTTGATGCATGAGATTTTCAAATTATTGAAAATAAAAACATCACCACTTAGACTATTCATCTAGACACGTGAAAATGAGAATTGCAAAAGCTAAACAATTTCTACCCAGGAAAGCAAGTCCAATAGTCATGGCGCATTTAGCAAGCCTGATTAGCAAGTGATTCAAATTTTGCAATTCTTTTATATTGCCTAGGGTTATTTGCTTGTCTACCTTATGCTTTCCAACCAAGCCAAGCCTAGGTCAAGAAGGAACATTAGAAGCTTAAGGTAGTGATTTTGGCAGACACTAAGTTATCTAAGTTCATACCAAAGTGCAATGGTATGCAGTCTAGAATAAAGAAGTGCGACAAGCAAACCCGCTTGGATATTTTCATTTTTAGCACATGTTGGCGTAAAAGATTATGCTAACAGGTTCTTTAAAGTTAAGAACTAACAAACGAAGTGTTTGTGAAATCGAACTAGCTCAAGCCTCCGAATAGGATAATAGCTTAAAGTAGTTCGAAGTTGTGTATTGAATATCTGAATATTCGATGCCTATTACAGGATGAGAAGGGGGTATTTATAGGTGTTGGGGGAAAATGCTTCACCTTCAGGACTTAGAGATTAACAGTTCAATATAACTTATCAGATTCGAAGCTCCAAGCTTATGCCCGAAGATGGTGGAGTCATTAAGCCGAAGGGTGCTTCGACTTACAATCCGAAGGAACCCTCCGCAGGATATGAAGCTCCGGTGCAAAACTGCAAGGTTGATAAGATGTTTGGCTTATCTACTTACTCCGGGTAGATTTTACCATTTTAACCATGTTCAGGGTACCGAATAGTTTCCACTATGTTGGTTGTAATTGGGGAGTAAATAGGTCTTTTCCTTAGACTTTTTGCCTATAAATACCCCCCTTCTTACCCTGTAATAGGCATCAAATACTCAGCTATTCAATACACAATTTTGGACTACTTAAGCTATTATCCAATTCGGAGGCTTAAGATAGTTCTCAACACAAATTCACTGTTTGTTAGTTCTTAATCTTACAGAACCTGTTAGCATAATCTTTTACACAAACAGTTGGCGCCGTCCATGGGGAACCTAGTTCTAAAAGCTAGTTCTCTACTGCTGACTGCACTTCGAAGAGCACTTGCGGAGGGAGCTTCAGAGTCTCAAGATTCCACGCACCCTTCGGTAAGGGGCTTCTTAGTGCAGTTCAAAGGCCTCTCCTCGCCTTCTCAAACCAATCAAAGCCCTGGGTCTTCGGACCTCTTTTTCATTAGTTATGCCTCCCATGCAGAGCTTAGTCTCGGATCCTCCCCGAAGGTCCCCTCGGACCAACGGAACAGGACCCTCAGCTGTTCCAACAACACCCGAAGGCATCGCTGGACGTCGAGTACCTAGAGGCCCTCGGGCTGCTCCTACGATGCTCCAAACCGATTATGCTAGTTCCCGAGACCCAGAGCTCCCCTCCGAAGGAGACGAAGACATTCCTGAGGACGAGGCTACTCAAGTAGCGCGACTTTAGGAGGAAGTGGCTAGGTGGAGGCAAGAGGCCGTTGATCGCCTCCGCTCCCAAGCTTCCACCCAGGCTCCAGAAGGGCCCCAAGACGGTGGTGCTCGCAACCTACCTGAAGCTGTCCAAGTCCCAGAGGAGGCTGAGAACACATCTTTCGATGACGAGTCTCCGCTACATTCGGACTTGCAAAAGGTGCACTTCGATCCCAGGTTCAAAGCTTCGAAGCTACACAAGTACTCCGGTGGGTCTGACCCTGGAAAATTCGCTCGTTCATATGCCCTGGCGATAGAAGCAAGCGGAGGGGTGCGTAACACTATGGCAAAGTGTTTCCTCCTCGCTCTCAAAGGTGTGGCTCTCCGATGGTTCTGGTCTTTGAAGCCAGGATCGATCAAATCCTGGGAGCAGCTGAAGAGGATGTTTGTAAGCAACTTCGAAAGTACCTTTGTGGCTTCGATGTCAATGGGGAGCTCATTTCAGGTGAAGCAGCAAGCAGGGGAGATTCTTCAGGAATACTTCATGCTCTTTGCCCACACCAAATCGCAGATCATGGGCTTGTCTACCTCTTCGGTAGTCGACGCTGCCCGCGAAGGGGTGTTGAACCCAGATATCCTCAGCAAGCTTCACCGGAAGCTAGTGTCATCCATGGCATAGCTGATGGCATACTTCGAACAGTATGCCAAGGTGGAGGAAGGCTGTCTTCGAAGAGCCGCAATGCCTGCACCAGCCCTTCGGGAAGTGAAGACGGAGCCTGAAGCCTCAACCTCTCTGCAACCCCCTCACGACAATCGCTTCAATGATCATAGGAGGGGAAATAAACACTTCCGCTCGGAGGTGTTGAACATTGCACCCTCCGTTCCGAAGGCACCTGCCAACTTTCAGCAGGCACAAGGCTTCAAGGCTGGAGCACCAAAGCCCCAAGAAAGAATACCTGGCAGGCGCTGGAGCTTTTTCTGCTATGTGCATGGTGACAATAGAAGCCATGAAACGAAGGATTGCAAGGCGGTATTAACCCTTCGGGGTGAATACCTAGGATGAAGTACCGGGCGGGGTACTTCAGATCGAACCCCTCCGGCGGCACGGTCGGAGCCTATGCAAATCGTGGCCCGAGCCGGTGTTCCCGAAGCCCCCATGCAGCTACTGGTGGCCAACATTATGCCACCACCAAAGCAGGAAGACCCCCAAGACCGCGGCAAGCGAGTGGTCCTGCCCATCTCTAGAGGGGGGACCCTCGGAAACATGTCCAAGAGGCAGCGACGAGAATAAGTCCGTGAAGTAGGACACATAGGGACCTCGCATTCCATGGAGGGAATGCCCGAATGGTCTCATGTACATTTTTCCTTTACTGCCAATGATGCTGCGGGGGTGAAGTTCCCCCATGCTGACCCCTTGGTCATTTCAGCACATATAGCTGAGGTGGAAGTTCAAAGGATCCGGGTGGACGGTGGAAGCTCCGCAGACATACTTTTTGTCCAGGACTTCGATCAAATGTGCATACCTCGGAGGCATTTACTTCTGGTGGCCCGGCCACTTCAAGGCTTCGCAGGTCCGCCTCTCGATGCCCTCGGCCAGATAGGCCTCGACGTTGCCTTCGGAGAGGGCCCCTTGGCCTGGGTGGAAGAGGTGATCTTCGACATCGTCGACGCCCCATATGCCTACAATGCAATATTCGGACGGGGGATGCTGAACCAGTTTTGGGCTATAGCACATCACAACTATCTATGTCTTAAGATGACCACACCCGAAGAACGGAGTATGGTCATGGCCAACCGTTGGACCCTCGGCAAGTACACAGTGTGACAGAGCACACCGAGGAGGTTCCGGAGTATACGAACTCTTCGAAGGGCCTTTCCCTCAAGCCAAGCCCAAAAGGTGATGTCGTCATGAAAATAATTTTGAAGGATGGCAAAGAGTACCCAATACAGTTCAGCAAGGGGCTATCTCCGGAGATAGCTACCTCGTTGGAAGAATTAGTCAAGCAAAATTTGGACATATTTGCCTGGACTGACGAATATATCACCGAGGTTGACCGGAGTATCATCGAGCACAGCTTGCTCATCAACCCGAAGGCTAGGCCAGTACGCTAGGGGCTCCGTAAGCTGTCTGCGGAGAGGGTGGACCTCACCAAGATCGAAGTGGAAAAATTGTTAAGGGCTGGCATCATCAGGGAAGTAGCCCACACGGAGTGGTTGGCTAACCCCGTTTTTGTCAGGAAAAAGGGCTCCAGCAAATGGCGCATGTGCATCGATTTTACATCATTAAATAAAGCATGCCCGCGAGACCCCTACCCTATGACCGAATAGACCAGTTGGTGGATTCTACAGCTGGCTCCGAATTGCTGAGTTTCCTCGATGCTTACTCCGGTTAGCATCAAGTCTGGCTAAAGCACGAAGATGAAGCTAAGACAAGTTTCATAACCCCATCTAGAGTATTTTGTTATGTAAGAATGTCTTTTGGCTTGCGGAATGTCGGAGCCACATTCTCAAGTTTGATAGCTAAGGCCCTAGGTCACCAGATAGGCCGAAATGTCGAAGCCTATATGGATGACATTGTAATAAAGAGTGTTGTAAAGCACCAGCATAGTCTAGACTTAGCTGAAACATTTGAGAGCCTCCGAGCATGTGGAGTCCGCCTCAACCCTGAAAAATGTATATTCGGGGTGCAAGCAGGAAAACTGCTAGGGTACTTAGTTTGGAGTAGGGGAATCGATGCTAGCCCAACGCAGATAACTGCACTGCAAAGAATGGCTCCACCAGAAAATTTGAAGCAAGTCCATAAGCTAACAGGACGGCTCGCAGCTCTCAGTAGACTCCTGGCCAGGTCAGCCGAACGAAGCCTTCCAATTTTCAAAGCTCTAAAGGGGTCCGAAAGTTTTAACTGGATGGCAGAGTGCCAGAAGAGCTTTGATGATATCGAGTACCTCGGAAGCCTGTCGACACTTATTGTGCCCCTCCCAGAAGAAACTCTCCTTCTTTATCTTGCAGCAACAGGCTCCACAGTAAGTGCAGTACTGGTCAGAGAAGTTGAGCTTAAGGGAAAGCTGGTGCAAAACCCAGTTTATTTTGTCTCAGAAGCATTGTCCGGAGCAAAGACAAGATACTCCGAGCTCGAGAAATTTGCTTATGCTTTAGTAATGGCCTCGCGGAAGCTAAGGCATTACTTTCTAGCGCAGAACCTAATCGTTCCTACCTCGTATCCTCTTGGTGACATGCTTCGGAGTAAAGATTCTACGGGTAGGATCGGAAAATGGGCTGTCGAGCTAGCCCCCTTCGGAATTTCCTTCACGGCAAGAACAACTATCAAATCCCAGATCATAGCTGACTTCGTAGCAGAGTGGACTCCATCTGCAGTTTGGGCTCCGGAAGAACCCTCCGAAGGTTTATGGACAATTTTTTCTGACAGAGCTTACCAGGCATCTGGTGCCGGAGGTAGAGCTGTAATAATATCTGTTGGGGGAAAATATCTCATCTTCGGGGTTATTACCGAAGCAGCATAAAGACAGTCAACCAGTTCGAAGATTCTCCGAAGATCATCTTCGAAGTTGCCCAGAACCCCGTTCGAAGCCCGAAGACAGGCATTGGTTCGAAGTATGTCTTCGAACTAAAGCCCTTCAGGATCTTCTCTGCCAGCTAAGATGGAAGACTTATCTTCTTTCCCATTAGATTAGTCTTTTACCATTTTAGCCCTATTAAGGAAATCAAATAGTTTCCTTAATGTCGGTTGTAATAGAGGGGTAAATAGGTATTTTCCTTAATGTTTAGGCCTATAAATACCCCCCATTTCACCCTGTAATAGGGACCGAATACAAGTGATTCAATACACACTTTCGAACTATTCTAAGCTATTATCCTTTCGGAGGCTTGGAACAGTTTGCTTCACAAACACTTCGTTTGTTAGTTTCTTTTCTACAGAAACCTGTTAGCGTAATCTTTTACGCCAACAGTTGGCGCCGTCCGTGGGGAACCTAGTCCAAAAAACTTCGTTCTCTACCAACTTCTTACATCATGCCTCCTAAGCGGAGCGCACCTCGCAATCCCACTCGGAGGTCCTCTCGGATCTCCGGAGAGATACCCTTCAACACAGTTGAAGTCGGAGGGTCTTCGACTATCCCTCCACCTCAAACTCCGCAAGGGGCTTCTATCCCTCGAGGATACGAAACCTCTCCGCCAACCCCTTCCATACTCCGACCGCCCGGAGTCACTCCCCCACCCTCCATTCCGATTCGAACTGATCATACCAGTTCTCAAGACCCGGAAGGTCCTTCCGAAGGAGATGAAGATACCCTTGGAGATATGGCCACTCAAATGGCCAACCTTCAAGCTGAGGTAGCAAGATGGCGACAAGAAGCTGCGGACAGGCTTCGCTCTCAAGCCATCCCAACTATCTCCGAAGTGCCCGAAGACGACGATCTTGGTTATCCAGAAGCCCCAGAGAACGCCTCCTACGACAATGAATCTCCGTTGCATCCTGAGCTGCAGAAGGTTCGCTTTGATCCAAAGTTTAAAACTTCGAAGCTCTGCAAGTATGCCGGAGATGAAGATCCCGGAGAGTTCGCGCGTTCTTATGCCCTAGCGATTGAGGCTAGCGGCGGAGACAGAGACACTATGGCGAAGTGCTTCCCGTTAGCTCTTCAAGGAGTGGCGTTGAGATGGTTCTGGTCTTTAAAGCCAGGATCAATCAATTCGTGGTCACAGTTGAAGAGGAAGTTTATAAGTAACTTTCAGGGCACCTTCGTGCCTCCCATGTCAACAGGAAGCCTTTTCCAAGTGAAACAGCTCCCCGGAGAAACATTGAGGCAGTACTTCAAGCGCTTCGCTCATACGAAGTCGCAAATTCGGGGGCTGTCCACATCCTCAGTGGTTGATGCGGCTCGGGAAGGCGTCAGTCATCGAGGCCTTCTGGATAAACTGCATCAGAAGAGCATCTCCACAGTGTCACAGCTGATGTCATATTTCGAGGAGTATGCGAGGTCAGAAGAGGGTTGGCTTCGGAGGACTGCTGCTACTTCGACAGTATTGCAAGAAGTTAAAGCAGAGGTGAAGACTTCGGCACAGCCGCAGGAACCAGTCTTCGAAGTGCAACATGATCGAAGAAGAGGGCAAAAGCACCCTCGCTCTGAAGTTTTGAATATTGCACCCCCACAGAAGTTTATACAGAGAGCTCCACAGTCTGCGGGGAGCAAGTCCAGCGGCTGGAGGCCGCCAGGAAAAATGGCCGGCAAGGGCCAGACCCTTTTTTGCTGTATTCATGGAGAGAATCGAAGCCATGCAACTGACACTTGCAAGGCTATCCTTACCCTAAGGGGAGAATACTTGGAAAGAACTTCGGGTCGAGGCAGTACCGACCGAAGTCCAGCAGCAGCGCGCCCAGACCCGGTCCAGGCTGTGGCGCGGATAGAAAATTTTGATGCTGCAAGGCATCCTCCGGTGGCCAATGTTATGCCACCTCCGAAGCAAGAAGAAGGGCAAGATAGAGGAAAGAGAGTAGTTCTCCCTATCTCCGGAGGAGGTACCCTCGGAAGCATGTCCAAGAGACAGCGAAGAGAGTACGTTCGGGAAGTAGGTCATATTGGGACTTCGTCGTCTGCAGCTGCAATGCCGGAGTGGTCTCATGTTCCAATATCTTTCTCTGCGGAGGATGCAGCTGGTATTAAGTTCCCGCATGCAGATCCATTAGTTATCACTGCTGATATTGCAGGGACTGAAGTCCGAAGGGTGCTAATTGACGGAGGTAGTTCGGCAGATATCATTTTTGTGCAAGCCTTCGATCAGTTATGCATTTCCAAGAAGCATCTCCTCCCAGCGGCTCGTCCTCTGCAAGGCTTCGCAGGACCTCCGCTTGATGCACTTGGCCAGATAGGCCTGGAAGTAACCTTCGGAGAAGGTTTATTAGCCCGAACTGAAGAAGTTATTTTTGATGTGGTAGATGCCCCGTATGCTTATAATGTCATATTCGGACGGGGCATGTTGAATCAGTTCGGAGCTGTGGCGCATCACAACTACTTGTGCATGAAGATGCCCACACAAGCAGGAGTCCTGACAATCTTCGGAGATCAAGCCATGGCTCGGAGGGCAGAATATGGTCACGGTCCTCCTCTTGATCCGAGGCAAGTAAATAGTGTCCAGGATAATGAAGAAATTTTTTCAGCCTCCTCCGAAGCTTCGAAGAAGTCGTTTCCGAGACCAAGTCCCGAAGGAGAGATTGCAACGAAGATCATTGTTAAAGATGGTAAAGAATACACTTTTCAATTTGGTAAAGATTTACCTCCTGAAGTTGCAACCTCCTTGGAAAAAGTCGTGGAAGAAAATTTGGATGTCTTCGCTTGGTCTGACGAAGATATCACCGGAGTCGATCGGGATATTATTGAGCACAGTTTACTTGTAAACCCGAAGGCCCGGCCTGTTCGACAAGGACTCTGGAAGATGTCCGCAGAGAGAGCTGCCCTAGCTAAGGACGAAGTTGAAAAACTGTTGAAGGCTGGGATTATCAGAGAAGGGGCCCACACAGAATGGTTAGCCAACCCAGTCTTCGTCAGGAAGAAGTCTTCCGGGAAGTGGCGCATGTGCATTGATTTCACATCTCTGAATAAAGCGTGCCCACGTGATCCCTACCCTATGCCCCGAATTGATCAACTAGTTGACTCCACTGCAGGTTCGGAGTTACTAAGCTTCCTTGACGCGTATTCTGGTTATCATCAAATATGGTTGAAGCGCGAAGATGAAATCAAGACGAGCTTTGTAACTCCTTCGGGAGTCTTCTGCTATGTAAGAATGCCCTTCGGCCTAAGAAATGTCGGGGCTACTTTTTCAAGATTAGTTGCTAAGGCTCTAGGTCATCAACTAGGTCGCAATGTGGAGGCCTATATGGATGATATTCTAATAAAGAGTGCTTTAAAGCACCAACATAGCGTAGACTTAGCAGAAACATTCAATAGCCTTCGGGCATGTGGGATCCGTCTTAACCCCGAAAAATGTATATTCGGAGCTAAGGCTGGAAAGTTGTTAGGGTACTTAGTTTCAAGTAGGGGAATTGAAGCTAGCCCTACTCAAATAACTGCGCTGCAGAAGATGGCTCCTCCGGAGAATTTAAAGCAAGTGCAAAAGCTGACTGGACGTCTGGCCGCACTTAGCAGGTTTTTATCAAGGTCTGCGGAGAGGAGCTTGCCAATATTTAAAGCTTTGAAAGGGTCCGAAGATTTTGCATGGACACTGGAGTGTCAGAAAAGCTTCGAAGATATTAAAGATTATCTCAGCAATCTTGCTACACTTACGGCGCCTATTGCGGACGAAACCCTACTCCTGTATCTTGCAGCTACAGGTTCAGCTGTCAGCGCAGTCCTTGTCAGAGAAGTGGATTTCAATGGGAAGTTGGTCCAAAATCCTGTCTATTTTGTATCCGAAGCATTATCAGGAGCGAAGACAAGATACTCCGAACTTGAGAAGTTCGTTTATGCTCTGATAATGGCTTCGAGAAAGCTAAGACATTATTTTTTGGCTCACAATGTAATTGTACCAACTTCGTATCCTTTAGGAGATATGCTCCGAAGCAAAGATTCCACTGGAAGGATTGGAAAGTGGGCAGTAGAGCTAGCACCCTTCGGCATATCTTTCTTGGCAAGGACAGCTATCAAATCCCAAGTCCTAGCAGACTTCGTAGCAGAGTGGACTCCACCTGCGAATTTGACTCCGGAGAAATCAAATGACGGAGTTTGGACAGTTTACTCCGATGGGGCTTTCCAAGCATCCGGAGCAGGCATTGGGGCAGTGTTGATTTCACCGTCAGGGCAAAGAGCAATGTACTCCGCAAGACTCAACTTTAAGTCTACCAATAATATAGCGGAGTACGAAGGGATTTTATTGGGACTCCGGAAAGCACGTGCTCTAGGGGCTACAAGGATAATTATAAAAACAGATTCTCAGATAGTAGCAAGGCACGTAGACAAAAGTTTTCAAGTTCGGCATCCACAGCTTGCAAAATACTTAGAAGAAATCCGCAAAATCGAAGCACACTTCAAGGGTATTTCCATTCGGAGTATACCAAGAGCTGAAAACGTGCAAGCGGACATTTTAGCGAAGGCTGCAGCCGGAGCTGTGGATGTGCCTGAAGAAGCTTTCTATGAGGAGCTCAATATACCTTCGGTGCCACAAATTGCCTCTGCGGAGATTCTTTGCATTCCTAGTGCAGATTGGAAAGATTCGATCATAGAACTCTTGCAAGGAGGAACAAATTTGCCCGAAGAGCCCCAGTTGTCAAGATTAAGGCTCAGAGCAAGAAACTATCAGTTAATCAACGGTATATTATACAAGGCCGGAGTATGTTCCCCTCTACTCCGATTTATATCTCAAGCCGAAGGCCAAGAAATTCTTCGAGAAATTCACGAAGGCCTTTGTGGAAGTCATTTAGCCCCTAGAGCTCTGGCAGGAAAAACACTTCGCCAGGGGCTTTATTGGCCCACAATAACAGCTGATGCGGAGAGCTTGGTCTGCACTTGTCAAGGATGCCAGTGGATGGGTCGACGGAGTCATCGCCCACCAACAGCTCTTCAAGTCATTGCTCCGGTATGGCCTATGGCCAGATGGGGTATGGATCTAATTGGTCCCTTTCCGTTAGCAAAGGGAAATCTGAAGTTCGCAGTGGTAGCTATTGAATATTTTTCTAAGTGGGTAGAAGCAGAGCCCTTAACAGCTATCACTTCGAACAATGTACAGAAATTCTTCTGGAAGAACATTATTTGCCGGTTCGGAGTGCCTAGATATCTCACAGTTGATAATGGAACACAGTTCGACGCAGAACCCTTCAGGAAGTTTTGCGAAGACCTAGGCATTCAACTATGTTTTGCTGCAGTGAGACACCCTCAGTCGAATGGAGCCGTAGAGCGAGCCAATGGAAATATTTTATCAGGGCTAAATCGAAGAATAGTAGGATTGTCAAAGGGACTGTGGACCGAAGAGCTTCCGAAGATTCTGTGGTCCATTCGGACTACGCAAACAAGGTCCACAGGTTTTACTCCGTTCAGACTACTATTCGGAGATGAAGCTATGACTCCAACGGAGCTCAAGGGGGGATCATTTCGCAGCACCGAACCGGACATTGAAGAAGAAAGACAAGCTTCGTTAGATTTGTCAGAAGAAACAAGACTTCGGGCTGTAGATAATTTATCAAAGTATCATCAGCAGACGAAGACTTGGTATGACCCGAAGGTTAAACTCAGCGAGTTAAGGCCGGGTCATCTTGTTCTACGAAGCATTATAGCACCAGGGAAGTTAGGCAATAAATGGGAAGGTCCATATCTAATTGTCCGCTCAGGGCGCCCTGGTTCATTCAAATTAGCTAATTTAGAAGGTGAAGAGTTAGCACATACTTGGCATGCGGAGCACCTAAAGCGATACTTCGCATAAGGGCTCCTTGTAATTCGCTTGTAATCACCTCTAAATTAATAAAGCATACACCCTGATAGTTGCCTTCCCCTCATAGACTTCCAGCTTCCCGAGCGGATGCGCTGGAACCGCGGGGTCGACCGAGAGGGAAGTTTCATTAAGCTGGGCTGTATTTCCGGACTTCGAACCCATAAAGTCGAAGCCTCCGGTGTGGTGGCTAACATAATCCGGAGCCCAGGCCACGGCTTGTAGGCATCCGTAAAAGAGCCCAAAACCACATTCTACGGAGTCCAAGCCATTGGCTGGTAGACTTCTGTAAAAAGAGCCGAAGGTGGCCAAAATCTACGGAGTCCAAGCTGCAGCTTGCAGACTTCCGTAAAAAAGAGCCGAAGGTGGCCAAATTCTGCGAAGTCCAAGCCATTGGCTGGTAGACTTCTGCAAAAATAGCCGAAGGTGGCTACAAATTCTGCGAAGTCCAAGCCATTGGCTGGTAGACTTCTGCAAAAATAGCCGAAGGTGGCTACAATTATACGGAGTCCAAGCCATTGGCTGGTAGACATCCGTAAAAAGAGTCCAAAGAGACCATTGCAAATTCCGAACCATTGGTTCGTCAGAGATCGCAAAGACAAGCCGAAGGTGGCTAAAGCAAAACAGCATTTGAGCCATGAGCTTCGAATGTCTGTTAACATAAGTCCAAAGTGACAAATTTTTTAAGACACTAAAGTGTCCTGAAAGTTATCTCAATTAATTTCTTTCATAAAACAAAGGTACTAAGTTACCATTCTTCTGACTGCAAAAAGTCGAAGACATTTCATAAGATTTAAAAAGATCTTTAAATGACAGAGGGGCTCCGAACCCCCAAAAAATTGTACTCCGAAGTTTTTCTTTGCCTATAACCATCTTTGAATACATTTCAAAGTTGCTTATACCCAAAGAGGGGCTAGTAAATATGGAGACAATTTTAAATCGGCATTCATTATTGAAATAAATGTGTTTACAGATTACACTATGAAAAATTGGTATCTATACCAAGAAGGAATCGGAGACCTCTTCGGTCCCGAGAGCTAGGGGTGGAACGACTAGTTCCAACATCGGAAGTTCTAAGAACTTTACGCTTAACTCTCTTCCTCCCCCTCGAAGCTCTAAAATCCTTCTGCTCTTGTTGAAGCTCGGCCCAAGTTCGAAGCCGCTCGGGGCTTCTTTCCCAGCTTCTAAGATCTTCAGATCTTTTATTTCGGGCTTCACCTTCGTCTTCAGACCAGTTAGTGTCTTCAGAAGACGAGGTGTTTGCGTCAACCTCTTTATCTTCCTCTTTAATATAAGACAATACGTCTTTGATTACTTCGGGCGCAATTACGCCGGAGTCATCTCGAGGAATAAGAAATCGAGGACGCTTATAACTCTTTAGAAGTTCGAAGGTGTTCCACAATGAACGAAGTTCGTTGTTAAGCTCTAACACTTCGATATCTTCCATAAGAGGCAAAGCCTAAAAATATGACAAGCAAGACTTTCATTGATAAATGTTTACAAGCATGAGCTTTACATAATCAAAAAATCCTAAATAATTCCTAAACCTGCGGGTTCGGAGGAGGCTGACTGCTCGAAGCTTGGCTCCGAACTTGCTTCTGGCGTTGGCCTTCATCAATCCAAGCCTTGATCGCAGAACGACCTTCGGCTCTCCATGAAGTTTGAAAGGCTCGCCAGGCGGCAGTCACGCCTTCGGAAGGATTCAAAAGTCTCGCGTCGTCGAAGGTAATGGAGCCCTCTGCGATCGGAGTGATTGTTCGGCCCAAATCCTCGTAGTAACGAAGTAATCCGAGGGCAGACACTTGTCCGGAGAGTTCTCCATAACGTATGCCTGCAGTCTTCATTTGCTTCGCTGCTCCTTGGATCCTCTTTAACCGGCGCAGCAGAGTCACATTGTCGTCCGAAGGTAGTGATCCAGTAGTACCGAAGTACTCCAAGACACCTAGCATCTGCTCGATGACCTCCGAAGCCACCTTCTCAGACTTAAGCTTTTCCTCAATAAGTGCATCCTTGGCTGAAGTCGTTTCTGCTAGAACTCCGGAAATTCTAGCATTCTCCGTAGTCAAAGTATTCTTTTGAGTCAGGAGTTGGCCAGCCTCTTCTTGGAGTCTCACAAGTTCGGACCCCTTAGCAGCATCCTCCTTCCGCAGTTTTTCAACCTCTGCTCGAAGCACAATTCTTTCTGCTTCGAGCTCTTTCTTCGCAGCCTCTAAGCTTTGCCTAGCCCTTCGCTCTGCTAATATTATATTATCCATCTGAGCTACTCGACCTTCGGAGAAGTTAAAATTTCTTTGAAGAGCTTCGTTCTCTTCCCGAAGTTGAGCAATTTCATTTTCGCCCGATAAAGCTGCAGCGCGGGCCAAGACTGCTTGCTAAGAAAAAAGAAAAACTGGAATAAGAAATTATTCATATATAATATTCTATTTGGTTCGAAGATGCTTTGTACCTGATAAGCTGCTCTTTCTATAGCAATGTTAAGCTCCGAACTTTTCGCCCTGCTCAAGAGGCCTACCAGTTCTGTTTCCCCGACTTTGCGACTGGCTTGACCCAAAGGTTTAACCAGAGTCCGAAGTCCGGTTCTCTCCTCCAAAAAAGGAGTTAAGAGAGGAAGCATTACCGAAGCCTTCTGATCAGCTCTGCTTAGCGAAGGTCCGGAGAGTTCTTCTGAGGCCCTTGGAACTTCTGAAGATGGCTCCCCTTCGGTTGATTCACTTTCATCTGTTGACTCAGATGAAGTCGATCCTTGAGTAGGGGGAGGCTCTATGTGCCTTTTACCTCTTCCAGGCCCCTGTTGAGTAACCTCCGGGCGTGGCTCCGAAGTTGTCGAAGGCCTTTGAATTGTATCTTCGTGAGGTACTTCGACAACAGGAGGCTCTGCAAAAACAAAAATATTATACATTGTAAAATTTTGCAGAAAATGATAAAGAATTATGCAAAATTTACCTTCGACATTCTCTGGGAGATCAAGTACTGGACTGATCGGAGGGTCGAAGGTGAAGTCATCTTCTGAATCCGCAGTTAAATTTTCCACTGTCGGAGCATCTCCGTGAGCAGTCCTTTCCTCCACAACCGAAGTTGCAGGAACTTCGGCTTCATCTTCACCCATAGGGGCTTCGATTTGCTCCTCTTGGGTATTCGGAGCTCTTACTTCTTCTATGTTGGCTTGGGGCTCCGGTATACCTGCAGTATCTTCAGTGTGAATATTTCGTTGAGCTGCATCTTCGTCAATCAATTTCACTAATAATATACCTTCATCCTCTTTAGAACCAGAAATTGAGGTTCTTGATCTTGAAGGCGCAGGATCCGAAGGTGCGAGATTCTTTGGCTTCCGAGCCACCTTCTTCACCGGAGTCCTTGCGGAGCTAGAAGCTCCGGCTTCAGCCACTCTTTTCTTGGGTCCTTTCTCCAGAGGCACCCAGTCCATCAGAGGGGGCGGAGTTAACTCCAACATTCCCCATACTCTGTTAAACCGCTCCCAACTCCCGACCAATTTAATTCGCCATTCTTTTTCCGTCGGAGTTGGGGCACCCATAATCTTCTCCGAAGCCCTTACGATTTGCTCTGAAGTAATAGGAGCTGAAGAAGCTAAAAATAATTCAAGTTAGTCTTTCTTCGAAGTAAATATGTACAATGCATGTTGGTTTCGAAGTTACCTGCAGGGCTCGAAGTAAAATTGATCTTGCGAAGACCACCTTCTGAGTCATCCTCGAAGACGATAGGCCAGTTTGCCATCAGCGGAGGAATTTGGAGTCCGAGGAATTCTTCGGCCAAGTTTCGCATGCTTAACCTTCGGCTAATTTTTTGAAGCAGGTTAAGGCGAGCTTCGAGCTGGCCTTCGTCCGGTTGCACTAAGGCTTCCTTCCGAAATTGGATTTCTTTGAGGGGCCCAGCCAGAGGACTACTCGCTCCGACTTCGGCATAGAACCACCTCAAGACCCAATCAGTATACCATCTTGCATTGATGGCCTTAGCAGGGAATTGCAGGGCATATTCATCACGAAGCCTAAAATTAATGCTTCCGAAGGCAACCACTACTTTCTCACCTCCGGAGCCTACGGAGGTCTTCGGCTGGCAAGTTGCTCTATGAAGTGCAGCGAAGATTTCTGCCCTCCCCTCGCAACCTTCGGCTCTCAACGCCCATTCGAAGATAGCTAACCTAGCTACTGCATTCGGAGATAGCTGCGGGAGGGTTACGTGGAACAGATCAAGTACCTCTGCCAGGAAGTCCACTGCAGGGAGGCCCAAGCCTGCTTCGAAAAAGGCTTCGAATACTACAACCTCTCCGGGTCTTGGTGATGGAATCGATTCTTTGCCCGGCTTCCGAATCATAACTCCATTACTAATCTTTCCCCCTGCTGTGATTGCCAAAGATTCTCTCTTGCAGGTAGAAGGTCCCAACTCAAAAGACTGATCCAAATATTTGGTCGATGGTGGGCACAGACCTTGCTCATCGGCGATGTGGGGATTTTTCCCCCCTGCCGCCATGGATGTCGCCGCCTGCATCGAGGGTGTCGCCGCCAATGTTGCCGCTGCTGCCGCTGCGGCCGCTTGTTGCCGAGCCAAGGCCGAAGGAGGCGCAGATCCCTTGGTCTTCACCATCACGATCACTGGATTGCTCTGAGGAATTTGTTATGTAAGAATGTCTTTTGGCTTGCGGAATGTCGGAGCCACATTCTCAAGTTTGATAGCTAAGGCCCTAGGTCACCAGATAGGCCGAAATGTCGAAGCCTATATGGATGACATTGTAATAAAGAGTGTTGTAAAGCACCAGCATAGTCTAGACTTAGCTGAAACATTTGAGAGCCTCCGAGCATGTGGAGTCCGCCTCAACCCTGAAAAATGTATATTCGGGGTGCAAGCAGGAAAACTGCTAGGGTACTTAGTTTGGAGTAGGGGAATCGATGCTAGCCCAACGCAGATAACTGCACTGCAAAGAATGGCTCCACCAGAAAATTTGAAGCAAGTCCATAAGCTAACAGGACGGCTCGCAGCTCTCAGTAGACTCCTGGCCAGGTCAGCCGAACGAAGCCTTCCAATTTTCAAAGCTCTAAAGGGGTCCGAAAGTTTTAACTGGATGGCAGAGTGCCAGAAGAGCTTTGATGATATCGAGTACCTCGGAAGCCTGTCGACACTTATTGTGCCCCTCCCAGAAGAAACTCTCCTTCTTTATCTTGCAGCAACAGGCTCCACAGTAAGTGCAGTACTGGTCAGAGAAGTTGAGCTTAAGGGAAAGCTGGTGCAAAACCCAGTTTATTTTGTCTCAGAAGCATTGTCCGGAGCAAAGACAAGATACTCCGAGCTCGAGAAATTTGCTTATGCTTTAGTAATGGCCTCGCGGAAGCTAAGGCATTACTTTCTAGCGCAGAACCTAATCGTTCCTACCTCGTATCCTCTTGGTGACATGCTTCGGAGTAAAGATTCTACGGGTAGGATCGGAAAATGGGCTGTCGAGCTAGCCCCCTTCGGAATTTCCTTCACGACAAGAACAGCTATCAAATCCCAGATCATAGCTGACTTCGTAGCAGAGTGGACTCCATCTGCAGTTTGGGCTCCGGAAGAACCCTCCGAAGGTTTATGGACAATTTTTTCTGACGGAGCTTACCAGGCATCTGGTGCCGGAGCTGGAGCTGTAATAATATCTGTTGGGGGAAAATATCTCATCTTCGGGGTTATTACCGAAGCAGCATAAAGACAGTCAACCAGTTCGAAGATTCTCCGAAGATCATCTTCGAAGTTGCCCAGAACCCCGTTCGAAGCCCGAAGACAGGCTTTGGTTCGAAGTATGTCTTCGAACTAAAGCCCTTCAGGATCTTCTCTGCCAGCTAAGATGGAAGACTTATCTTCTTTCCCATTAGATTAGTCTTTTACCATTTTAGCCCTATTAAGGAAATCAAATAGTTTCCTTAATGTCGGTTGTAATAGAGGGGTAAATAGGTCTTTTCCTTAATGTTTAGGCCTATAAATACCCCCCATTTCACCCTGTAATAGGGACCGAATACAAGTGATTCAATACACACTTTCGAACTATTCTAAGCTATTATCCTTTCGGAGGCTTGGAACAGTTTGCTTCACAAACACTTCGTTTGTTAGTTTCTTTTCTACAGAAACCAGTTAGCGTAATCTTTTACGCCAACAATATCACTGTCAGGGCAAAAATCCATGTATTCTACGAGGCTCGACATTAAGACCACCAATAATATCGCAGAGTACGAAGGAATCCTGCTAGGCCTTCGAAAGGCAAAAGCACTTGGAGCAGCAAGGATAATAATTAAAACAGATTCCCAAGTCGTCGCAGGGCATGTTGACAAAAGCTTTCAAGAAAGGAACCCACATCTAGCAAAGTATCTGGAAGAAATCCACAAAATAGAAGCAGTATTCAAAGGATTTTCTGTTCGATGTATCGCTCGAGCATATAATCAGCTTGCAGACATTCTGGCGAAGGCTGCAGCCAAAGCATTGGACCTCCTGGAGGGTGCTTTCTATGAAGAACTAGTCAATCCTATAGTAAATCAATCACCCTCCGCAGAAGTCCTTTGCATCCCAGCTACAGATTGGAGGGCTCCGATAATGGATGTCTTGCAAAGCAGCATAGATTCATCGAAAGGTCTGGATTTTCGAAGGTTGCAAGCAAGGGCTCGAAATTATAAGCTTGTCAATGGAGTGATATACAAAGCCGAAGTTTGTTCTCCTCTACTCCGGTGCATCTCACAACCCGAAGGCCAATATATACTTCGGGACATTCACGGAGGTTTATGTGGAAGCCACCTAGCCCCCCGTGCTCTAGCAGGAAAGACACTTTGGCAGGGGCTTTACTGGCCGACAATTGTAAGAGATGCGGAGGAGCTGGTTCGAACCTGCCAGGGATGCCAGTGGATGGGAAGACGAAGCCACCGTCCACCAGTACCACTTCAAGTTATTGCCCCGGTATGGCCAATGGCACGATGGGGAATGGATCTCATCGGCCCTTTTCCAATGGCAAAAGGCAGCTTGAAATTTGTAGTGGTAGCAATTGAATATTTTTCTAAGTGGGTCGAAGCAGAAACCCTTACTACTATCACTTCAAGGAATGTGCAAAAAATTTTCTGGCAAAATATTATATGTAGGTTCGGAGTTCCAAGGGAGCTAACTGTGGATAATGGAACCCAGTTCGAAGCTGAAACATTTAAAGAATTTTACGAAGAACTGGGCATCATGTTATGCTTCATAGAAGTGTGCCACCCACAGTCCAACGGAGCCGTCGAGCGAGCCAACGGGAATATTCTCTCCAGTCTGAATCGAAGGATTGTTGGGTAGGCCAAGGGGTTGTGGGTCGAAGAGCTCCCTAAGATTTTATGGTCCATTCGGACCACTCAAGCCAGGTCCACGGGCTTTACCCCATTCAGGCTGCTATTCAGAGATGAGGCCATGACTCCTACAAAGCTCAGAGGTGGATCCCTTCGCGTAGTAGAACCTGGAGATGAAAATGAGAGAAACACTTTGCTAGACTTGTCAGAAGAAACAAGACTTCGAGCTGTCGCCAATCTGATGAAGTACCAATACCAAACAAAAACATGGTATGACCCGAAAATAAAGTTGAATGAGCTTAGGCCAGGTCATTTAGTTTTATGAAGTGTAATAGCCCCGGGGAAGCTAGGAAATAAATGGGAAGGACCATATATTATACTACGCTCAGGGCGCCCCGGATCGTTTAAATTAGCTAATTTAGAAGGGGAAGAGTTGAAGCATGAATGGCATGCGGAGCACCTTAAGTGTTATTACGCTTAGGGGCTCCTTGTAATCAATTGTAAAAGTTCCTTTCTAAATAAAAGTGGAGGTTCGACCCTTGTTTGCTCTTCGAATATCCCTTACTCCTGGTGGACGCATCAGGAGAACGGAGATGCTTGCGGAGTCAAGCATCTTTCTAAGAACCCGAACAACGACCTTCGAACCATTGGTTCAAGGACTCCGTTGCCAGCCTATGGATTCCAGGCTCCGGCTTGTTAGGATCCGTAGAAGAGTCTAAGAACTTTAAAAGAACAGATTTCCGGCCTATAGGTTCGAAGCATCTGTAAAAGAGCCGAAGGTGGCCAGCCTGCGAATTCCAGGCTCCGGCTTGTTAGGATCCGTAGAAGAGTCTAAGGACTTTAAAAGAACAGATTTCTGGCCTCTCGGTTCGAAGCATCTGTAAAAGAGCCGAAGGTGGCTAGCCTGCGGATTCTAGGCTCCGGCTTGTTAGGATCCATAGAAGAGTCTAAGGACTTTAAAAGAACATATTTCTGGCCTCCAGGTTCGAAGCATCTGTAAAAGAGTCGAAGGTGACCAAGCAATAAGGTTTCAAGGCTCCGGCCAATGAGACACTTTTAAAGTCCTAAGTGACTATTATAGGAGCTTGCAAGTATAAATCCAGCTCTGAAACTTACAAACATCATAATACGAACGTATAGTTCGAAGAACTCTACGAAAAAGTAAAGTATGGTTACTAAGTGTTGTGCGAAGCATCAGATTGTTGTGCAAATCATTGTGTTCGATGGACCCTATCGCAATGCGTACGGTCCTCCACCCACAAGGAGGGGCAGGAGAGTAAGGAACAACAAGATGCTTCCAAAGCAATTCATATTAATTTAATAATCATACTTTTACATCAAGAGAAATTTTGGTCTAAGCCTAGGTAAAATCAGAGACCCATTCGGCCTCTAGAACTACTTCTATGGATACTTTGACCTCCGGAGCTTGAAGCCGTCGAAACTGTCTTTTTAGTTCGAGTGCCTCTTTTCTTCTTCGAAGCTCGCATTTTCTTCTGCTCCTCTTGGAGTTCAGCCCAAGTCAGAAGCCTTTTGGAGTTAGCCTCCACAGGATCTTCGGCCTGATACTCCGAGTCAGACCAATCTATGTGCTCAAAGGATGAAGAAGTTCTTTCCTTTTCCTCCTCCTTGATGTAAGTTAAAACTTCCTGACAAACTTCGAGGGTTACCTCTCCTTCATCTCAGCGAGGAACAGAGAAGCGAGAGCGGCGGTAAGGCCTTAAGCTCTCAAGAACTGACCACTACCGACGGAGCCCTTCGTTAATTTCCAGTATTTCGAAGTCAGGCTCCGAAGGACATGACAAAACCTAAAAGAATAGACATTCAAACAAGTTCTTGGTTTACAAACTTTTCGTTCATTAATCCAAAGGGCTTTACAAGATTTCTTATACATATTTGAATGCCCTATAAGACTAGACCTGCGGGTCGGTCAGTGGAGCAGGAGGTGTCGGAGCTGGCGAAGCTGGAAGCGAGGCCTTGTTTGCGCTTGCTTTTGACGACGGGCCTCGTCGATCCAAGCTTTGGCTGCAACCTTGTGGTCCATTTTCCAGATTGACCGAAAAGCTTCCCAAGCCAAGGCTACATCCTGTGAAGGACGCAACAAGCTCTCGTCGGCGAAGCCTGCGGGTGTCGAACCCCCAACCGGAGCGATGTAAATCCCAAGGGATTCGAGGTGACGGAGGACTTCGATTCCAACACATTTTCCGGATATCTCTCCGTACCGGACACCGGATCCCATCATCAGCGACGTCGCCACTTGAATCCTCTTCAGCTTCCGGTCGAGGGGCTCACTCGCCGCAGTAGAAGACGAAGGGAACATGGTGCCAAAATATTCCAAGATACCCTGAAGGGCATCCAAGGTACGCTTCGCTATTGTAGCATTCTTCGTCTCTGCCGCCTCCAGCCCCACAGCAGCAGCAGATACTTCAGCCATCCAGGATAGCAAGGTGCTCTTCTGAGCCATCGCCTGTTTGAGCGAGCCTTGGAGCTCTACCAGTTAAGCGCTCGAAGTAGCTGCCGCTTGTCGGAGCTTCTCCACCTCCGCTCGGAGCACCAAGCACTTGGCTTCGGCTTCTTGGGCCGAAGTTCAGATCATGCTGCTGCTCTGCTATTCGAGCCGAAGGGCTTCGTCGGTGGCAGCCCTAGCCCTCCATTCTTCAAGGAGCTCTTCCTCCAAGCGAAGTGTTTTGTCTTCGGAGTCTTTGAGTGCGGATTGGAGGGTGGTAACCTTCCTCTTGAGCCGGTTGGTTTTGACTTCGTTGGAAGTCGCTGCCACTCTAGCAAGGACAAATTGCTGCAAGAAAAGCAAGTAAGTACCAATTAGTTACATTTGTCAATTAAAGATATTTGTGGAACTTTGTATACCTGAAGGGCAGCCCTTTCGAGGGCTAGATTAAGCTCCGGGGCTCTGGCTTCACTCAAAACAGAGACCAAGTCGGTGTTTACGACTTCTTGGCCTTTCTCCACCAAGGGATCCAGAAGCGCCCGGAGGCCCGTCCGTTGCTCCAAGAAGGGAGCCAACAAAGGGAGCCAGGACAAAGCCTGGCGGTAATCTGCAGTCGCCTCTTCTTCCGAGTTACTCACCGAAGGCTCATTGGAAGAACGCGTTGTCATCGGGGCAGGAGGAAGTCCAAGACTTGTCATGCTTTTTCCCCTCCCCGGTACGAAGGCCGAAGGAGCAACTCCGGCGGAGGTAGATCCTCCTTCGACTGGTGTCCCTTCGGCTAGAACCGCCTCGACGGAGACGCCTCCCACCGCCAGAGCCGGGGCGTCCATTGGAGCCCAGGTGTCCATCGGAGCCGCAACTCCGGGAGAAGCTGGAGCTTCGTCTGTGGCCGGGGCTACGTTACCCTTCGACGTACCTACAACATTGAGGTACTTGATGAACATTTGCGGGTAATAACTATTGCAGGAATTGACAAAGGAAAAGTTTCGAAGTCTACCTTCGGAGGCGCCTTGAGGTAAAATTGTCGGGTCCTCTAGGACTTCGTACATCCGGAGAATCTCATCGAGGTCGTCCCTCGAAGTCCTCTCCGGTGTAGTTGACGCTGGAGGCTCGACCTCCACTGTTATCACCCCAGCCACGGGTGAGTTGGGGATGGCTGCTTCCAGCTCCAAACTCGCAGCGACGGGTGCTGTAGTGTGTGCCGTGTCCGCCTCCGCAGCCTCTCGAGCAGAAGCTTCGATTGTGGACACTGCTTCGTCTTCGTTGCCATCTAGAAGATAGTTCTCGAAGTCTTTTGCCAATTGGGCGTCGGAGCCCTTGCTTTCGGAGCCTTTGTTCCTAGAGTCATCCAAAGCTGAGCTCTGAATACCTAGGGATGAGGCAGAGGACGCTAGGGTCAGCTGAGGAGGAATTTTTGCTATTTTCTTCCCTTTCTTGATGGGGGTCTTCCCGGCTTTCTTCGAGGGCTCGGCGACAGCTTTTCTTTTCCGGGGGGTGCTACAGTTGGGTTGAAGTCTGGCAGAGGAGGAGGCACCGTTTTGAGGGCCCCTCATACTCTGTTGGAGCGTTCCTAGCTCCCCATGAGCTCTATTCTTTTTTGCCTTTCGGCCACCGTAGGGGCTCCGAGCGCCCGTTCGGTGGCTCTTGTTATCTGCTCCGGAGCTAACGCCAGTGGGGCCACTAAAAGAAGGTAGCATATTATAAGTATGTTATTTTTCTTCTAACATATTATTGCAGGAAAATCGAAGGCTTACCTAGGCTTTGAAGCTCACCTTCTGAAGCATGTTGGAACGCTATCGGCCAGTCGGCCCTGAGGGGTGGAATTCGGAGCGCGATAAACTCTTCGGCTAGGTCACGCATGCTCATGCGGTTGGCAACTGAAGTTAATAGCCCTAGCCGCGTTGAGATCAGGCTAGGGTTCGGGGTGACCTCCGCCTCCTTCCGAAACCAGATTTCTTGGAGGGGTCCTGCGAAGGGGGAATCTTCTCCGACTTCGGCGTAGAACCACCGAAGGATCCAGTTGGTGTACCATCGGTCGTTGATAGCCTTCATTGGAAAGTGTTGAGCGTGCTCCCTCCATAGCTGGAAGTTAACACTTCCGAAGGCTGTTATCACCTTGGTGTCTCTGGGGCCATCTTGTGGCTTCGGCTAGCAGATAGCCTCGTGGGTGGCGGCGAAGACCTCTGATCATCCTTCGCATCCTTCAGCTCGAAGCGCCCATTCGAAGATGGCCAGCCGGGCGATGGCATTGGGAGATAGCTGAGGCAAGGTAATATGGAACATTTCTAGTACCTCTGATAAAAAGTTGATGGCAGGAAGCCCCAGACCCGCTTCGAAGAATGCTTCGAAGACCACAACTTCTCCGCTTCGTGGCCTCAGGGTCGACTCTGTTCCGGGGACCCGAGTCCTCATTCCGGGCCCTAGCTTCCTGTCCACGGCTTCTTCGATGGACTCCACGGTGCTTGTGGATTGGCCGATGAGGAAGCTTTGGGGAATTTTCTTCTTGGATGGGGGGTGGAGCTCTCGAGGGTTCTTGGGCCAAACATCTCCTGGAGCACCCGCCATTTATGCGCCAAAGTACCCGCCGCCACTGGCACGGTGTGGCTGGTCCTTGCCATGGCTTAATCACTCGGGAAGTTGAGAGATTTGGAGGTTGAAGAGAGTAAGTTTCGGATGTCAAGCATGGTAAAAGTTCTTGGTGAATTCTGATTCCCCTTTTATAGCCTCCCGATAGTTGTTGTGCTTCGATTGCATTCACATTACAGGTTCAACTTCCGCGGTAAATTTTGATTGTTACCTTTTCGAGAGCATAACGACTGCTTGTAGAGTAACGGCTCCAGATTAATGGCTCCTCACGATGTTTAAACTCTGCAACGGTTCTCTTTCTCACGAAGCGTTCACACAGCGGTTCTGGTTCGAGGCCATCGCCCGGATGCTTCGGGGTCATAGGCCCTTCGAATAACTGTAACGTATTCAAACTTCTCTAAGTCTCAGAATATGAAAATATTCCTTGCATATACTGCTTCCCTACTATACAGGTTAAAATCGGAGAAGCGTATTCGAGAGGATACTATTGGGGGAAAATACTTCACCTTCAGGACTTAGAGATTAACAGTTCAAGATAACTTATCAGCTTCGAAGCTCCAAGCTTATGCCCGAAGGTGGTGGAGTCATTAAGCCGAAGGGTGCTTCGACTTACAATCCGAAGGAACCCTCCGCAGATATGAAGCTCTGGTACAAAACTGCAAGGTTGATAAGATGTTTGGCTTATCTACTTACTCCGGGTAGATTTTACCATTTTAACCCTGTTTAGGGTACCGAATAGTTTCCACTATGTCGGTTGTAATTGGGGAGTAAATAGGTATTTTCCTTAGACTCTTTGCCTATAAATACCCCCCCTTCTTACCCTGTAATAGGCATCGAATACTCGGCTATTCAATACACAATTTCGGACTACTTAAGCTATTATCCAATTCGGAGGCTTGCGATAGTTCTCAACACAAATTCACTATTTGTTAGTTCTTAATCTTACAGAACCTGTTAGCATAATCTTTTACACCAACAATAGGTAAAAACTCTAAGGAAAAAAACCTTTTTACCCCTCAATTACAACCGACATAGTAGAAACTATTTCAGTACACCGAATAGGGCTAATATGGTAAAGTATGTTCGAAGGAGGTAGATAAAGTAGACGTCCCATCCTTCTTGATGTTATCCACTGCGGAGGGGGAGCCTTCGGAGGGCCTCTTCGGACCGGAGCCTCGATGAACCCTTCGGCTTTAACCTTTCTAGCTAGACACAAGTCTTAGACTTGGAGATTATGATTTCTCTTTGTCTTAGAATCTTAAAGATCCTGAGGATGAAATATTTTCCCCCAATAGCACATAAATCAAGGATATTTGATTTTTGTCGTGTAACATTTTTTGAAGATTTCATGAGTAGCAATATTATTCTCAAGTTTCAATTTTGCATCCATAGAAAAGGATTCTAGCTACTAGGCAGATAAAAGATAGCTAAAGCAATTTTGTACTACACATGCTAAACACAGGACTAAGCAGTGATCATGTTTTGAATTTTGTAAATTAAAATCATGCTCAGTTTGAAGTTAGATATATTAAACAGAGTTGAGACATCATGATAATGACAATCATGCGAAGGCATATAAAGGCCACAAAATGCCTCAACAAATCATCATAAGGAAGCCAATGCAACACATATAAAACATGCTCCCCCTCACAAAATGTTGTAAGGATGACAAATACCAGTTCCCCACGCAAATAAGCAAATCGAGATGCATCAAGTGGTTTGGTAAAAATGTCAGCAAGCTGATTCTGGGTATCAACATATTGAAGCTCAATATCACCCTTCTCATTGTGATCTCGGAGAAAATGATATCTCACATCAATGTGTTTGGTTCTGGAATGCTGAACCGAGTTGTTTGCAATGCAAATAGCACTAGTGTTGTCACAAAACAGTGGAACACTCTTATTGTCTAACCCGAAATCCTGCAAAGTGGAAACCATCCACAAAATGACATGTACTCAGCCATAGATTGCGCAACGCTAGACTATTTGCGGGAAGACCAGCAAATAAGAGAAGTGCCCAGAAAATGGCAAGTACTAGAGGTACTCTTTCTATCAATTCTACACCCAACAAAATCCGCATCGGAGTAACCACGAAAATACAAAGAGGAAGATGCAAAATACCAAATGCCAAATTCAAGAGTATGCTTGAGATACCTGAGAATTTGCTTTACTGCTTGGCGGTGCGAAGCACGTGGTGAAGCCTGAAAACAAGCGCACAAACACACTACAAAGTGTATGTCCGGCCTCATAACATTCAAGTAGAGGAGGGAGCTGATCATGCTTCGGAACTCCTTCTGATCTATTGCTTCTCCATCCTCGTCAGGATCCAATGCTACAAATGTAGCCATTGGAGTGGCGAGTGGTACCTTGTTTGCTTTGCTTGATTTGCAAACCAAGGGAAAATGTGAGTTCTCCCATCATGGACATTTTGAACTCCATGCTCATGGCATCTGCAAACTCGGCAACCAAAGCATGAGAAGAGCCACCAAAGATGATATCGTCAACGTAAATGTTAAACTAGAAGGAAATCTGTGTCATGTTTGAGAGTAAAAAGGGTTTTATCTACTGAACCCATCAAATACCCTCGCTCAAGCAGAAAAGACTTAAGTCTGTCATAATAAGACCGAGGGGCCTGCTTGAGTCCATAAAGAGCCTTATGAAGTTTAAGGACTTTATGTGGGTACTTGGTGTTCTCAAATCCAAGGGGTTATTTTACAAAAAAACGTCTTCGCCTATGAAGCCATTAAGAAATGCACTCTTGACATCCATTTGATAAAGTTTGAAACCTCGAGATGCCGCAAAAGCAAGCAAAATTCTAATGGCCTCAAGACGTGCAACAGGTGCAAAAGTTTCAGTAAAATCAATCCCTTCTAACTGAGAATAACCCTGAGCCACAAGTCTAGCTTTGTTTCTAACTATAGACCCATCCTCCCCTTGTTTGTTTTTTAAAATCCATTTTGTTCCAATAAAATGAACATTAGGTGAAGGATGTACAGGAGTCCGGACTTGGTTTCTCTCAAAATTTTCAAGTTCCTCATGCATGGTATTGACCCAACTAGAATTAGAAAGTGCATGACTCACTTCTAAGGGCTCAAAAGAAGCAATAAAAGCAGAATCAATGAAATGAGCATGAGAACATGTTACCCTTTGATCAAGCTCACCAATAATCTGCTCGGGAGGATGCATCCATTGAATATGATGAGGAGCCTCGCGATGGGATGCAGTCTCCCCCTCAACTTGAGTCGGTGAATGGTCGAAGATGACCGATGTTGAGGTTGTAGCTTCAGGACCTCTTGCTGAAGTGATCGAAGCAGGGTCGGCTTCGGGGGTCGATGTCAAGGGTAGTAGGGGTTCATCCTCGAAATCTCTGGGATCTTCATCTTCGAAGATGGTTTGCTCCATATCGCGTTCCTTGGCCTGTTCAAAAGAAGAGATAACATAGGGGGTTGATTCATCAAAAGTCACATCACATGACTCGATGACAGTGTCAGTTTCCAAATTGAAAACATAATAAGAATGACCTTGAGTAGTGTAACCCAAGAAAATCCTGTCAGAAGATCGTGACTCAAATTTGTCCAAATTTCCACATTTTAGGATAAAGCATCGGCATCCAAATACTCGAAGATGAGTAACTTTGGGTTGTCTCCCAAAACGCAGCTCATAAGAAGTCAAGTTCAAAATTGAGCGCAAGAAAATTCGATTTGAGATGTAGCAAGCAGTATTCATGGCCTCAGCCCAGAATTTTCTAGGAGTCCGGTGCTCATCGAGCATTTTCCTAGCCATCTCAACCAAAGTGCGGTTCTTTCTCTCAACAACACCGTTCTGTTGAGGAACCCGCGGAGCAGAGAATTGATGTTCTATGCCATGCTCTAAGCAAAAGTCAACAAAGAGACTGTTCTTGAACTCAGTGCAATTATCACTTTGAATTAATTTCAATGCACCAGGGAGTTCAGTGAAAAGTCTCAAAGCCAAGCTCCGAAAGTGTGAAAACACTTCATCCTTGCTAGCTAGAAAGAAGACCCAAGAATAGCGAGAGAAATCGTCGACAATGACTAACACATACCACTTGCCGCCTAAAGAACTAACCTGAGAAGGACCTACAATGTCCATGTGGAGAAGTTCTTCGGGTTGTTCAGTCATCACCATGGTGACTGGCGAGTGTGAAGCGGCAATCATTTTTCCATGTTGACAGGGAGCAGAAACTAAATTCTTCTGAAATTTGAGCTTGGGTAATCCTCAGATCAGACCTAGGGCACTCAGATGAGCGAGCAACTCAAAGCTCATATGTCCTAGTCTCCTATGCCATTTCCAAAGCTCAGAAGTCGAATGTGCAACAAGGTAGTGAGAAGAACCAGATGACTCAGAAAAATTGGCTCCAAATACTATCCCAACTCTAAAAATCTTACAGACCACAACGCCATTAGAATTGAGTACTTGTGAAGTATCGTGATGGAATCATAGTTCAAAGCCCTCATCAAGCAATTGAGATAGAGAAAGCAAATTGTATCCCAAATTTTCAACCAAAGCAACATCTTTGAGAGTGAAGTTTGAGTTGATTCTTACCACACCTTTACCATTCACTGTACTTCTTCGGTTATTGCCGAAGGTGATTTTCTCCTTTTGCTTGGTTGTGGTGAGGCTCGAGAACCATGCTGCATTCCCGGTCATATGGCGCAAACAACCGGAGTCCATGATCCACGTGCCCTCCAAACCTAGATTCGATGCCTACACATAATGAGAGAACCTCGATCGCTCAGTGCTGGGGTGAGTGAAAACATGATGAGGCATCCAGCACTGAGAGATACGAGCTATAGATATAGTAAAAATAGACTGTCTATGCACAGGTAACAAAGAGTGATGCAAGGTGTGAGGTCTATCTCTATGATGCAATCCTGATGCATGACGAGGTCTCCCAACCTGTCGAGGCACAAAGCCACTAACACGTGGTCTAGCACCATATGAAACATGGTGAACACCATGAGGGGCAAAGCCTCTCCGAGAGTATCTGGGAGCCTCATACACAGGACGTGAGTAAAACTCAGACTCATGCATACCTAGAGGAGGGTAATGCATGTCCTGGAATCTCAACGTCTGAGAATGTCGGTCATTCTTGATGCGACGATAGCAAAACCCAACCAAATGACCCGCTCGCTGACAATAAGAACAATGAAATACTCTCCTAGGGGCACTCTCATTGGTCAAAGGAGCAATCCTCACTAGCTCCTTGGGCTTCTGCTGAGGGTTTTTCTTGAGTGGAAGAGGTAGTTTTTCCTTATGGGGCTGGGTAGGTTTCTTGGCTTTCTGTGAAGTGTCTAACTAGACCCTTTCTTTCTCTAAGGTAGTGGGTGAGGTAAAAATAGTTTTGTTCTCACTGTCAGGTATAGTTCTCTAAAAACCTAACCCTAGAGCTAACCCTTCCCTGTCAGCACACATCTTGGTCTTGGCCAAGAGCAAATCCATCCTACCCTTTCCCTCAGTGCATTTGTTAACCACAGAAATAAGATATTCATTTTTAGTCATAAGGTTTTCAGCTTGCCCTCTAGCAAAATTGAACTGGTCCTTAAGGGTGATGCAGGTGGGACAAGCAGGCTGCACATCCTTAGAACACTCAGCACTCTCCAATCTAGCCTCTAACTCCCTAACATGCTTGTCTCTTAAATTAATGCTATAAATTAATAATGGACAATTTGAACAAGCATCGGAAGAAATAGGTCTAGACTCCACCACCAAAAGATGCTTTTGTGCAGTCTCAAGCTCATCAACAGTTTGAGCATGCATAGAATGCAACTGAGCAAGCTCACCCATGACGACAGTGCAAGATTCACATTCAGCATCATTAATCTTAGACTTAAGCATGGCATAATCAGTAGAAATAGATTCTAGCCTAAGTCTAAGGTCTTTTCTATCTCTAGCAGCCTGAACTAGTAATCTATCCTGACCAAGAACTACTTCATTCAGTTCATCTACCTTAATTGAGAGCTGGTCATAGGATAGAGGTACCTGAGATGAGTCAAGCTCATCGCCGCTATGACTGCTGGGCCATGAAGAAAAGGTCGGTGAAGTCCCTTTCCTTCTTCTTCTTCTTCTCCTTTCTTGGGGACTCTTCCTCCTCATCAGAGCTCGACTCCTCAGTTGAGGAAGTGTCGATGTCGCTGAGTGCAACAACAAATGCTCTAGAAGTGGTCTTGGCTACCCTCTTAGCCACCTTTCCATGCTTACCCTTCACAAAGGGTTTCCTCTCCTTCTTGTGGTATTTGGGGCGCTCACTCTCATCTCTTCTCTTGAGCTTAGGATACTTTGCCTTGATGTGAGAAGTGTCACCACACTCAAAATAACCACTAGAGCCACTTCTCCTCTGATCTCGCCTCTCATTGTAAAAGTGGGTGAACCTTCTGCAATGAGAGCAAGCTCTTCATCATCTAGAGTATCCACATGCTCCTTAGTGATAGAGACTAGGGAGGACAAAGCAAAACCACCTACTAGAATATAAGTCCCAGATGTGCTTGGTTCTACAATGGTGCCATGGCTAGAGCCAAAAACTAGTGCCAATGGTTGTGGCAAGGAGTTTATGTGCACTGCAAGAGATACCTTGGCAATCTCTGTGGACTTCAGCTTGCTGAATAGCTAACAGGTCAATGTGTCATAACCTGTGGACTCCTCAATGCTAGATATCTTTACTTCCCATCTTCTACAATCAAGAGCATAGAGAAGCTTGATAGCCCTATCATGGTCATTGTAATTAAGTGTCCCGTTGGACCGCAAATTACTCACTATTGCATCAAAGCGAGAAAACATGGCATCTATAGATTCACCAGGCGCTTGCACAAACAGCTGATACTGTTGATTGTATGTGCTTTGGCGCCTAGCCTTAATCTGTGTAGAGCACTAATGAAAAATTGTGAGTGTAGTCCAAATCTCCCTAGCTGTCCTTAGGTGTTGGACCCTGTCAAACTCACTCCGACTCAAACCAATGAACAATATGTTTCTAGCTTTGGACTTAGAATTATACTGATCTTTTTCTATTTGAGTGGTGTGGGTTTCAGGGATGGAGTATTGTGAGTCCACAATCTCGCAAATTGCATTTCCTTGGCTTAGCAAGTAAGCCTCCATGTGCACCTACCAGTATGCAAAATCAGTCCCATCGAACAGGCTTCGAACACACCCTTCGAAGGTCTGGTTCGGAGGTATTTTGCAGCTCCAAAACCAGGCTTCGCAAAAAGCAAAAGTTTGAAGTTAAGAAAACTTCGCTCAAACCCAAGAACCCAAAAACACAACTCTTCTCGGATAGTGCAGGCTTCGCACTACACACTTCGCAGAAGAAGGCTTCCCTCTGAGGGCTTCGAACTGATATTCCGCACTAGAAACTAGTACTAGGCTTTGTATACTGAAGGCATGAAGACAGACAGAATAGACTGCACCACAGACTTTGGCTGAGGAAGGAAAACAAGCTTCGATCCTTGCTTTGCTTAGTGCTTCGCTATATATCAGAGAGGGCTTGCCTCCAGTTTACACAGAGCGAACTCAACCTGAGAGATTCACACACATCGCACTAACAGAACACTCACACACTTCTCTAGAAAAGAAACAGAACAAAAACTCTGGTGTTGGGGGAAAATGCTTCACTCTCGGGACTTAGAGATTAACAGTTCAAGATAACTTATCAGCTTCGGAGCTGATAAGCTTATCCCCGAAGGTAGTGGAGTCATTAAGTCGAAGGGTGCTTCGACTTACAGTCCGAAGGAACCCTCCACACGATATGAAGCTCCGGTGATAAATGGCAAGGTTGATAAGATGGTTGACTTAGCTACTTACTCCGGGTAGATTTTACCATTTTAACCCTGTTCAGGGTACCGAATAGTTTCCACTATGTCGGTTGTAATTGAGGGGAAATAGGTCTTTTCCTTAGACTTTTTTGCCTATAAATACCCCTCTTCTTACCCTGTAATAGGCATCGAATACTCAGCTATTCAATACACACATTCGGACTACTTGAGCTATTATCCAATTCGGAGGCTTGAGATAGTTCTTAACACGAACTCACTGTTTGTTAGTTCTTAATCTTAGAGAACCTGTTAGCGTAATCTTTTACGCCAACAGTTGGCGCCGTCCGTGGGGACCCTAGTTCTAGAAGCTAGTTCTCTACTGCTGACCACGCACCCTTCGGTAAGGGGCTTCTTAGTGCGGTTCGCAGGCCTTTTCTCACCTTTCCAAACCAATCAAAGTCCTCGGTCTTCGGACCTCTTTTTCACTAGCTATGCCTCCCAAGCGGAGCCTAGCCTCGGATCCTCCCCGAAGGTCCCCTCGTACTAACGGGGCCGAACCCTCAGCCGTTCCAACAACACCCGAAGGTGTTGCTGGGCGTCGAGTACCCAGAGGCCCTCGGGCTGCTCCTACGGTGCTCCAAACTGATTATGTCAGTTCCCAAGACCCAGAGCTGCCCTCCGATGGAGACGAAGACCTTCATGAGGATGAGGCTACTCAGGTAGCGCAACTTCAGGAGGAAGTGACTAGGTGGAGGCAAGAGGTCGCCGATCGCCTCTGTTCCCAAGCCTCCACCCAGGCTCTAGAAGGCCCCAGAGACGGTGGTGCTCGCAACCTTCCTGAAGCCGTTCAACTCCCAGAGGAGGCTGAGAATGCATCTTTCGATGATGATTCTCCGCTACATTCAGACTTGCAAAGGGTGCCCTTCGATCCCAGGTTCAAAGCTTCAAAGCTGCACAAGTATTCCGGCGGGTCTAACCCCAGAGAATTTGCTCCTTCATATGCCCTGGCGATAGAAGCAAGCGGAGGGTTGCGTAACACTATGGCAAAGTGTTTTCCCCTCGCTCTTGAAGTTGTGGCTCTCCGATGGTTCTTGTCCTTGAAGCCAGGATCGATCAAATCCTGGGAGCAGTTGAAGAGGAAGTTTGTAAGAAACTTCCAAGGTACCTTTGTGGCTCTGATGTCGACAGGGAGCTTATTTTAGGTGAAGCAGCGAGCAGGGGAGACGCTTAGGGAATACTTCACGCGCTTCGCCCACACCAAATCGTAGATCAAGGGCTTGTTTACCTCTTCGGTAGTCGACGCCGCCCGCAAAGGGGTGTTGAACCCCGATCTTCTCAGCAAGCTTCATCGGAGGCCTGTGTCATCTGTGGCACAACTGATGGCATACTTCGAGCTGTATGCCAAGGCGGAGGAAGGCTGTCTTTGGCGAGCTGCAACACCTGCTCCAGCTCTTCGGGAAGTGAAGATGGAGCCCGAAGCCTCAACCTCTTCGCAGCCCCCTCAAGACAATCGCTTCAATGACCACAGGCCGGGAAAGAAGCACTTCCGCTCGGAGGTGTTGAGCATCGCACCCTCCATTCCGAAGGCACTTGCCAACTTTCAGCAGGTGCAATGCTTCAGGGATGGAGCACCGAAGCCCCAAGAGAGAGTACCTGGTAGGCGCCAGAGCTTTTTCTGTTGCGTGCATGGCGACAATAGGAACCATGACACGAAGAATTGCAAGGCGGTATTAACTCTTCGGGGTGAATACCTAGGACGAAGTACCGGGCAGGGTACTTCGGATCGAACACCTCCAGCAGCACAGTCGGAGCCTATGCAAATCGTGCCCCGAGCCGGTGTCCCCGAAGCCCCCATGCAACTACTGGTGGCCAACATTATGCCACCACCGAAGCAGGAGGACCCCCAAGATCGCCGCAAGTGAGTGGTCCTGCCCATCTCCGGAGGAGGGACCCTCGGCAACATGTCCAAGAGGCAGCGGCGAGAATATGTCCGCGAAGTAGGACACATTGGGACCTCGAATTCCGCGGAGGGAATGCCCGAATGGTCTCATGTACCTATTTCCTTTACTGCCAGTGACGCGACGGGGGTGAAGTTCCCCCATGCTGACCCCTTGGTCATTTCGGCAGATATAGCTAGGGTGGAAGATCGAAGGGTCCTGGTGGACGGTGGGAGCTCCGCAGACATACTTTTTGTCTAGGCCTTCGACCAAATGTGCATACCTCGAAGGCATTTACTTCCAGCGGCCCGACCACTTAAAGGTTTCGTAGGTCCGCCTCTCGATGCCCTCGGCCAAATAGGCCTCGAGGTTGCCTTTGGAGAGGGGCCCCTGGCCAGGGTGGAAGAGGTGATCTTCGACGTCGTTGACGCCCCCTATGCCTACAATTCGATCTTCGGACGGGGGATGCTGAACCAGTTCGGGGCTATAGCACATCACAACTATCTATGTCTCAAGATGCCCACGCAAGGTGGAGTCCTTACCATTTCAGGAGACCAAGCTGTAGCCCAAAGAACAGAGTATGGTCACATCTAGCCATTGGACCCTCGGCAAGTACATAGTGTGACGAAGCACACCAAAGAGGTTTCGGAGTCTTCGAACTCTTCGAAGGGCCTTTCCCTTAAGCCAAGCCCGGAAGGTGATGTCGTGACGAAAATAATTCTGAAGGAGGGCAAAGAGTACCCAATACAGTTTGGCAAGGGGCTATCTACGGAGATAGCGGCCTCGTTGGAAGAAGTAGTCAAGCAAAATTTGGACATCTTTGCCTGGACTAACGAAGACATCACCGGGGTTGATCGGAGTATCATCGAACATAGTTTGCTCATCAACCCGAAGGCTAGGCCAGTATGCTAGGGGCTCCGTAAGCTGTCTACGGAGAGGGCAGACCTCACCAAGATTGAAGTGGAAAAATTGTTAAGGGCTGGCATCATCAGGGAAGTAGCCCACACGGAGTGGTTGGCTAACCCCGTTTTTGTCAGGAAAAAGGGCTCCGGCAAATGGCGCATGTGCATCGATTTTACATCATTAAATAAAGCATGCCCGCGAGACTCCTACCCTATGCCCCGAATAGACCAGCTGGTGGATTCCACAGCTGGCTCCGAATTGTTAAGTTTCCTCGATGCTTACTCCGGGTATCATCAAGTCTAGCTAAAGCGTGAAGACGAAGCCAAGACAAGTTTCATAACTCCATCCGGAGTATTTAGTTCTGTAAGAATGCCATTTGGCTTGTGGAATGTCGGAGCCACATTCTCATGTTTAATAGCTAAGGTGCTAGGTCACCAAATAGGCCAAAATGTCAAAGCCTATATGGATGACATTGTAATAAAGAGTGCTAAAAAGCACCAGCATAGTCTAGACTTAGCTGAAACATTTGAGAGCCTCCGAGCATGTAGAGTCCGCCTCAACCCTGAAAAATGTATATTTGGGGCGCAAGCAGGAAAACTGCTAGGGTACTTAGTTTCGAGTAGGGGAATCGAAGCTAGCCCAACGCAAATAAGTGCACTGCAAAGAATGGCTCCACTAGAAAATTTGAAGCAAGTCCAGAAGCTAACAGGACGGCTCGCATCTCTTAGCAGGTTCCTGGCCAGGTCAGCCGAATGAAGCCTTCCAATTTTCAAAGCTCTAGAGGGGTCCGAAAGTTTTAACTGGACGCCAGAGTGCCAGAAGAGCTTTGATGATATCAAAGAATACCTCGGAATCCTGTCAACACTTACTGTGCCCCTCCTGAAAGAAAGTCTCCTCCTTTATCTTGCAGCAGCAGGCTCCGCAGTAAGTGTAGCACTGGTCAGAGAAGTTGAGCTTAAGGGAAAGCTGGAGCAAAACCCAGTTTATTTTGTCTCAGAAGCTTTGTCCGGAGCAAAGACAAGATACTCCGAGCTCAAGAAATTTGCCTATGCCGTAGTAATGTCCTCGTGGACGCTAAGGCATTACTTTGTAGCGCATAACCTAATCGTTCCTACCTCGTATCCTCTTGGTGACATGCTTCGGAGCAAAGATTCTACAGGTAGGATCGGAAAATGGGCTGTCGAGCTAGCCCCCTTCAGAATTTCCTTCATGGCAAGAACAGCTATCAAATCACAGATCATAACTAACTTCGTAGCAGAGTGGACTCCATCTGCAGTTTGGGCTCCGGAGGAGCCCTCCGAAGGTTTATGGACAATATTTTCTGACGGAGCTTATCAAGCATCTGGTGCCAGAGCTAGAGCGGTAATAGTATCACCGTCAGGGAAAAAGGCCATGTATTCTGCGAGGCTCAACTTTAAGACCACCAATAATATCGCAGAGTATGAAGGAATCCTGCTAGGCCTCCGAAAGGCAAAGGCACTTGGAGCAGCAAGGATAATAATTAAAACAGATTCCCATGTCGTCGCACGGCATGTTGACAAAAGCTTTCAAGCAAGGAACCCACATCTAGCAAAATATCTGGAAGAAATCCGCAAAACAGAAGCAGCATTCAAAAGATTTTCTGTTCGAAGTATCCCTCGAGCAGATAATCAACTTGCAGACATTCTAGCAAAGGCTGCAGCCGGAGCATTGGACCTCCCGGAGGGTGCTTTCTATGAAGAACTAGTCAAGCCTACAGTCAATCAATTACCCTCCGCAGAAGTCCTTTGCATTCCAGCTGCAGATTGGTGGGCTCCGATAATGGATGTCTTGCAAGGCAGCGCAGATTCGTTAGACTTACCGGATTTCCGAAGGTTGCAAGCAAGGGCTCGAAACTATAAGCTTGTCAATGGAGTGTTGTACAAAGCAGGAGTTTGTTCTCCTCTACTCCGGTGCATCTCCCAACCCAAAGGCCAAGATATACTTCGGGACATTCACGAAGGTTTATGTGGAAGCCACCTAGCCCCTCGTGCTCTAGCAGGAAAGACACTTCGGCAGGGGCTCTACTGGCCGACAATTGTAAGAGATGCAGAGGAGTTGGTTCGAACCTGCCAAGGATGCCAGTGGATGGGAAGACGAAGCCACCGTCCACTAGTACCACTTCAAGTTATTGCCCCGGTATGGTCAATGGCTCGGTGGGGCATGGACCTCATCGGCCCTTTTCCAATGGCAAAAGGCAGCTTGAAGTTTGCAGTGGTAGCAATTGAATATTTTTCTAAGTGGGTTGAAGCAGAACCCTTGACTGCTATCACTTCAAGGAATGTGCAAAAAATTTTCTAGCAAAATATTATATGCAGGTTCGGAGTACCAAGGGAGCTAACTGTGGATAACGGAACCCAGTTATGCTTCGCAGCAGTGCGCCACCCACAGTCCAACGGAGCCGTCGAGTGAGCCAATGGAAATATACTCTCCGGTCTGAATCAAAGAATTGTTGGGTTGGCCAAGGGGCTGTGGGTTGAAGAGCTCCCTAAGATTTTATGGTCCATTCGGACCACACAAGCTAGATCCACAGGCTTTACCCCGTTCAGACTACTATTCAGAGATGAGGCCATGACTCCTACGGAGCTCAGGGGTGGATCCCTTCGCGTAGTAGAACCTGGAGACGAAGATGAGAGGAACACTTTGCTAGAATTGTCAGAAGAAACAAGGCTTTGAGCTGTCGCCAATCTGACGAAGTACCAAGATCAAACAAAAACATGGTATGACCCGAAGATAAAGCTGAATGAGCTTAGACCAGGTCATTTAGTTTGCGAAGTGTAATAGCCCCAGGGAAGCTAGGAAATAAATGGGAAGGACCATATATTATCCTACGCTCAGGACGCCCCGGATCGTTTAAATTAGCCAATTTAGAAGGGGAAGAATTGAAACATGCATGGCATGCGGAGCACCTTAAGCGTTATTACGCTTAGAGGCTCCTTGTAATCAATTGTAAAAGTCCCTTTTCTAAATAAAGGTGGAGGTTCGAATCTTGTTTGTTCTTCGAATATCCCTTACTCCTAGTGGACGCATTAGGAGAATGGAGATGCTTGCAGAGTCAAGCATCTTTCTAAGGACCTGGGCAACAGCCTTCGAACCATTGGTTCAAGGGCCCCGCTGCCAGCCTACGGATTCCAGGCTCCGACTTGTTAGGATCCGTAGAAGAGTCTAAGGACTTTAAAAAGAACAGATTTCCGACCTCCGAGTTCGAAGCATCTGTAAAAGAGCCGAAGGTGGCCAGCCTATGGATTCCAGGCTCTGGCTTGTTAGGATCCGTAGAAGATTCTAAGGACTTTAAAAAGAACAGATTTCCGACCTCCGGGTTCGAAGCATCTGTAAAAGAGCCGAAGGTGGCCAGCCTACGGATTCCAGGCTCCGGCTTGTTAGGATCCGTACAAGAGTCTAAGGACATTAAAAGAACAGATTTCCGACCTCTAGGTTCGAAGTATCTGTAAAAGAGTCGAAGGTGACCAAGCAATAAGGTTTCAAGGCTCCGGCCAATGAGACACTTTTAAAGTCCTAAGCGACTAGTATAGGAGCTTGTGCAAGTATAAATTTAGCTCCGAAACTTACAAACATCATAATACGAACGTATAGTTCGAAGAACTCTATGAAAAAGTAAAGTATGGTTATTGAGTGTTGTGCGAAGCATCAGTTTGTTGTGCATGTCATTGTGCCCGACGGACCTTATTGCAATGCGTAAGGGCGCCCACAACGAGGGGTAGGAGAGTAAGGAACAACAAGATGCTTCCGAAGCAATTCATATTAATTTATTAATCATACTTTTACATCAAGAGAAATTTTGGTCTAAGCCTAGGTAAAATCGGAGACCCTTTCGGCCTCTAGAACTACTTCTATGGATACTTTGACCTCCGGAGCTTGAATCCATCGAAACTGGTTTTTTAGTTCAAGTGCTTATTTTCTTCTTCGAAGCTCGCAGTTTCTTCTGCTCCTCTTGGAGTTCAGCCTAAGTCAAAAGCCTTTCGGAGTTAGCCTCCGCAGGATCTTCAGCCTGATACTCCGAGTCAGACCAATCTATGTGCTCAGAGGATGAAGAAGTTCTTTCCTTTTCCTCCTCCTTGATGTAAGTTAAAACTTCCTGAGAAACTTCGAGGGTTACCTCTCCTTCATCTCCACGAGGAACAGAGAAGCGAGAGTGGCGGTAAGGCCTTAAGCTCTCAAGAACTGACCACTACCGATGGAGCCCTTCGTTAATTTCCAGTATTTCAAAGTCAGGCTCCGAAGGGCATGGCAGAAGCTAAAAGAATAAACACCCAAACAAGTTCCTCGTTTATAAACTTTTCATTAATGCAAGGGGATTTACAAGATTTCTTATACATGATTAAGCGCCCTATGAGCTAAACCTGCTGGTCGGTGGGCGGAGCAGGAGGTGTCGGAGCCAGCGAAGCTGGAAGCGGCGGCCTTGTCTGTGCTTGCTTTTGCCAACGGGCCTCATCGGTCCAAGCTTTAGCCGCAACCTTGTGGTCTATTTTCCAGATTTACCGGAAAACTTCCTAGGCCGAGGCTACATCTTGCGAAGGATGCAACAAGTTCTCGTCGGCGAAGCTTCCGGGTGTCGAACCCCTAACCGGAGCGATGGAAATCCCAAGGGCTTCGAGGTGACGGAGGACTCCGATTCTAGCGCATTGTCCAGAAATCTCTCCATACCGGACACCGGAGCCCATCATCAGCGACGTCGCCACTTGAATCCTCTTCAACTTCCAGTCGAGGGGCTCGCTAGCCGTAGTAGAAGACGAAGGGCACATGGTCCCAAAATATTCCAAGGTACCCTGAAGGGCATCCAAGTACGCTCTGCTATAGTGGCATTCTTCTTCTCTATCGCCTCCAGCCCCGCAGCAGTAGCAGATACTTCATCCATCTAGGATAGCAAGGAGCTCTTTTGAGCCATCGCCTGCTTGAGAGAGCTGGAGGGCTTCGTCGATCTCAGCCTCGCCCTCCGTTCTTTGAGGAGATCTTCCTCCAACCGAAGTGTTTTCTCTTCAGAGTCTTTAAGCGTGGATTGGAGGGTGGTAACCTTCCTCTTGAGTCGGTTAGTTTAGACTTCATTGGAAGTTGCTGCCGCTCTAGCAAGGACAAATTGCTGCAAAAGGTACAAGTAAGTGCCAAGTAGTAACATTTGTTAATTAAAAATATTTGTGGCACTTTGTATACCTGAAGGGCAGCCCTTTCGAGGGCTAGATTAAGCTCCGGGGCCCTTGCTTCGCTCAAGATGGAGACCAAGTCAGAGTTTACGACTTCTTGGCCTTTCTCCGCAAAGGGCTTCAGAAGCGCCCGGAGGCCCGTTCGTTGCTCCAAGAAAGGAGCCAACAAAGGGAGCCAAGACAAGGCTTGGCGGTCATCTACCGTCGCCTCTTCCTCCGAGTTACTTGCCGAAGGCTCGTTGGAAGAGGGTGTTGTCGTCGGAGCGGGAGGGAGCCCAAGGCTTGTCATGCTCTTTCCCCTCCCCTGTACGAAGGATGGAGGTGCGACTCCGGCGGAGGTAGATCCTCCTTCGACGGCTGTCCCTTCGGCCAGAGCCGCATCGACGGAGACGGCTCCCGTCGCTGGAGCCGGGGCATCCAGTGGAGCAGAGGCGTCTATCGGAGCCGCAACCCCGAAAGAAGTTGGAGCTTCGTTGGTGGTCGGGGCTTCATTACCCCTCGATATGCCTACAAAATTGAGGTACTTAGTGAACATTTACGGGAAATAATTGATGCAGGAATTGACCAAGGCAAAAGATTCGAAGTCTACCTTCGGAGGCACCTTGAGGTAAAATTGTCGGGTCCTCCAGGACTTCGTACATCCGGAGAATCTCGTCGAGGTCGTCCCCCGATGTCCTCTCTAGTGTAGTTGCTGCCGGAGCTTCTACCTCCACTGTGATCACCCCAGCTACGGGTGAGTTGGGTATGACTGTCTCCTGCTCCGAACTCACAGCAGTGGGTGGTGGAGTGTGTGCCGTGTCCGCCTCCGCATCTTCCCGAGCAGAAGCTTCGGTTGGGGCTCCTGCTTCATCTTCAGCGTCATCCAGAAGATAATTCTCGATGTCTTTCGCCAGCTGGATGTCGGAGTCCTTGCTTCTGGAGCCTTTGCCCCTAGATTCATCTGAAGCTGAGCTCCGAATGCCCAGGGATGAGTTAGATGAAGCCAGGGTCAGCTGAGGAGGAATTTTCGCCACATTCTTCCCCTTCTTGATGGGAGTTTTACCGGCTTTCTTCGAAGGCTCGGTGATGGCTTTTCTCTTCTGGGGGGCACTCTTGCCGGGTTGAAATCCGGCAGAGGAGGAGGCACCATTCTGAGGGCCCCCATACTCTGTTTGAGTGTTCCCAGCTCCCCACAAGCTCTATCCTTTTTTGCCTTTCGTCCACCGTAGGGGCTCCGAGGACCCGTTTGGTGGCTCGTGTTATCTGCTCCGAGGATAACGCCAGAGGAGCCACTGCAAAAAGGTAGCATATTATAAGTATGTTATTTCTTCATCTAACACATTATCGCAGGAAAGTCGAAGTCTTACCTAGACTTCGGAGCTCACCCTCCGAAGCGTGTTGGAACACTATCGGCTAGTCAGCCCCGAGGGGTGGAATTCGGAGAGAGATGAACTCTTCGGCCAGGTCACGCATGCTCATGCGACTAGCAACTGAAGTTAATAGCCCTAGCCATGATGAGAGCAGGCTAGGGTTCGGGGTGACCTCCGCCTCCTTTCAGGACCAGATCTCTTGGAGGGGTACTGCGAAGGGGGAGTCCTCTCTGACTTCGGCGTAGAACCACCGAAGGATCCAGTTAGTATACCATCGGTCGTTGATGGCCTTCGCTGGAAAATGTTGGGCGTGCTCCCTCCGCAACTGGAAGTTGACACTTCTGAAGGATGTTATCACATTGGTGTCTCCAAGGCCATCTTGCGGCTTTGGCTGGCAGATGGCTTCATGGGTGGTGGCGAAGACCTCTGATCGTCCTTCACACCCTTCGGCTCAAATCGCCCACTCGAAGATGGCCAGCCGGGCGATGGCGTTGGGAGAAAGCTGAGGAAAGGTAATGTGGAATATTTCCAATACCTCTGATAAAAAATTGATGGCAGGAAGCCCCATACCTGCTTCGAAGAATGCCTCGAAGACCACGACTTCTCCGCTTCGTGGCCTCGGGGTCGATTCTGGTCCGGGGACCCGAGTCCTCATTCCGGGCCCCAACTTCCCATCCACAGCTTCTTCGATAGATTCCGCAGTGCTTGTGGATTGGCCGATGAGGAAGCTTTGGGGGATTTTCTTCTTAGATGGCGAGCGGAGTTCTCGAGGGTTTTTGGGCCAGGCGTCTCCCGGAGCTCCTGCCATTGCTGCTACTACTGAAGCCGCCCAAGCTTGCCTCTGCACCAAAGTACCCACCGCCGCAGGCACGGTGTGGCTGGTCCTTGCCATGGCTCGATCGCTCAGGAAGTTGAGGGAGTTGGAGGTTGAAGAGAGTAAGTTTCGGATGCTAAGCACGGTAAAAAGCCCTTGGTGAATTCCGATTCCCTTTTTATAGCCTCCCGTTATTTGTTGTGCTTCGATTGCATTCTCACTACAGGTTCGACTTCCGTCGCTGGCAGGTGGGTCCAAGAAGCGAAATAGTGTGAGTCCGCCATAAATTTCGACCGTTACCTTTTGAGAGCATAACGACTACTTGTATAGTAACGGCTCCAAAATAAACGGCTCTTCACGGCGTTTGGACTTCGCAACGGTTCTCTTTCCCATGAAGCGTTCATACGACAGTTTTGGGTTCAAAGCCATTGTCCGGGTGCTTCGGGGTCAAAGACCCTTCGAATAACTATAATGTGTTCAAACTTCTCTAAGTCTCAGAATATGAAAATATTCCTTGCGTATACTGCTTCCCTTCTATACAGGTTAAATTCGAAGAAGTGTATTCGAGGGGATACTGTTGGGGGAAAATGCTTCACTCTCAGGACTTAGAGATTAACAGTTCAAGATAACTTATCAACTTCGGAGCTGATAAGCTTATGCCCGAAGGTAGTGGAGTCGTTAAGCCGAAGGGTGCTTCGACTTACAGTCTGAAGGAACCCTCTGCACGATATGAAGCTCCGGTGATAAACGGCAAGGTTGATAAGATGTTTGACTTATCTACTTACTCCGGGTAGATTTTACCATTTTAACCCTGTTCAGGGTACCGAATAGTTTCCACTATGTCGGTTGTAATTGAGGGGTAAATAGGTCTTTTACTTAGACTTTTTTGCCTATAAATATCCCCCTTCTTACCCTGTAATAGGCATCGAATACTCAGCTATTCAATACACACATTCAGACTACTTGAGCAATTATCCAATTCGGAGGCTTGAGATAGTTCTTAACACGAACTCACTGTTTGTTAGTTCTTAATCTTAGAGAACCTGTTAGCGTAATCTTTTACGCCAACATCTGGCTTGAACAGAATGAAGTGGAGTACAGAGAAATCAATACATGCAGTGCAAAACAAGGATACAAGTTCAAGCAGCAAATGAAGAATAGAATAAAATTTCATTGCATGAACAGAGAACACAAAAATACTAATAGGACTTAGTACATGTGTGTGGCGGCTAGCTCTAGAGTTCTAGAAATAGCTGCTAAAATGTTACCTAGACCTAGCCAGAAGTAACTCAAGTCAGCCATACTCCGAAGCCTCACCTTCGGAGTACCTTTGCTACCTTTCGAAGTCCCTTCATCCAAGGCCTCCGCATGAAGCATATCAATAAGCACCCCTTCGCAGTGTCTCAGCCCCGAGCACACTCTACGAAGACCCTTATCCGGACCATGCCTTTCATGCACCTTGACTTCTGAGACCTTCGTCAGGTGTTCCTTCAAGTGCTAAGGACTTTGAACTCCTTGCCTTAATGCTAAGGACTTCGTCCACCATACTCCGAAGTCACTCCTTCTAGAGCACACTTCGAAGTGCCTCGCCTCCGAGGACTTTTCCTTGGGGTACCTTCAGCCGGAGCCACCCTTCGCACTTTCTGCCTTCGCCTGGCACACTTTAATCCGACGACCGACCTCGACCCCATGCAGCCTTCGTGACCGATCTCCCCGCTCGCCTAGAATCAAGCCTCCCACTTGACCTAGGTTCACTTGTTGTGAACCGTCTGTCGCCTCCGAAGTTACCTACGCACCACTAAAAAACAGACAAGTGTTTCCAGTACCCTAGAGACCTCTCTGGTAAACAACCTTTGGTACACCCTCTGGTGTACCACCCAAATTACCGAACCCTTCGGTACCGCGAAGTCATTGATCTCTGTCAGACCCCTCCGATAGACACACTGTGCTGCACAGCTGCAGCCAGCTAAATCCGCATCCTTCGGAAAAACACCTCTGAACCCCTTCGGAGGGATCCCTTCGCCCAGAAGAGAACTTGTCAATCACTCATCACAGACTTGAAACCAAGGCACATTTCAACTTGGTTTCTCAAAGGGTGGCTTCGAAGTACCACTTCGCTTCCATCAACTTTCCCCCAAGAAGTCAAGGTTGAGCTGAAGCCCCAAAGTTCTTCACAAGTCTCCCTCTTCGAGAATAATCGCAATGATAGCGGGAGAGGGAGAAAGCATCCTCGCTCCGAAGTCTTGAACATTGCTCCCACTTCATCAAAATTCCCCCCTAAGAATCCACAAGCTTTGGGAAGCAAGGTCAGCGGCTGGAGGCCGCTAGGGAAGCTGGCTGGCAAAGGTCAGACCTTCTTCTACTGTGTCCATAGCGAGAACCAAAGCCATGCTACCAATGCATGTAAGTCTATACTAGCCCTAAGGAGCGAGTATCTTGAGAGAAGCTCTGGTTGAGGCACTACTGATTGAGCCCCTCTTGAGGCACGTCCAGAGCCGGTACAAACCATCAGACGTGTAGACGGCTTTGAAGCCCTAAGAAAGCCTCCGGTGGCTAGTGTTATGTCACCTCTGAAGCAAGAAGATACGCAAGACCGCGGTAAAAGAGTGGTTCTTCCCATCTCTGGAGGAGGAACCCTAGGCAGCATGTCAAAAAGACAAAGGAGGGAGTATATTCATGAAGTAGGGCATATTGGGACCTCTTCGTCGGCTGCTAAAATGCCCGAGTGGTCTCATGTGCCTATATCCTTCTCCTTAGTTGATGTAGCGGGTATAAAATTTCCTCATGTGGACCCCCTTGTTATCACCGCTGATATTGCAGGAACGGAAGTCTGAAGAGTGTTGGTTGATGGCGGAAGCTCCGCGGATATTATTTTTGTTCAAGCCTTTGACCAGCTTTGTATCCTGAGCTAACATCTTCTCCCAGCAGCTCGACCGCTTCAAGGCTTCACAGGACCTCCTCTCGATGCCCTAGGTCAAATAGGCCTCGAGGTTGCCTTCAGAGAAGGGCTCCTGCTAGAACATAGGAGGTGATTTTTGACGTAGTTGATGCCCCGTATGCCTATAATGTCATCTTCTAAAGAGGCATGTTAAATCAATTTTGAGCCGTAACACATCATAATTATCTATGCCTCAAGATGCCCATGCAAGGAGCAGTTCTTACGGTCTTCGGTGACCAAGCTGCAGCACGAAGGGCAGAGTATGGCCATGGTCCACCTCTTGGCCCTCGGCAGATAAATAATGTGCAAGACCATTTGGAGAATATTCCTATGTAAAGAGAATTCTCAAATATGTCCTCCCCTAAGCCAAGCCCCGAAGGAGAAATTGTAACTAAAATCATTGTAACGGATGACAAAGATTATCCTATCCAGTTTGGCAAGGAATTGCCTCCAGAAATTGCTACTTCGTTAGAAGTAGTTAGAGAAAATTTGGTTGTCTTTGCCTGGTCCGATGAAGACATTCTGGGAGTTGACCAAAGTATCATTGAGCATAGCCTACTCATCAACCCAAGGGTTCGACCTGTTCGCTAGGATCTCCACAAATTATCAACAGAGAGGGCAAGCCTTGCTAAAGTAGAAGTGGAAAAATTGTTGAAGTCCGGGATCATTAGAGAAGTGGCTCATACGGAGTGGTTAGCTAACCCAGTCTTTGTCAAGAAAAAAGGCCTCCGGAAAGTGGCGCATGTGCATTGACTTCACATCCCTAAATAAAGCATGCCCACGTGACCCCTACCCCATGCCCCGCATTGACCAATTAGTTGACTCCACTGCTGGCTCTGAGCTCTTGAGCTTTCCCGATGCGTAGTTCGGATATCATCAAATATGGTTAAAACGCGAAGACGAAACCAAGACAGGCTTTGTAACTCCTTCGGGAGTCTTTTGCTATGTAAGAATGCCCTTCGGCTTAAGAAATGTCGGGGAAACTATTTCAAGATTAATTGCTAAACCTCTAGGTCACCAAATAGGTCGTAATGTCAAAGCCTACATGGATGACATTGTAATAAATAGTGCTTTAAAGCACCAACATAGTCTAGACTTAGTAGAAACTTTTGAGAGCCTCCGGGCATGTGGAGTTCGCCTCAACCCCAAAAAATGTATCTTCGGGGCTCAAGCTGGGAAATTGTTAGGGTATTTAGTCTCAAGCAGGGGGATCGAAGCTAGCCTAACTCAAATAAGTGCACTGCAAAGAATGGCTCCGCCGAAAAATTTGAAGAAAGTTCAGAAGCTTACCGGATGCTTCGCAGCCCTTAGTAGATTTCTGGCAAGGTCCACAGAACGGAGCCTCCCAATATTTAAAGTCTTGAAAGGGTTCGAAGATTTTGCATGGACACCGAAGTGCCAAAAGAGTTTTGATGATATTAAAGATTATCTCAGCAACCTTGCAACACTCACCATGCCCATTGCAGATGAAACTCTTCTCCTCTATCTTGCGGCTACGAGCTTCGCTGTCAGTGTGGTCCTTGTTCGAGAAATGGATTTCAATAAGAAGTTGGTACAAAAGCCAGTATATTTTGTATCAGAAGCTTTATCTGGAGCAAAAACCAGATACTCCGAGTTGGAAAAATTCACTTATGCTCTAGTGACGGCATTATTTTCTAGCACATAATGTAATTGTACCAACTTCTTATCCTCTAGGAGATATTCTTCGAAGCAAAGATTCTATAGGGAGAATTGGAAAATGGGCTATCGAGCTATCACCCTTCGGCATCTCCTTTGTAGCAAGAACAATAATCAAGTCACAGGTGGTGGTTGATTTTGTAGCAGAATGGACTCGATCTGCAGTATGGGCTCCAGAAGAATCAAGTGAAGGAATATGGACCATATACTCTGATGGAGCTTTTCAAGCATTCGGAGCAGGTGTCGGAGCAGTGATAATTTCACCTTCAGGGCAGAAAGCAATGGACTCCGCAAGGCTCAACTTTAAGTCCACCAATAATATTGCGGAGTATGAAGGAATTTTGCTAGGTCTTCGCAATGCACATGGCCTTGGTGCTACAAGAGTTATTATAAAAACAGATTCCAAAATTGTAGTAGGGCACGTTGATAAAAGTTTCCAGGTTCGACATCCACAACTAGCTAAATACCTAGAAGAAATCCACAAAATTGAAGCAACATTTAAAAGGATTTCTATTTGAAGCATCCCAAGAGCCGACAATGCACAAGCCGATATTTTGGCAAAAGCTGCAGCCGGAGCCATAGATATTCCAGAAGGGGCTTTTTATGAAGAGCTTGCTTCTCCTTCGGTGCCCCAACTCCCTCCTACAGAGGTCCTTTGCATACCGAACACCGACTGATAGAGTTCAATTATGGAATTATTGCAAGGCGAAGCTAATTTTCTCGAAGGCCCGAAGATATCAAGATTGCAATTAAGAATCCGGAATTATCATGTTATCAACGATATGCTATACAAGGCCGGAGTATGTTCTCCTCTACTCCGATGTATTTCCCAAGCTGAGGGCCATGATATACTCCGAGAAATTCATGAAGGCCTTTGTGGTAGCCATCTTGCCCCTCGAGCCTTGGCAGGGAAAACACTTTGCTAGGGGCTTTATTGGCCTACAATAATAGCTAATGTGGAGGCTTTGGTCCGCACTTGCCAAGGTTGTCAATGGATGGGAATACGGAGTCATTGTCTGCCAACACCCCTTCATGTTATTGCTCCGGTGTGGACAATGGCCCGATGGGGTATGGATCTCATTGGCCCCTTCCGAATGGCAAAAGAAAGTTTAAAATTCACAGTGGTGGCAATTGAATATTTTTCTAAGTGAGTCGAAGCAGAACCCTTCATAGCTATCACTTCGAAAAATGTACAAAAAATTTTCTAGCAGAATATTATATGCAGGTTCGGAGTTCCTCGACAGCTGACAATCGACAATGGCACCCAATTTGATGCCAAACCCTTCAGAGAGTTCTGTGAAGGTCTTGGCATTGAAATGTGTTTTACAGATGTCTGTCATCCTCAATCTCACGGAGTCATCGAGCGAGCTAATGGTAATATTTTATCAGGCCTGAATTGAAGGATAGTAGGATTGGCAAAGGAGTTGTGGACCGAAGAACTCCCGAAGATTTTATGGTCCATTCGGACCACTCAAGCAAGGTCCACTGTTTCACCCTTTCATGTTACTATTCGAAGATGAAGCCATGACACCGACGGAGCTTAAAGGAGGATCCCTTAGCACCATCGAACCTGAAACGGAAAAGGAAAGACAGGCTTCGCTGGACCTAACTGAAGAAACAAGGCTTCGAGAAGTTGCTAACTTGACAAAGTATCAACTTCAGACGAAGGCTTGGTATGATCCAAAAATTAAGCTTAATGAACTTAAATCGGGTCATTTAGTGTTGTGAAGCATTATCACTCCGGGGAAATTAGGAAATGAGTGGGAAGGACCATATATAATCCTTCGTTCACGACACCCCGGATCATTTAAATTAGCTAATTTAGATGGTGAAGAATTAAAACATGCATGGCATGCGGAGCACCTTAAGCGATACTTCGCATAGGGTCTCCTTGTAATCATTTGTAAACACTTTCTAAATGAATAAATCTTATGGTTCGAGTAATGCATACTTCTCAAGATGATTCCTACTTTTAGTGGACGCACTGGGAGAACAGAGCTGATTGTTGAAGTAAGTATTATTCATTCGAACCGAATTTACGACTTCGAACCACCGGTTCGAAGCATCCGTCAAGGTGGGAAAGTTACATAAAAAGCAGATTCCAAGCCACCAGCTTGATAGCATCCGTAAAAAGTGTCCAAAGAGACCAAACGATACGGATTCCGAGCCACCGACTTGAAAGCATCTGTAAAAAGAGTCGAAGGAGACCACAAAAAGTGGATTCCGAGCCACCGGCTTGATAGCATCCGTAAAAAAAGTCCAAAGCGACCGAATGATACGGACTCCAAGCAATTAACTTGAAAATGTCCGTAAAAAGAGTCCAAAGCGACCATTATAATCAGATTCTAATACATCCGAAAAAGTTTCTGAAGTGACTACCTTCGAAAAACAGTACCAAGTTAACATTTTCATACACTGAACCAATGAAGTCGAAGTCATTTTCAAGGTCCCTAGCGACCATCTATTCAAATGTTGGACTATGAGTCCTTATTTCCTATTTAACATAACCAGGGGCTCCGAGCAGCCAAAAATAAAGCAGTAAAATTGTACTCTTTAATGTCATGATCGTTGTGTGTAACCACCTTAGATCGAAATTCGAAGGTGCTTACCCCCAAAGAGGGGCTGGGAGATAACGAGACAATTTCAAAGCATTCTAGTTTATATTATTCAACAGATTGTATTACATTAAGAAAAATCTCTGTCTAAATCTAAATAAAACGGAGACCTCTCCAACCTCTATAGATACCTCAGGGACCAGTTCGGTTCTCAGAGCCTGGAGTTCTCAAAACCTTTCTTTTGGTTCGATTACCCTTCTTCTTCGAAGCCCCTAGCTTTTTCTGCTCTTCTTGAAGTTCGGCCCAAGTTAGAAGTCTTTCAGAGCTAGCCTCCGTCAAGTCTTCAACTTGGTACTCCGAGTCGGACCAATCTACATATTCTGAAGATGAAGATGCTACTTCCTTATCTTCTTCTTTAATATAAGAAAGGACTTCGCTACAAACATCAGGTGCTATTTCTCCATGCTCCTCTAGAGGAACAGAAAATCACGAGCACCTATAAGGCCTTAAGCTTTCGAGAATAGCCCATTGTTGGTGAAGCCCTTCATTAAACTCTAATACTTCGAGATCAAGATCCGAAGCATGTAGCAAAACCTAAAAACAAAAATTTAAATGAAGACTTTTCATTTATAAATTTTTCATTCATTGAGATAAAACATTACAAGATCTTTGTACATAATAAGCGCCCTAGAAACTAGACCTTCGGGTCCGGAGGCAGAGCGGTTGGTGGAGTTGGAGCCGAAGGCTTCGTCTGAGCTTGCCTTTGTTGACGGGCTTCGTCGATCCACGCCTTAGCTGTAGCTTCGTTGTCTTCTTTCCAGGTCACCTGGAAGGCTTCCCAAGCCGAAGCCACGTCCAGTGATGGTCGGAGCAAGCCTTCATCATGGAAGCTTGCCTGCGTCGAACCCTTCACTGGAGAAATAGACACCCCGACAACTTTGAGGTGGCGAAGGACTCCGATCCCGGCTACTTGCCCGGAGATTTATCCATAATGAGTTCTAGAGCCTTTCATCATCTTAGTCGCCGCTTGGATCATCTTGAGCTTTTGGTCAAGAGGCTCGTCAGCCACAGCCGAAGAAGATGAGCACACCATTCCGAAATATTCTAGGACACCCCGAGGGTGTCCATAGTTTGATCAGCCGCCAAGCTGTACCTCATCTCGGCCCTTGTCAACTCAGTAGCGATGGAGGAGATTTCAGCTCCGGAAGTTGCCTCCGCTGCTCGAAGCTTCTCAAGTTCAGACCTCAGCACCATATGCTCCGCTTGAACCTCCTTTATTGAAGAAGTTAGGCTAGCGTGAGCTTGCTGCTCTGTTCAGAGCGCTTCCTCCACTGTAGCCTTCGTCTTCTGCTCTTCGAGGAGTTCTTCCTCTAGCCGTAGGGACTTGTCTTTGGATCCCTTAAGGGCCCTTTGAGGCACTATAACCTTCCTTTTGAGTCGATTAGTCTCAAGCTCATTAGAAGTCATTGCCGCTCTAGATAGAACAAATTGCTGCAAAAAGAAAAGTAAGTACGATGTAATTTCAATAAATTAAATGTTCTCTATGTTTGTTGCTTACTTGGAGGGTAGCCCTTTCGAGTGCTAGGTCTAGCTCTAGTCCACTGGCCTCGCTCAATGCACCTCTTGGCTCTTTTCAGCCAAAGGCTATAGGAGAGACTGGAGCCATGTCCATTGCTCCAAGAATGGAGCCAGTAATGGGAGCCAGGACAGAGCTCTCTGATCATCTTCGACGGGGTCTTCTTCTGAAACATCCACCGAAGGGTTGTTTGTCGATGGCGTCGTCATCAAAGAAGGGAGAGGCCCAAGCCAAGTCTTGCCTTTACCTCTACCTGGCGCAAGGACCGAAGGGGCCACCACCTCAGTCGAAGTATATCCCCCTACAAGAGTGACTCCTCAAGCTATGACACCTAATTCACATCAATCTAAGAGATCAGAACGATGCAGCATTAGACCTAGCAAAATATACCAAAATAAATCCGATGATCACACCGATTGTGCCGATACCTCAAGAGATTGATACGATGCAGCCTTGAAGAATATGAACCTAGTCGATGTGACTATCAGGGTGGTGGGACTCATCTCTTCGCCGGAGATCGAGACGATGCAGTCTGGTTCTAGGTGCCAAGTTCCGCCGGGATTAACCTTGACAATCTAAGGGAGACGATACGTCGAAAGTAGTAGTTTGTTATGGTTGATTGTGTGTGTCCTCAAAACTTAGCTAATTAGATACAGATTTATAGTCCGAAGACTTGCCATCCAAGTAATCTACATTGTAACTGACAAACGATACTGACGGGCTTCTTTGACCACCTTTGACCGGACTCGTTTGACCTCTATTGACTATGCGACATCCTTAGTAGGTCTTAGTTTTACCAAATCTTTACGTCAACAGAAAGAGAAAGAGAAAATAATAGAAATTAAGTATGTAAAGAGATAGCTCACGGTGTGTGTTTGTTTAAGCTTATGACAGTTTGTAATAATTAGTAGTTATAAAATATAAAATTAACTAGAATTTAGAAATTAGAAAAAATTGGTTTTTTAAATTCACACTAAGTAGATATTCGTATTACTCACTACTCAGACCAACAGTTAGTAAGAATCTCATTATATCGTAAAACCTGAAACAAACCAACCATTATTTTATGACCAACGTAAACAAGTGAGTCTAAAAATCCATGACATTGACAGGGTAACAAATTGACAGAGAAGTCAAATTAACGCAGGAAGCATCCACCACAGCAAAAGCACGAGTTCCCTCTGCGAAAAGAAAGCTAGCTCAGCTGACATCCTGAACAAACACTCCAACCAATGTGTGTTGAACCGTTGATGACATGCAACCTAACAGCACTGCCTCCACCCCGGCCTCGGTCCTAGAAGAGGCCCAGTTGGACGGCGACAAGCCCGGCCAGGGCCGGGCAAGCCCACGCTGCTGCCCTGATGAGCCCCGCGGCGCCTGAGGATTGCTTGGCCGGCGGCGAGAGCACCGTCGCTGGGGTCGTGGGCGTCACGCCGGAGCTCGAACCGGGGGACGCCGGTGTCGTTGATGGCGTGGTGGACGGGGCGTCCGGGGCCGGGGATGCGGCGGCGACGTCGACGACGAGCTTCATGCCGTTGCTGCAGTGGCTGGAGACGCCACAGATGAAGTAGTGCTTGCCGGGGGTCTTGAGCGGGATGCTGGTCGTACCGCTGCTGTCGCTAGTGAGCGCGTTGTTGGCGGAGCAGGACGCGTATTCCGCCGCGCTCACCTCCGCCACCGTGTGCATCCCACCAGCGTAGTTGAACTCTGCAGAGATGCAAAAGCTGCAGTTGTGATTTGTGACCATGCCGTCGGAAGAATCATAATCAATGCATGAGTTCTTCTGCTTCATTCTTATTTTCAGTCTTCGATGGCTCAATGCAACTCAATAACTCATAAATTATTTATTTTTAAATTGAATTTCTCCAATTTTAATATAGTTTAAATAAAAATATTTATAAAATCAAATAAATACAATATAGCTATATTTTATAGTCAACTTAATAAAACTAATTTGATATTCTAATAGTTGTTATGTTCTTTATAAAATTAGTTAAAGTTTAAGAAATTATGTTTTAAAATGACAAACGACTTAAGAGTACCATATTATATGAATGGTGTACATTTTGTTGTGTTTGTAATGGTGTAATATCGATGCTCATTTTAGTATCCGAGCAAGTGGCTCATGTTTTGTAAGAAATCTGTCAGAGTAACTGATCTCCAAGCACATCTATCTCAAGCAAGCAATGCGCAACAGTTGACAAACAAGATTGTTTGTTACAATAAATTAGCAGCTTTGGTTACGTGACGCTAACCGAGGATGTCGCCAACTTTCATGGGCTTGTCGCTGGCCCAGGTGGTGTAATCGGCCCCCATAGCCCAGCCGGACGTGTCGCCGACGGTGTACTTCGTCGTCGCCGCCGCCGCCGCCGCGGCGCAGCTCACGAGGAGCACAGCTGCCAGAGCCAGAGACGACGAAGCCATTGCAGCAACCAAACCAAGAAGAGGAATGCCAATGTGCGAGCAAGTATGCGCTGCTCTGTTGAGATGCAGAGTCTGGCAAGCTTAAGGCCGTTATATATGCTGGATGCATCGCGGCAGCTGGGAGTTGGTGAAGTGGCTTTCGTTGGAGTTGGTTGGGAGTAGGAACCAGTCCAGGCCTTTGTACTAAACATGTTGCTTTCAACAGTTACTTCTCCCGAAGTCCCAATAGCTTCAGTAGCCTTCGATCGATCTCATGAATTATAGACACGAAACGCCTTAGAGATGACTCTACCGAAGCTGTAATGTTCAAGTTCTTTTCTTTGTCAAATACCTTTAGGAAAGAACAGCTTTTATAATGGTCATGATGTTTTGCGGCCGATAGTTCGCTGCTTTAGTTTTTTCTGCCTTGTCAGTTGCAACGTCCTTCTCATGATGCATACGCGTCTCGTGATATTCTTTGATTATGTATAAGAAAGTGAAAACAATACGAAAAAATTTGCGGTGGGTTTTAAAGCCCTTACTAAGGATAACATCCATAACACGTAACACGTGTAGACTTTGGTAATCCAAATCAATAGAGCTTCTACTACTCTATTTAGCTCTCTCACCTCTCTGTTGTCTTTCTCATTTATTGCTATATGTATTGTTCGTCGCTTATGCATCCTTTACTGGCCACATACCCATATCCACTGTCTGTCAACGAATTATTGGAGCCTTTACATTTTACGTGGTATTTCTTATGCCAATAGTGTGTTTTAAATAATTAAATGAAGCTCATGGCAAATAGCTGAATTTCCCTTTTTAGGTCCACATTTTTTCCTATTAAAGAACTAGTAACAAAATATATGGTTTTCTGCCTGCCGTATATCCTGATTAGAATCCCTAGTTGTTTGCAAATCTTACTAACCATGCATACAAATAATTGGTGATCTAGTGACAAACCATGCATACAAACAATTGGTGATCTGGTGACAGGCTTTGAGGGCTAAGTAACAACGCTAGCCGTACGTTAGTACGTAGCAACTGGAAACTTGACCTAAACAACATTTTTGTATGTGTTTGGTGTGTGGCATTTGAGTATGTCATATGGGTCAAGGTACCACCTATCATGTAGGCAAGGCATTTGCAAGGGCTGTGACCAGGGATTCAAAAACTAATACCTGATTTTGATTGGTAACTGTTTGGTTGGAAAATAATTATCAGTTAGGCTGATGGCCAGCTCAGTTCTATTTTTGTTTTTTCTATTTTCGTCTATTTTGGTCTGCTCATAAATTTGTAGAATTTCAATATTTCTCAAAAATAAATTTCACAAAAAACATTTTAAATCATCTAGTATGCAGAGGTATTTTATAATGTTTAAATTGAAATTTGAAATTTGAACCGAACTAGCCGGTTTGCGTCTACTGAACAAAACCGACCAGTATGGTTAACCTTGGCTGTGACGAGAGGTTACAAACTTATAATGGCTTCTAGTTATCGGTGAAGACAATGGTTCTGAGATGCATCATTCCTACTTGATGATCCAGTAGTTGTTGAGACATTTATGTGCCAAAGCGACAGGAACCTGAAAATTTTCAAGATAAGTTACGTGCAACGAGATGAACCGGACACTGATGACTGATCTGGAGACAAGTGGATTCTTGGGTGCTTGTGACAGGGTCCTTATTATCAACGAGTCCAAAAGATTAGGGAACATGCAAGCTAGCTGTCAGTGGGTGGAGGTCAATCTCTAATCCGGTTGGTGAATGGTGGGTGTGATCACTCACCTAACATGAAAAGATTACACTGTTCGTCATTGTTAGTCAAAGCAGCGTATGCAATTATGGGACTCCCATCTCATGTTCATGTAAGAATCTTCGAGCTCCAGTTACGCTGACTCATTTCCAGTGATTTCTGTTCTGTGCAGAACATCAGAAGCATGAGCTGCTACTCTTCTATTTATTGCCTAAGAGCATCTCGCCTAGAGATGTACTAAATTTTATTTCCTAAATTACATATAGGAATCACCTTAAACTCTATCTAATCCTAAAAATTAATTAATCTACAACAACAGTTCCCCTATAATTTCAATCTCTATTTTTTAAATCCTACAAATATAGTCTATAATATATAATAATTTTGAGTAAAACTATGATACATTCAAATATATGTATTGTCCAACATATAATAACACGTGCCGGAAAAAAATAATATACATGCAAGAGAAAAATACGTGCAAATAGAAATAGGGACTTACCAAATTAATCTTATATTTGAGAGAGATAAATGGTGATTTAGGAAATATATATGGAAGAGAAAAATATGTGCAAATGGAAATAGAGACTTACCAAATTAATCCTATATTTGAGAAAGATGAATGGTGATTTAGGGAATGGTTTAGGAAAGAGACTCATTTAGGGGAATTTTTGGAGCTTCATTTTTCACAAAAATACCTAAATTCAAATTTAAGTAGCTATATAGGTAATTTCTCGGAGATACTCTAACAGCATACTATATCGCATATTCTTAATTAATCATTTAAAAATTTCAATGATCTTCGGACAACTTATAGCAATAAAAAGTTAGTAATGGGACATCTCCGCCCGCTGCACTCTAACTTTACTTACTTTTTTTTAGGGAAAACTGGAAGATATATTTACATTGTCCAGTGAAATTTCGAATGATAAGATATATCAAAGCCCAAGTGTGCCAATACAAGCACTCTGTTCTCTGACCATATTTAGGCCCACAGATCAAGCCCGCTAATTAATCAAGGAATACTGCCCATCTGAGCTGGCCCGGCCGCGTCCAATGGCCCGATTGTGTGGGCCTAGTAGAAAATAGAAACCTCTTCGGCCTGACCCAAATAAAGCGTGTGTAGGCCATTAAGTCTATTAGATAATGGTTTGTCTGCGAATTTTTTAAATAATATATTTTTTATTCAAAATTTCAAATTTAGTACACATATTTCAAAATTTACAAAAATAGGTTTCTGTTGACGCCAAGATTTGGTAAAACCCAGGAACCCACTACGAGTTATCGCACGGTCAATAAAAGTCAACGAAGATCCGGTCAAAGAAAGTCAAAGAAGTCCGTCCGCAACAACTGCATGATCGGAAGGAGGCCGATGGAGATAAGAGCAGCATGAGGTTACAGATTCATCCGAAATCAGCTGATAGGTTACTTGGACGACAAGTCTACGGACTATAAATATGTATCCCCTAGGTTAAGTTTAGTTTAACTCTTGTTCAATCTACAATCAGCACATCGCAACCCTTATGCTCCAAGGTTCTTCGGCGGGACTCAGGCTCTCGGAGCTGGGCTGCATCAGTTTGATCTCCGGCGAAGAGGTGAGTCCCACTACCCCGGCTTCCGTGCCAACTAGGTTAGCATCCTCACGACTGCATCAGTTCAGTTTGATCTCTTGAGGAGAACGGTGAAATTGTACGGTCGTCGGTTGTTCTCAGTGTATTTGGCTAGGTCTAAGGCTGCATCAGTTGGGTTTGATCTCTTAGATTGAGGTGATCTAAGTTTGATGGCTTGAGGCTTCATCGGTTAAGTCCAACATCTCTTGCTGTTGTATCTTTTTCATGGCGTATACTGTTCATCTAAATAAAGTTTGCCCGATTTGTTGATATATTGTTTAGATCATCGTGACTAGCTATTGTCTCGGTTAGGTCCGATCTAGTTATTGTGATGATTTCCATGATATAGATATGTTATCTGGCATGCTTTATTTAGTTCTTTTAGACTACAAGCTGATAGGTTATCTTCAATTCATCTCCGTATCGTGTTCACCATCGAAGGGTGCTTATCGGCCTATATGCACGTCCTGTTTTTCTCCATTGGCGACCGACGGTGTACTTGTTCGATTGGGTTAATCCGGGCTATCAGCCATCTGGGCGATCACATGATGCTCCATGTCTTTATCTTTTACGCCACAGTCATCGGCTTGCCAGCCGATCGGCTATGCTACTAACGTTTGTATTTTCCGATCCCTTATCAGTTGTAGGGTCAAACTGATTGGCACGCCCTAAACCTTTTTCTAAGACATAGGGCATGCACTGGAGTTAAACAAATCTCCCAAGCCACGCATGTTTCAATATGTGACCAAAAAGCACGCCAACACGCTTTTTGGCACGCCCGGTGGGACAATCTCCAACAACCTTGCCATGGCGGGCAAGCTCAGCGAAGGAAATATCATCACGGTTGCCATGGACGTTTTGTCCGATGAACAACGGACGGAGGTGCAACAACACGTGGAGGAGTTCTAGGAATCATGTTTGTAGACTTACGACAAGAATCGACTGGGTCCCGTTCAGAGGGCCCCACTGCCAACGCCAGTACTGACCATATTAGGTGATCAGCCAATGGAGAATTTCCAAGCCAATCAGGGCCGCTGGCTATGACTATTCAAGGACTGATCAAGGAGGCCATCAGGGGCATAGTGGTTTGCAACGCACCGCAAGGTTCAGCGTCCTCCCCAATGACCCATAGAGATTACTGTAGTACACTCAGCTGGCGTCACTTCCGCAAGGGCTGATGAGGCCAGATCAGCCGAGCTCTTCGCTCGGCTACGAAGGCGACAAAACGACCAAGCCATCGGCCCCCTCACATAGTCCGCCCCAGGGCACATTAGGCGGTGCCGATAAGAATGCACGAGCGCCATTCTCGACGCCTGATCTCAGGATTCTAGGGCATGGGATGCCGCAAATGACATACCACATCGCAAGAGACCCCCCCGCAGACATCGTGTCGCCAAGGGGGCACCCGATGTCATCCCTCCAGGATATCACCGAATAGCGCATTATGGAGCAATGCCCTATGGTGATACAGGGCAATACAGACCTAACGCTGCTCAGTGGGACTAGTACCAACATGCGCCAATGCCTGCTCAGTTTCTGTCGTCGAGCCAACAAGAAGATGAATGGGTGAATCGGATCACGGAGCTCATAAAATACCAATTCAAGTTGAAGCCCAAAGAGCAGACCTATATGTACCGGCGGTCGTATCCTTAGTGGTTTGATGGACTTCCACTGTCGAACTGGTACAAGGTGCCATATTTCACCAAATTCTCAGGACAAGACTCGATCTCCATGATCGAGCACATTAGTCGTTTCCTCGCCTAGTGTGGGGAGGCATCGGCTGACGAAGCGTTGAAGGTCCAACTATTCCCACTATCCTTATCAAGATCGGCCTTCGTGTGATTTTCCTCATTGCTGGTAGATTCCATCAGAGGATGGGTGGACCTGGAGAAGAAATTTCACAAGTACTTCTTCGTCAGTATCCAGGAGATGAAGATGACCGACTTGACGTTCGTCAAACAAAGGATGAACAAGCCGGTCCTTGACTATGTACAGAGGTTCTGGGACGTATGAAGAAGATGCTACAGTGTGAACCTCACTGACAGCCAGTTGGCAGAGCTAGCGTTCAAAGGACTCCTTGAATATCGTCTAAAAGTACTGAATGAAACACTCAGATGAACAGTATCTAAACAAAAACATGAGCAAGCATTTTCACATTTTAGCAAATAAAAGCATCACTACTCAGGCTAGCATACTAGATATGGCAAGGCATGATATGCAAAAGCTAATCAAATACTAACCAGATAAGCATATCCCACTACAAGGAGCTTCAGCAAACTTGATATGCAATCGATTCAAGCTTTTGATTGATTTTTTTTCATTTTAGTGCGAGGGGTTATTTGCATGTCAACCTTATACTAACCGACCAAGCTAAGCCTAGGTTGAAACCATCATAAGATTAAAGCAATGGTCTCAGCATATACTTCAATGTCCCAATTCATACCAAAGTGCTATGGTAAGCAGTCTAGAACAAAGTAGTGCGACAAAGCAAACCCACCTAGATCTTTTCAATTTCAGCATAAAATAGCATGACTATCAATCATTTTCATTCATTTTTTTTAATTTTTAGCACAATTTTTTTGAAATGATCAAGTTGTGTATTAGCATCCAAGTGAAAAGGACTTAGCTACCAGGTATGTAAAAGATAGCAAAAGCACTCAACCTATTCATGTTAGTGAGGAGCCATGCTGAATAGCGTGGGCCTCATGGCTCTAGAAGTGATGAGTCATTGTCAACGATAGTCAAAGAGGACTGAAGAAGAGAAGAGATCTACTGTTTTATGGGCCGCGTGTGACTCAGGTACACGGGCAGCGAGCGATTGTCGGGCAGAGGAGGCTGTGAAGTCAGGCTGGCCCAATCCGGGTGCATGGGCCAGAAGCAGTGGAAGACCCACTGGGCTGTTGACCAGGACTGACTCAGGTACACGGGCGGTGAGCGATTGCCGGGCTGAGAGAGCTGCGGAGTCGGGCCGGCCCAATCCGGGTACCTGGTGCATAGCCGGTGGAGGCTTTGTCAGTTTCGGCGTAAAACTGACAACCGTTGATTCTGTATCCGACTGTCCAGAAGAGAAGCCGTAGTCGCTACGAAAACTTAGCTTCCAGATAAGTCATCTGTAACTCTAGGCCCACAGTCAGTCAGTCGTGTCTGTAAAAATTCCTAAGGGCAGTAGAGTCTTTTTATTTATTCTTGAGTCTGTAAAAACCCTAAGGGGCTGGTAGGATATTCCTAGTGTTGGGAGCCTATAAATAGGACCCCAATCCCTAGGGTTTGGACTACCCTTTTGGCTGAAATCACATCCACTCTATTGGGTCATTTTGTCTCTCGTTTTCTCTCTCCTGTGTGCGCCACCAGGCTATTGCTCCTTCCTGTTCTTGCATTGCATTTGCTCTAATCTCTTGAATGCATTAAAGCCTTGGTCCCTGTTGATTTCTTTTGGTGCACATTGTTTGGTTTGGGGAGTTATTGCTTCGGCTACAGGCTGCCTGAATTTATTTCGTGAGAAGAAGCTTCTCTTTTTGCCTCTGTTCTTCACAAACCGAGTACTAGTTCTTGCTGTTGCAAGTAGTACTACTTTCCTGTAGCTACAGTAGTCTGTGCAGCTTTTCACCTTCTACTGCACAGCTTTTTGATCGAGGCTGACAGGCTCTGTCACCTTTTTTGGCTGTGTTTCGAGCGAAGCTACTCTCTGTTCGAAGCCCCTCAGTTTCGCGAGGCAGGCTTCGATCTATCTCCTTCGAAGGCTTCGGTCGATCTTCGGTCTTTGGCTTGCGTTCTGTGTTGCTAAGCTTCGAAGCATTTTTCTGAACGTCAGTATCGCATACTTCGAAAAATAGTGCGAAGGGGCTTCGGCCCTATCTGTTCGAAGTCCATACTTCGACAAGTTTCGAAGTTGGGTTCGAAGCTTGTAGCTCCGCTAGGCCTCGCACTGTCTTCTGTGTAGCGTGTCACCCTTCGCCTCTCTTTTCGGAGCTTGCTCTTTTCGAATGTAGAGCATTGGCTTCGGACTTGGTTTTCTGTCGTGTGACAGGCTTCGCTTCTTTGTTCGAAGGTTGTGCGTTTGTGTATTGTGTTCGAAGTTGTGTTCGAAGTTTTGTCTTCGAAGTGCACACTTCGAAGCAGGCTCCGACTCTGTCACTTTGCTCCGAAGCTCTTGGTTCGAAGCTGTGTTCAAAGCCTTGACTTCGAAGTACATACTTCGAACCAGGCTCCGGCATTGTCATACTGTGCTCCGAAGTACACTTCGCAACTTGCCACTTCGAACTAGGCTAGACCGTGACACCTTCGGCTTCTCGGACAGGCTCCGTCACCAACCTCCGAAGCAGACCTCGTCGTGCGAAGGGGGCTTCGCCAAGTTCTGAACTGGAGACAAAATTTGGACAGTAACTTCTCTTTTTATCTTACACATACTTAGATCATTTCATTGAGAAGTTTTAGGCCTGATTCATCATGTGTATCTGCCTAGTTGCACTACCTTAGTTTTACACTGTTTATCATCAGTTGCTTCTAGGTTAGAAACCTTTAGACTTAGGCCTTTCATCTATTTTCTGCTGCGTAGTCTTTTTGAGGTGCGTTGGGTATTGGGAACAGGCCATTGATTCGAAAGAATTTTTAGGCGCCCATTCACCCCCCCCTCTGGTTGCTACTTTCGGTCCTACAAGTGGTATCAGAGCAAGGTTAGGGTTTTTTCCATACCTTAACCGGTTCTAAATCCCAGTAGTGACCATGACGTCTCCTGGCAAGGTCCCGTCCTTGGAAGCCTATGGCTATAACTATTGGAAGACTCGCATGCGAGCCTATCTCATGAGCCAGGGTTCGGACATATGGGACATTTGCGTTCACACCACGTTTGTCATTTTGCCAGTTACTGAGCAAGGTACTGCTGGTATCATTGCTCAGCATCTGAGTAACAGTAAGGCTGTGAACATTTTATTTTCTGGTTTAGGTCCCACTGAGTTTGAGCGTGTGAGTCATCTCTCCACTGCGAGAGAGATCAGGGCTACCCTCAAGGCACACCATGAGGGAACAACACAGGTCAAGGCTCGGCTCTATCAGACCTACCGGCGTGAATATGAGAATTTCACACAGAAGCCGGGTGAATCTGTTGAGGCTTTGTTTGGTCGCTTTCAGTCGATCATTAACAAGCTTCGGGACAACAAGGCTGAGGGTGCTCAGTTAGTCTCAGATCATGAGCAGGCGCTCAAGGTTCTTCATACCTTGGACCCAAAGATCTGGGAGATCAAGGTATCCTCTATCGTTGAGAGTACTTCTTATGATACCTTGACCATTTCCGAGTTGTTTAGCAAGCTGAAGGCCACTGAGGTAGATATCCAGTTGAGATCAAATCTCACTGGTTCTGGATCAAAATCCCTGGCCCTTGCTACACCTTCAGTTGATTCCTCTGCTGTGAGCCGTGCTGGGTTCTCCTTGATGTCTATCACTGAGGACCAGCTTGAGTTGTTGGGAGATGATGATTTGTGTCTCTTTAACAACCGGGTGCGTCGTGTCTATGATAAAAGAATGTTCAAAAGACACGGTACAAAATCCGGATGCTTTGAATGTGGTGATCCAGGACACTTCATCGCCAACTGCCCCAAGCGCAGTGGATACAAGAAGGGCACCGGCAGCAGCTTCCATGACTCCGGCAAGCATGAGAGCCCCTCCTTCAACAAGGGCAAGCTGAAGACTCGTTTCTTCAAGAAGGCCCTGAAGGACTACCGGCGAGAGAACAAGAAGCGCGACAAGGCCTTCTTTGCCGAGATGGAGAAGAGCTACTCCAAGAGATCCACGTCTTCTTCCTCTTCATCGAGCTCAAGCGATGAGGAGATCTCCGTCAAGAAGGGGAAGGACAAGGATGATCCGGCGGGCCTCTGCTTCATGGCCTTCGGAGACAAGCCGAAGAGCCACTCACACCAGCGCCGAAGATCCCGCAAGAGCTTCTGTTCAATGGCTCTTGGGGATAGAGAAGAAAAGAGCTCCTCCGATGACTCCGACGATGACGACAGCAAGGTATCATCTTATGAGCGTGAAATTGTTGATTTACTTGAGAGCAATCGTCAGGAGTTGAAGTATCGGGAGAAACTGCTTAGGGGGCTAAGAAAAGGATAGACGAGTTAGAGAGTGAGCTTGCCGTGGCCAACGGAAGAATTGAGAGTCTATCTTCTTCCCCTTGCTTGGGTGATAGCAGTGAGTGCCCGAAGTGTGAGGTGCTTCTGTGTGACCTGTCGACTCTGAAGTCCAGGTACACAGAAAGGGTTGATGAGAGGGACGCTTTGGCCACTGAGCTTGAAAGCGCTCAGCTGGAGCTGAAAGATGCTCAAGCCACTGTCGTCGCACCCTGTGTTGATTGCCCATCTCATCTAGCTGCCTTAGCTGAGCTGAAATCCAAGGGTAATGAACATTTGGGTGATTTAGAGAAGTTGAGAGCTGAGCTTGCGCAGACTAGGCTAGAGCTTGAGACATTGTCAGTTCCACCCACTGTCTGTGAGAACTGCCTGTCTCTTAGAATGGAGTTGATTAAGCTTAAAGCCGAAAAGTCTGTCCAAGTAGAGAGTAAGTGTGAGACCTGCTTGTCTTAGGTGAAGGTTCTAGCTTCCTTGAGAGAGGAGCTAGCAGATTCTCAGAATGAGAACTTTTACCTCCGTTCTATCCTGAGTTGGATCAGTGCCAGAGAGCCACAGCTCGGCATGATGATCCAGCAGTTCAAGAGGCAGGATGGGTTTGGGGTAGGTTATACCTACACCAAGGCTGACTTTGAGAGTGCCATTAGCCGGGCAGTGGAGTGGAGTAAAATGACTCCAGAGCAGAGATATCCCAAGACCCATTCCACTGAGTCTTCCCAGGCTTGTCAGCCCAAGGATGGAGTGATCCATGAACCACCCAAAGCTCCACCCAAGAAGCCTATCTGGGTTCCTAAGCCCAAACACCTCCATTCTTCTCTAGACTCTCTTCCTGGACCCTCTCAACCTAAGAAGACCACACCAAACACCACCAAGCCCAAGAACCCCAAGCCTCAACCACATCCCAAGAAGCCTACCTATCATTGTGAGTACTGTCAGAGAGACGGGCATCTTGCGGAGTTTTGCTTCAGAAGGAAGCGGGTTGAGAGAGCAGAGAGGGCTCGTAGTGATCAGGAGCAGTTCTACCAGCAGGGTGGTAGACTGCGTGTTCCTCGGCGCAGGGAGAGGCTGGAGGCCAGGCCGCGTCGTGTAGGTGGTGGTAGGGGAGACGGCTTCCTTGCTCGTGCTCCAGTTGGGGGTGTTCGTTTCGGCAGAGTTCCAGACCGTGTTGGCTACGGTTCTGAACCTCGTGGCCGCAGGGTTAGGCAGAACCGAGGACCGCGCTTTGAGCCGCGTTTTGGTCCAAAATCTTTTGATGGTTTTCGCCTTCCATCTTTTGAGCAGATGGCTCGACACTGGTTTAGCTCTTTTGCTAAACCTGGTGCCGAACCATTTGCTCCCACTTACAGACATTGATTGTGCAGGACCGGGGACTGGAGGATGTTTGGATCATGGACTCAGGATGCTCTCGCCACATGACGGGACATCGCAGATGGTTCTCCAGTCTCACTCCCCCGAGCTCCAAAGAATACATCACATTCGGGAACAGCGGTCAAGGGAAAGTAAGTGGCATAGGCTCAAGTAGCATTTCAGATCATTTCTCTTTAAAGAATGTTGCTTTGGTTAAAAATTTGAACTTTAATTTAATCTCTGTTTCGCAACTTCTTGAGGATGGTTTGGAAGTGCGTTTTAAGAAGGGCAATTCTTCTGTGGTTGATTCTAGAGGGTCTTTGGTTTGTCAGATTTTACCTTTCGGTAAAGTTTTTCGGATTGACTTCTCTAGTTCTTTTGGCCCTTCTCGTTGTTTGATTGCTAGATCTTCTTCTGAGCTCTGGAAGTGGCATAGAAGATTAGGTCATTTGAGTTTTCATCTGCTAGTCAGGTTAAGCTCTATGGACCTCATCCGAGGATTGCCCAAGCTTAAGATGGAGAAGGATCTAGTTTGTCATCCCTGTCGTCATGGGAAAATGGTTGCCGCTTCTCACTCACCTGTGACTCAGGTGATGACATCATTTCCGGGCGAGCTTTTACATTTGGACACTGTAGGTCCAGCTCGAGTACGCTCAGTCGGTGGGAAGTGGTATGCACTTGTAATTGTTGACGACTTTTCTCGATTTTCGTGGGTTTTCTTTTTGGAGTCTAAGGATGAAACTTTTCAATTTGTCCATGACCAGATTTTGAAGCTGAAGAATGAGAACAATGGTCGGATGCGACCAATTCGCTCCGACAACGGCTCTGAGTTCAAGAACTCTCAGTTCGTCAGCTTCTGTAGTGATCAAGGTCTGGACCATCAGTTTTCTTCTCCTTACACTCCCCCACAGAACGGCGTTGTGGAACGAAAGAACCGCACGCTAGTTGAGATGGCCAGGACGATGCTCGATGAGCACAGGACTCCTAGGCGTTTCTGGGCTGAAGCCATGAACACGGCTTGCTATCTGGCCAACCACATTTTTCTTATAGCTTACCTAGGTAAGACTTCATATGAGTTGCGGTTTGGCAGACAGCCCAAGGTGAGCCACTTGCGAGCATTTGGCTCTAAGTGCTTTGTGCTCAAGAAGGGAGGGCATTTGGACAAGTTTGAGTCTCGTTGCTGGGATGGTGTTTTTCTTGGTTATGCATTGCATTCTCGAGGCTTCCGTGTTTGGAACCTCGAATCCCAGCTGCTTGTCGAGACTTGTGAGGTTTCTTTTGATGAGTCCTTGCCTTCTTTGACTCCTTCTTTTGAGCTTTCTGGTGATGATGAGCTCGGAGAGTCCATCTTCGAGGAAGATGAGGATACTCCAGCTGCTGATGAGGGCGGGCCTTCTGCATCCCCCGCAGAGCCCATTCCTTCTGAGACTTCGACTGATGATGAGGGCGGACCTCTGATCACTTCTTCCACTTCGATCGAGCCCCCTCAGTCGAGTCCAGAAGTGCCAGCTGCTGACTCTGGTGAGGTGACTTCAGATCACCAGGGAACCCGAGCAGTTCAGCGTGACCATCCCTCAGAGCTCATCATAGGTGATCTGACTGAGAGAACTTTGCGTTCTTCTGCCTCTCTTGCTGTGTTTGCTGAATCTGCGTTTGTTGCATCTTTTGAGCCCAGAGATGTTTCTCATGCTCTTTCTGATTCTAATTGGATTAATGCTATGCAAGAAGAGCTTGAGAACTTTGTCCGCAATCGGGTTTGGACACTAGTTGAGCCGCCACCAGGATGCAACCCCATAGGCACCAAGTGGGTATTCAAGAACAAACAAGGTGAAGATGGGGTTGTGGTGCGCAACAAAGCTCGACTAGTTGCCCAGGGTTATTGCCAGAAGGAAGGTATTGACTTTGAAGAAACCTTCGCCCCTGTTGCCCGTCTTGAGTCCATTCGCATTCTTTTAGCTTTTGCCGCTTCGAAGGGTTTTAAGCTTTTTCAAATGGACGTTAAGAGTGCTTTTCTGAACGGGTTCATAGAGGAGGAAGTTTATGTTAGGCAACCCCCCGGTTTTGAGAACCCTAAGTTTCCTCGACATGTTTTTAAGTTGCACAAAGCTTTATACGGGTTGAAGCAAGCCCCCAAGGCTTGGTATGACCGGTTGAAGCAATTTTTGTTGGGGAAGGGATTTGTGATGGGTTCTGTGGACAAAACTCTATTTTTGCTCAGAGTTGCTTCAGATTTCTTAGTCGCTCAGATTTATGTGGACGATATTATCTTTGGCGGTACTACTGATTCTCTTGTGTCCAAGTTTTCTGAGCAGATGCACAGTGAGTTTGAGATGAGCCTCATGGGTGAGCTCAAGTACTTCTTAGGGCTCCAGATCAAGCAGACCAAGGACGACACTTTCATCCACCAAGGTAAGTACACTCGTGATATGCTTAAGATGTTTGACTTTGGTGGTGAATTGAAGCCGCAGATGACCCCGATGGGCACTTCTGGGGGTCTGGACAAGGATGAGAGCGGCGTCAAGGTCAATGAAAGGGAGTTTCGAGGGATGATTGGTTCGCTGTTGTACTTGACAGCAACAAGACCGGACATTCAGTTCGCCGTGGGACTTTGCGCGCGTTTTTAGTCTTCACCACGCGCGTCTCACCGGCAGGCTGTCAAGCGCATTTTTAGGTATCTCACTTATGCGCCCGATCTCGGTCTTTACTATTCAGCATCATCATCTCTTGATCTATCTGGCTTTTCGGATGCCGACTTTGGTGGGTGCCGGTTGGATCGCAAGTCGACTTCCGGTACTTGCCAGTTTCTTGGTTCTTCTCTTGTCTCTTGGTCTTCTCGAAAGCAATCTGGAGTTTCTCTTTCGACCATAGAGGCTGAGTACGTAGCTGCTGCTAGCTGCTGCTCACAGTTGGTCTGGATGATTTCCACTCTACGAGATTTTGGGTTATTCTTTCCTACCAGGGTTCCATTGTTTTGCGACAGCACCAGTGCTATTAGTGTAGGGAAAAACCCGTGTCTTCATTCAAAAACCAAACATATTGATGTGCACTTTCACTTCTTGCGGGATCAATATGAGAAAGGTGTCATTGACCTTATTCATGTTGATACCCATCATCAGTTGGCTGACATTTTCACCAAACCCCTAGATCAGTCTACCTTTGAGCGTTTACGAGGGGAGTTGGGTGTTGTGTATCCTTTTTAGGATATTTTGCGTCAGTTTTCTTCCTTCTTTACTCTTTTCTTGAATCCTTTTGTGTGTGTTCATATCATACATATTCACATATCACTCTTTTGGGCCTGCTTTTGTTATATGATTGAACTGCTTTACTTATTCTAGCTTGTACATGCTTTTGACTACTTGTCGATGATCATGCTTTGCTTCAGTTCAAATGATATGTCTGATATCCGTCATATGCATGGCTTTTATGCTTTAAAAGTGAAAAATGATCACCATTGCTTCTGGTAACTAGCATGTGTAGGGTGAGTGCTTTCGCTATCTGTTACATGCCTTGTAGCTAGTTCATCACATAGATGCAGATATGCAACTTGGACATCTTTATGCTTTAACATGGAAAATGAGCTATAACAATCAAAAATGAGTGAAAATTCCATGCCTTTTTATGCTTGAGTTGAAAAGATCCAAGTGGGTTTGCTTCGTCGCATTGCATTGTTCTGGACTGCTTACCATAGCACTTTGGTATGAACTAGGACAGTGTAGTGTATGCCAATACCAATGTCTTAAGCTTCTGATGGTCCAGTTCTGGCCTAGGCTTGACTTGGTCGGTTAGCATAAGGTTTGACACGCAAATAACCCTTGGCAAAAATGAAAAAGGAAAATGAAAAAGCCTGAACATTTAAAAATTAACAAGTTTGCTGAAGCACTTTGTTTTTTGGACAATGCTTATCTTGGTAGATATCAGTTAGCTTCTGCATCTCATGCTTTACCTTGCTTGTTTACTGGAAAGTGTGGTGATGCTTTTGTTTGCAAAAACTGAACAATGCGTGCTAAATGACTTTCTTTAGATATCATCTGTTGCACTGATCATGCCATGTGTCTTAGACAGTATCTCTTTTGCTATACCTGTTAGATGTTGTAACTGCAGTCAATCATATTTGAGAAGCATGCTTTATACACTCCTTATGCACTCCAGTTGAATTCACTGCATATTTTGAGGGGGAGTTGCATTTCAGGGGGAGTCTGTGTCTCTTTTGAGTGCTTGATGAGTTCACTTGTCAACAAGGGGGAGAAAATTTGGGATCAGAGTTTAAGGGGGAGTTCTTACTCTGTTAATGTCCTTGTTGTTCTGAAATCGCACTCATTTTGAGCTTTTTCGTTTTGGTTAACCATAATGACCGTTTCTTGCTTTTGTTTGGCTTTTGGTCATTAGGGTTGAACTTTTACCTTATTTTTCTTCTTTGTTTTCTTGTGTTGTTTTTCGTGTTTCCACATTTGTTCGTAGGTGCTGAAGAGCCGAGAAAAGAGGAGTGTTGACAATGCACTCATCAAGGGGGAGATTGAGGAGCCATGCTGAATAGCGTGGGCCTCATGGCTCTAGAAGTGATGAGTCATTGTCAACGATAGTCAAAGAGGACTGAAGAAGAGAAGAGATCTACTGTTTCATGGGCCGCGTGTGACTCAGGTACACGGGCAGCGAGCGACTGTCGGGCAGAGGAGGCTGCGAAGTCAGGCTGGCCCAATCCGGGTGCATGGGCCAGAAGCAGTGGAAGACCCACTGGGCTGTTGACTTGGACTGACTCAGGTACACGGGCGGTGAGCGATTGCCGGGCTGAGAGAGCTGCGGAGTCGGGCCGGCCCAATCCGAGTACCTGGTGCATAGCCGGTGGAGGCTTTGTCAGTTTCGGCGTAAAACTGACAACCGTTGATTCTGTATCCGACTGTCCAGAAGAGAAGCCGTAGTCGCTACGAAAACTTAGCTTCCGGATAAGTCATCTGTAACTCTAGGCCCACAGTCAGTCAGTCGTGTCTGTAAAAATTCCTAAGGGCAGTAGAGTCTTTTTATTTATTCTTGAGTCTGTAAAAACCCTAAGGGGCTGGTAGGATATTCCTAGTGTTGGGAGCCTATAAATAGGACCCCAATCCCTAGGGTTTGGACTACCCTTTTGGCTGAAATCACATCTACTCTATTGGGTCATTTTGTCTCTCGTTTTCTCTCTCCTGTGTGCGCCGCCAGGCTATTGCTCCTTCCTGTTCTTGCACTGCATTTGCTCTAATCTCTTGAATGCATTAAAGCTTTGGTCCCTGTTGAAGTCTTTTGGTGCACATTGTTTGGTTTGGGGAGTTATTGCTTCGGCTACAAGCTGCCTGAATTTATTTCGTGAGAAGAAGCTTCTCTTTTTGCCTCTGTTCTTCACAAACCGAGTACTAGTTCTTGCTGTTGCAAGTAGTACTACTTTCCTGTAGCTACAGTAGTCTGTGCAGCTTTTCACCTTCTACTGCACAGCTTTTTGATCGAGGCTGACAGGCTCTGTCACCTTTTTTGGCTGTGTTTCGAGCGAAGCTACTCTCTGTTCGAAGCCCCTCAGTTTCGCGAGGCAGGCTTCGATCTATCTCCTTCGAAGGCTTCGGTCGATCTTCGGTCTTTGGCTTGCGTTCTGTGTTGCTAAGCTTCGAAGCATTTTTCTGAACGTCAGTATCGCATACTTCGAAAAATAGTGCGAAGGGGCTTCGGCCCTATCTGTTCGAAGTCCATACTTCGACAAGTTTCGAAGTTGGGTTCGAAGCTTGTAGCTCCGCTAGGCCACGCACTGTCTTCTGTGTAGCGTGTCACCCTTCGCCTCTCTTTTCGGAGCTTGCTCTTTTCGAATGTAGAGCATTGGCTTCGGACTTGGTTTTCTGTCGTGTGACAGGCTTCGCTTCTTTGTTCGAAGGTTGTCCGTTTGTGTATTGTGTTCGAAGCTGTGTTCGAAGTTTTGTCTTCGAAGTGCACACTTCGAAGCAGGCTCCGACTCTGTCACTTTGCTCCGAAGCTCTTGGTTCGAAGCTGTGTTCAAAGCCTTGACTTCGAAGTACATACTTCGAACCAGGCTCCGGCATTGTCATACTGTGCTCCGAAGTACACTTCGCAACTTGCCACTTCGAACTAGGCTAGACCGTGACACCTTCGGCTTCTCGGACATGCTCCGTCACCAACCTCCGAAGCAGACCTCGTCGTGCGAAGGGGGCTTCGCCAAGTTCCGAACTGGAGACAAAATTTGGACAGTAACTTCTCTTTTTATCTTACACATACTTAGATCATTTCATTGAGAAGTTTTAGGCCTGATTCATCATGTGTATCTGCCTAGTTGCACTACCTTAGTTTTACACTGTTTATCATCAGTTGCTTCTAGGTTAGAAACCTTTAGACTTAGGCCTTTCATCTATTTTCTGCTGCGTAGTCTTTTTGAGGTGCGTTGGGTATTGGGAACAGGCCATTGATTCGAAAGAATTTTTTAGGCGCCCATTCACCCCCCCCTCTGGTCGCTACTTTCGGTCCTACAGTTAGTTTCTAGACTAAGCAGTGATCATTTTCAAGTTTTCACAAATAAAAGCCATGCTCATAACAAATGTTAGATGTATTCAAGCAAAGTATAATCAATAGTATTAAAGACAATACTTCAAAGGCATAATAAAGCATGTACTTGTAAAAGCAATTAATCATATAACAGAAGCTCATGCATTGCTACACAACTCCCCCTCAAAACATGCTAGAAGATCTCGAATGCTCAGTGTTGGGGTGAGTGAAAAACTGTTTAGGAATGTAGCATTGTAAAACTTGGGAACCAGGTAAAGCAGTAGACTAATCATGCACAGGGTATGAGTCATGATAAAAAGTGTGTGGTCTACCTCCAAAGAGCGATCCTGGAAAATGATGAGGTCTCCTAAACTGTCGAGAATCAAAGCCTCTTACACGCGGTCTAGCACCATATGAAGCATGGTGTACACCACGACGGGCAAAATCTCTCATGGGACCATGGGGAGCGTCAAAATCAGGATAAGAGTAAAAAGCAGACTCATGCATACCTAAAGATGGGTAATGCATGTCCTGAAAGCTCATCGCAAAAGAACGTCATTCATCCTTGATACGACGAAAGCAAAACCCAACCAAATGACCCACCCGATGATAATAGGAGCTGTGATACACTCTCTTTAGTATGTGAGCATAGGTCTCAGACGCAAATCTCACAGTCTTCTTGGGTTTTTGCTGAGGAGTTTCCTTTGGTGGACGAAGGGCTTTCTTAGTAGGTTGAGTAGTATTCTCGGCTTTTTGTGTGGTGTCTAACTGGGCTCTTTCTTTCTCAACGGTAGTGGGTGGAGTGAACACAGTTTCGCTTGGAGTGTTTAGAGTGGTTCTCTCATAGCCAAACCCTAGAGCTAACCCTGCCCTATCAACACACATTTTTTGTTTTAGCCAAAAGCAAATCCATCCTACCCTTTTCTTCAGTGCATTTTTCAACCACAGAGAGAAGCTAATCATTTTCACATTTTAGTTTTTTGACTTGCTCTCTAGCAAAGCTGAGTTGATCCTTAAGGGTGATGTAGGTGGGACAAGCTGGGTGCACATCCTTAGAACACTCAGCACTCTCCAATCTAGCCTTAAGTTCATCAACATGCCTATATCTCAAATTAATGCTTTCAACAAGTAAAGAATAGTTCATGCATTTGTTGATGACAGTAGGACAAGACTCCACCTCCAAAAGCTGCTTTTTAGTAATTTGAAGTTTTTCAACAGTTTGAGCATATGTAAAACACAGCTGAGCAAGTTCATTCATGACAACAATACATGACTCACATTCGGCATCATCAGACTTAGATTTCAAAATTGCAAGTTCAGTAGAAATATTTTCAAGTCTGAATTTTAGTTCTTTTCATTCTTTAGCAGCAAGTTTAAGTAATCTATCCTGAGAACAGACAGCGTCATGCTATTCATCATTTTGAACAAGAAGCTGATCACAGGATAGATATACCTCAAAAGTGTCGAGCTTATCGCTGCTATGGTTGCCATCGACCATGAAGCAAAGGCCGGTGAGATCCATTGTCTTCTTCATCTTCTTCTCCTTCTTGGGAGGTTCATTCTCTTCTGAGCTTGGCCACTGAGGGTGGCCACAAAAGCTCTGGCTACTCTTTTAGCCACTTTTTCGTGCTTCCCTTTGAAGTAAGGTTTGCTGTTCCACTTCTGGTGCTTGTGCTCATTTTCATTTTTCATTTTTAATTTAGGACAATTCGTTTTTATGTGAGAAAGATCTCTACATTCAAAACATCCCTGTGACCCTTCTCTCCTTTGGTCTCATTTATCATTGTAGAAGCGAGTGAACTTCTTGACAATGAGATCTACCTCCTCATCATCTAGAGTGTCCACTTGTTCTTTTGTGACAGAGACAAGAGAGCACAAGTCAAAACCACTAGAATAAGCACAAACTGCAGAACCACCAGAAAAGTTACCTCCAGATGAGCTACCACTGCCAGGACCGGAAACTAAAGCAATAGAAGGCAACATGGAGTTTCCAAGTCTTGGATGAGATGCCTTGGCAATCTCAGTGGACTTGAGCTTACTAAAAAGTTCATCGCAAGTCAAGGTATCAAAGCTCGCCGACTCTTCAATACTAGAGATCTTCACCTCCCATATGCTACTGTTGGGGGGAAATACTTCATCTGTAGGGCCATTAAGATTAAAAGGCAAAGACAATTTATGCATCTTTAGGACAAAAGCTTGCCCCAAAGTTGATGAAGTTCTGAGCCGAAGGGTCCTCCGAACCCCAGTTCATAGGTATCCTCCAAAGACTCCGTCTCTATAGTGGGAAACAACAAGACTAACGGGACGTCTGCCTTATCTATCTTCTTCGAATACATTTTACTATTTTAGCCCTATTCAGGGTACCAAATAGTTTCCACTATGTCGGTTGTAATTGAGGGGTAAAAAGGTCTTTTCCTTAGAGTTTTTACCTATAAATACCCCCTTCTCACCCTGTAATAGGCATCGAATACTCATATATTCAATACATAACTTTGAACTACTTCGAGCTATTATGCTATTCAGAGGCTTGAGATAGTTCACTTCACAAACTCATTGTTTATTAGTTCTTAATCTTAGAGAACCTGTTAGCGTAATCTTTTACACCAACAGTTGGCGCCGTCCGTGGGGATTTTAGTTCTAAAAAGCTAGTTCTCCGCCGTTGACTGCACTTCGAAGAGCACTTGTAGAGGGAGCTTTGGAGTCTCATGGTTCTGTGCACCCTTCGGTAAGGGGCTTCCTAGTGCAATTCGAAGGCCTTTCCTCGCCTTCCCAAACCAGTCCAAGTATTCGGTCTTCGAACCCTAACTTCGTTAGCCATGACTCCCAAGCGAATCCTAGCCACCGATCCTCCCCGAAGGTTCCCTCGGACCAACGGTGCAGGACCCTCAGTCATTCCACCAACCCCCGATGGGGTCCCCAGACCTCGAACACCCAGAGGTTGCCAAGTAGCTCCCTCGGTGATCCGAACTGATTACCTCAATTCCTAGGGCCCGGAGATCCCCTCCGGAGGAGATGAAGACCTTCCTAAGGACGCGGCTGCTCAGGTAGCGCGGCTTCAGGAAGAAGTATCAAGGTGGAGGCAAGAAGCAGCAGATAGACTTCGCTCTCAAGCCTTCACTCATGATCAAGAGGCGCCCCGAGATGACGGTCCTAGTAATCATTCCGAAGATCTTCGAGTCCGAGAGGAAGCCGAGAATGCATCCTTCGACGACGAGTCTCCGTTGCATCCAGACCTACAGAAAGTGCCCTTCGACCCCAGGTTCAAGGCCTCAAAGCTGCACAAATACTTTGGTGGGTCTGACCCCGAAGAGTTCTCTCATTCGTATGCTTTGATGATAGAAGCCAGCGGAGGGGTGCATAACACTATGGCGAAGTGTTTCCCCCTCGCTTTGGAAGGTGTGGATCTCCGATGGTTCTGGTCTCTAAAGCCAGGATCGATCAAGTCATGGGAGCAGCTAAAGAGAAAGTTCGTAAGTAACTTCCAGGGTACATTTGTAGCCCTGATGTCAATTGGAAGTCTGTTCCAGGTGAAGCAGCGAGCGGGACAGATGCTTCAGGAATATTTTACACTCTTCGCCCACACCAAGTCTCACATCAAAGGCTTGTCTACCTCTTCAGTAGTTGATGCAGTGCGTGAAGGAGTGTTGAAGCCAGATCTCCTCAACAAACTTCACCAGAAGCCGGTGTCGTCTGTAGCACAGCTGATGGCATACTTCGAACAGTATGCCAAGGCAGAGGAAGGCTGCCTCCGATGAACCGCAACACCTGCACCAGCCCTTTGAGAAGTGAAGATGGAGCCTAAAGTCCCAACCTCTCCGCAAGCCCCCTTGATAATCACTTCAATGATCATAGGCGGGGATAGAAACACTTCCGCTCAGAGGTATTAAATATTGCGCCCTCCACCTCGAAGATGCCTGTCAACTTTCAACAGACGCAAGGTTTCAAGGCTGGTACCTCGAAGCCCCAAGAGAGAGTGGCTAGCAGGCGCCAAATATTCTTCTCTTGTGTGCATGGTCAAAATATAATCCATGACACGAAAGATTGCAAGTCCGTACTGACCCTTCAGGGTGAGTACTTAGGACGAAGTTTAGGGCGAGGTACTTTGGACCGAGCCCCTCCAGCAGTGCGTTCAGAGCTTGTGCAAGCCGTGGCTCGAGCCAGCAACCCTGAAGCACCAATGCAACTCTCGGTGGCCAAAATTATGCCACCACCAAAGCAGGAGGATCCCAAGATCATGGCAAGCGAGTGGTCCTGCCCATCTCCGGAGGGGGTACCCTCGTTAACATGTCAAAAAGGCAGCGAAGAGAATATGTTCGTGAAGTAGGGCACATAGGGACCTCGAATTCGGCGGCAGAAATGCCCGAGTGGTCTCATGTACCTATTTCTTTTACTACCAATGATGCTGTGGGGGTGAAATTCCCTCATGCTTACCCCCTTGTTATTTCAGCTGATATAGTGGGAGTTAAAGTCTGAAGGATACTAGTGGACGAAGAGAGCTCCGCAGATATACTCTTCGTCCAGGCCTTCGACTAGATGTGCATTCCCCAGAGACACCTACTTTCGATAGCTCGCCCACTCCAAGGCTTCACAGGTCCTCATCTCGATGCCCTCGGCCAAATCGGCCTCGAGGTTGCCTTCGGAGAGGGGCCCCTGGCCAGGGTGGAGGAGGTTATCTTCGACGTCATTGACGCCCCATATGCCTATAATGCAATTTCGGGCGGGGGATGCTGTACCAGTTCAGAGCTATAGCACATCATAACTATTTGTGTCTCAAAATGCCCACGCAAGGTGGAGTCCTCACTATCTCAGGAGACCAAGCTGCAGCCCGAAGAGCGGAGTACGGCCATGGTCCACCTCTGGACCCTTGGCAGGTGAATCGTGTGTCGGAGCACACGAAGGAGGCTTCGGAGTCTTCAGGCTCTTCGAAGGGCCCTTCCCTAAAGCCAAGCCCAGAAGGTGATGTGGTCACGAAAATGATCCTGAAAGATGGCAAGGAGTACCCAATACAATTCAGCAAGGGGCTACCTTCAGAAATAGCTACTTCGCTGGATTAAGTAGTTAAAGAAAACTTAGATATCATCGCCGGGACTGACGAAGATATCCCCGGAGTTGATCGAAGCATCATCGAGCACAGTTTCCTTGTCAACCCGAAGGCTAGGCCAGTGCGCCAGGGGCTCTGTAAGTTATCAACAGAGAGGGCAGACCTCACCAAGGTGGAGGTGGAGAAATTGCCGAGGGTCGGAATTATCAGGGAAATAGCCCACACGGAGTGGTTGGCTGACCCCATTTTTGTTCAGAAAAAGGGCTCCGGCAAGTGGCGCATGTGCATTGATTTCACGTCATTGAATAAAGCATGCCCGTGAGACCCCTACCCTATGGCCCGAATAGACCAGCTTGTGGATTCGACGACTGGCTCCGAGTTGTTAAGCTTCCTAGACGCATAATCTGGTTATCATCAGGTCTGGCTAAAGCGCGAAGACGAAGCCAAGACGAGTTTTATAACTCCCTCCGGAGTATTTTGTTATGTTTGAATGCCTTTTGGCTTGCGGAATGTCGGATCAACCTTCTCACGTCTTATAGCTAAAGCTCTAGGTCATCAGATAGGCCGAAATGTCAAAGCCTATATGGATGACATTGTAATAAAGAGTGTTGTAAAGCTCCATCATAGCCTATACTTAGCTGAAACCTTTGAGAGCCTCTGAGCATGTGGAGTTCGCCTCAACCCTAAAAAATGTATATTCAGAGCGCAAGTAAGAAAACTGCTAGGGTACTTAATTTCAAGTAGAGGAATCGAAGCTAGCCCGACACAGATAAGCGCATTGCAAAGAATGGCTCCACTAGAAAATCTAAAGCAGGTCCAGAAGCTGATCGGATGGCTCACAGCCTCAGTAGATTCCTGGCCAGATCAGCCGAATGAAGCCTTCCAATTTTTAAAGCTCTAAAGGGGTACAAAAGTTTCAAGTGGACGCCGAAGTGCTAGAAGAGCTTCGATGGCATTAAAGATTATCTCAGAAATCTATCAACACTTACTGTGCCCCTCCCAAAATAAACTGTCATTCTTTATCTTGCAGCAACAGGCTCCATAGAAAGTGCAGTAATGGTTAGAGAAGTTGAACTTAAAGGAAAACTGGTGCAGAACCCAATCTACTTCATCTCAAAAGATTTTTCCGTAGCAAAGACAAGATACTCCGAGCTCAAAAAATTTGCTAATGCTTTGGTAATGGCCTCGCAGAAGCTAAGGCATTATTTCTTAGCACATAATCTTATCGTTCCTACCTCGTATCCCCTTGGTGATATGCTTTGGAGCAAAGATTCTACGGGTAGGATCGGAAAATGGGCTGTCGAGCTAGCCCCCTTTGGTATTTCCTTCACGGTGAGAACAGCTATCAAGTCCCAAGTCATAGCTGACTTCATGGCCGAGTGGACTCCATCTACAGTCTGGGCTCTGGAAGAAACCTCTGAAGGTCTATGGACAATTTTTTCTGATGGAGCCTATCAGGCATCTGGGGCCGGAGCTGGAGCTATGATAATATCGCCGTTGGGGCAGAAGGCCATGTATTCTGCGAGGCTCAAATTTAAGACCACCAACAATATCGCAGAGTACGAAGGGATCCTGTTAGGCCTCCGAAAGGCAAAAGCACTTGGAGCAGCAAGGATTATAAGCTTGTCAACGGATTTCCAAAGGCTACAAGCAAGGGCTCGGAATTATGAGCTTGTCAACAGAATATTGTATAAAGCTGGAGTTTGTTCTCCCCTACTCCGGTGCATCTCACAACCTGAAGGCCAAGATACACTTTGGGAGATTCACGAAGGCTTATGTGGCAGCCATCTAGCCCCCCGTGCTCTAGCAGGAAAGACACCTCGACAGGGGCTCTATTGGCCAACAATTGTAAGAGATGCGGAAGAGTTAGTTCGAACCTGCCAAGGATGCCAGTGGATGGGTAGACGGAGCCACTATCCACCAACACCTCTTCAAGTCATTTCCTAGGTATGGCCAATGGCACGATGGGGAATGGATCTCATCGGCCCTTTTCCAATGGCAAAAGGCAGCTTGAAGTTTGCAGTGGTAGCAATCAAGTATTTTTCTAAATGGGTCGAAGCTGAACCCCTAACTGCTATCACTTCAAGAAATGTGCAAAAAATCTTTTGGCAAAATATCATATGCAGGTTCGGAGTGCCAAGGGAGTTAACTGTGGATAATGGCACTCAGTTTGAAGCTGAACCCTTTAGAGAATTTTGTGAAGGACTGGGCATCAAGTTATGCTTCGCAGCCGTTCACCACCCCCAATCCAACGGAGCCGTCGAGCGAGCCAATGGATATATTCTCTCCGATTTGAATTGCAGGATTGTCGGGTTGGCTAAGGGGCTGTGGACCGAGGAGCTCCCTAAGATTATATGGTCCATTCGAACCACTCAAGACAGGTCCACAGGCTTCACCCCATTTAGGTTGCTATTTAGAGACGAGGCCATGACTCCTACGGAGCTCAAAGGTGGATCCCTCCGCGTAGTGGAGCCTAGAAATGAAGATGAAAGAAACACTTCGCTGGACTTGTCAGAAGAAACAAGGCTTCGAGCTGTCACCAATCTGACGAAGTACCAAGACCTAATGAAGGCATGGTATGACCCGAAGATAAAAGTGAACGAGCTTAAACCAGGTCATTTGGTATTGCGAAGTGTAATAGCTCCAGGGAAGTTAGGAAATAAATGGGAAGGACCATATATTATCCTACGCTCAGGGCGCCCCGGGTCATTTAAATTAGCTAATTTAGAAGGGGAAGAGTTAAAGCATGCATGGCATGCGGAGCACCTTAAACGTTATTATGCTTAGGGGCTCCTTGTAATCAATTGTAAAAGTACCTTTCTAAATTAAATAAATATGGAGGTTCGAATTATGTTTATTCTTCAAATATTCCTTACTCCTGGTGGACGCATCGGGAGAACGGAGATGCTTGCGGAGGTAAGCATCTTTCAAGGAACCTAGAAAATGGCCTTCGAACCATTGGTTCAAGGATTCCGTAGAAGAGCCGAAAGTGGCAAGCCTACGGATTCCAAGCTCCAGCTTGTTAGGTTCCGTAGAAGAGTGTAAGGACTTTAAAAGAACATATTTCCGGCCTACGGGTTCGAAGCATCCGTAAAAGATCCGAAGGTGGCCAACCTACGGATTCTAGGCTCCGGCTTGTTAGGATCCATAGAAGAGTCTAAGGACTTTAAAAGAACAGATTTCTGGCCTACGGTTTTGAAGCATCTGTAAAAGAGTCGTAGGTGACCAAGCAATAAGGTTTCAAGTCTTCGGCCCAATGAAACACTTTTAAAGTCCTAAGCGACTGCTATTGGAGATTACAAGTGTAAACTTAGCTCCGAAATTTATAAACATCATAATACGAACGTACAGTTCGAAGAACTCTACGAAAGAGTGAAGTATGATTACCAAGTGTTGTGCGAAGCATCAGTTTGTTATATCAATCATTGTGTCCAACGGACCCTATCGCAACGCGTACGGTCCCCCACTCACAAAGAGGGGCAGGGGAATAAGGAACAATCAAGATATGCTTTTAAAACAAATTATATTAATTGGATAATCATATTGTATTACATCAAGAGAAATTTTGGTCTAAGCATAGATAAAAACGGAGACCCCTCCGACCTCTAGAGCTATTTCTAAGACCACCTCGGTCTTCGCAGCCCGGAGTCTTCAAAACTTTCCTCTTGGTCCGAGTGCTTTTCTTCTTCGAAGCTCGCAGTTTTTTCTACTCCTCTTGAAGTTCAGCCCAGGACAGAAGTCTTTCGGAGCTAGCCTCCACTGGGTCTTCGGCTTGGTACTCCGAGTCAGACCAATCTACTTCGGGTGATATTTCCCCTTGATCTCCCCGAGGAACAGAGAAGCGTGAGTGTCGGTAGGGCCTTAAGCCTTTGAGGATAGCCCACTACTGGCGGAGCCCTTTGCTATGCTCCGGCACTTTGAAGTCGAGTTCCAAAGTGCATAGCAAAACCTAAGAATAAACGTCCAAACAGAGACTCCTCGTTTATAAACTTTTCATTCATTAATATAAAGGGATTTACAAGATTTCTTATACGTTCTTAAGCGCCCTATAAATCTAAACCTGTGGGTCGGCTGGCGGAGCAGGTGGGGTCGGAGCCGGCGAAGTCGGAGCTGGAGGCTTCATCTAAGCTTGCTTCTGCCGGTGAGCCTCGTCAATCCAAGCTTTGGCTATAGCTTTGTGGTCCGTTTTCCAGATTGCCCGGAAAGCTTCCCAAGTAGAGGCTACATCCAGAGAAGGACGCAGCAAGACTTCATCGGTGAAGCGTGCAAGCGTTGAACCCCCTACTAGAGCAACAGAAATCCCAAGGGCTTCGACATGACGAAGGACTCCGATTCTGGCTACCTGCCCGAAGATCTCTCCGTAGCGAATCCCGGAGCCCTTCATCAACTTCGTCGCCGTTTGGATCATCTTCAGCTTCCGCTCGAGGGGCTCGCTCTCCGCAGCTGAAGACAAAGAGCACATCATGCCAAAATACTCTAGGGTACCCCGGAGGGTGTCCATGATCTGTTTAGCGATGGCGGTGTGCTTCGTCTCCGCTGCCTCTAGCTCAGAAGCAGAAGTAGAAACTTTAGCTATTCTTGATAACAAAGCACTCTTTTGGGCCAGTGCTTGTTCGACCGAGTCTTGAAGCTCCACAAGTTGTGCATTGGAATCTGCTTCTGCTTGTCAAAGCTTCTCGACCTCCGCCCTAAGCACCACACGCTCAGCTTCGATCTCTTGGACCAAAGCCTTGAGTGCAGTGTTGTTCTGTTGCTCGGCCCAGAGTGCTTCGTCGGTGATGGCCCTGGCACTCCGCTCCTCGAGGAGCTCCTCCTCTAGTTGCAGTGTTTTATCCTCAGAGCCTTTGAGGGCGGACTAGAGAGTGGTAACCTTCCTATTGAGCTGATTAGCTTCGAGCTCATTGGAAGTCACTGCCGCTCTAGCAAGGACGAATTGCTGCAAAAAAGCAAAGTGAGTACAAAGTAATTTCATTAATTAAATACACTTGTTGTATGTTGCATACCTAAAGGGCAGCCCTTTTGAGGGCCAAATCGAGCTTCGGTGCTCTGGCTTCGCTCAAGACGGAGACCAGTTTGGAGCTTGCGATCTCTTGGCCTTTATTCGCCAAGGGTTCTAGAAGCGTTCGAAGACCTGTCCGTTGTTTCAAGAACGGAGCCAACAGAGGAAGTTAGGACAGGACCCAACGGTCATCTACCACAGCCTCCTCCTTCGAAGGGTCGTTGGAGGAGGGCGTCGCCGTCAAAGCAGGGAGGGGGCCGAAGTTCGTCATACTCTTGCCCCTCCCTGGCACAAAAACTGGAGTTGGTACTTTGGCTGGAGTGGATCCTCCTTCAATCGTTGCCCCCTCAGTCGGAATTACTTCGCCCGAGACAACTCTGGTCATCGGAGGCACTACCCCAGTCGGAGCCTCAACTCCGAGTGAAGCCGAAGCTCCACCGATGGTCGGAGCTATGCCGCTTCTCGACGCACCTACAAAAGTTAAGGTATTCAGTGAATAGTTGTTGTATGGTAATCGCTGCAGGAATTTACAAAGCAAAGGCTTCGAGGTATACCTTTGTCCATGCCTTGGGGGAGAATTTTGGGGCATCCAGAACTTCGTACATCCGAAGATATTCTTCGAGGTCAGCCCCCAAAGTTTGCTCCGGAATAGTTGGCGTCGATGTCTCAACCTTCGACACTATTACTTCGGCCACGGGTGAGTTAGGAATTGCTAACCCAAGTTCTAAGCCGGCTACAACAGGCTCAGAGGAGTGTGCTGCATCAGCTGCCGCAGCTTCCTGAGGGGGGTCTCCGGCTACGGCTGGGGACTCGTCCTTTCTATCTTGCAAAAGATAGTCTTTAAGGACCTTCCCTATATGGACGTTGGAGTCTTTTTATTCTGAGCCCTCCGAACAGGAGCTCCGAATGTCCAGAGAGGAAGGCGAAGACACCGGAGATTCTTGAGGAGGAGGCTTCACTGTCTTCTTCCCCTTCTTGAAGGGGGTCTTGGCACCTCTTTTTGAGGGTTCGGCGATGGTTTTCCTCTTCCCGGGGGCCACTCCCATTGAGTCGAAGTCTGGTAGGGGAGGAGGCTCCATTCCAAGAGCACTCCACACCCTGTTGAACCGTTCCCAGCTTCCCACCAGCTCTACCCTTCGCTACATCTCCACCAATGTAGGGGCTCCGAGCACCCGTTCAGTGGCTCTTGCAATCTGTTCCGGAGCTAGCGCCAAAGGAGCCGCTAAAACGAGGTAGCATTCCATTAAGTATGTTATCTAGTTTCTAATGTGTTAATGCAGAAAATGTGAAGACTTACCTAGGCTTCGAAGCTCCCCCTCCGAAGCGTTTTGAAATGCAATCGGCCAATCAGCTTTGAGAGGAGGGATCCGGAGAGTGATGAATTCCTCCGCTGGATCTCGCATGCTCATACGACTAGCTATTGAAGAAAGTAACCCAAGCCACGTTGAAAGCAAACTTGGGTTAGGGGTAACCTCGGCCTCCTTCTGGTACCAGATTTCTTGAAGGGGCCCCGCGAGGCTGGAATCCTCCCCAACTTCGGCGTAGAACCACCGGAGGATCCAGTTGGTGTACCACAGATCATTGATGTCCTTCACCGGGAAATGTTGCGCGTACTCCTTCTGAAGTTGGAAGTTAACACTTCTGAACGCCGTTAACACCTTGGTGTCTCCGGGTCCATCTTCTAGCTTCGACTGGCAGGAAGCTTCGTGAGTAGTGGTGAATACCTCCGATCTCCCTTCGCACCCTTCTGCCCAAAGGGCCCATTCGAAGATGGGCAGTCTTGCTATGGCATTGGGGGACAATTGTGGCAAGGTAATGTGGAACATCTCGAGTACCTCTGCTAGGAAGTTGATCATAGGAAGTCCCAGTCCGGCTTCGAAGAAAGCCTCGAAGACCACCACTGATCCGCTCCATGGCCTCGGGGTCATCTCTGTTCTAGGGACTCGAGTCCTCGTGCCGGGGCCTAGCTTCCCTTTCACCGCTTCTTCGATGGAGTCCGCAGTACTCGCCGATTGCCCGAGGATGAAGCTCCATGCCAATGGCTTCTTGGACGGTGGGCGGAGCTCCCGAGGGTTATTTGGCCAAGAACTCCCAGAGCCCATGCCATGGCCACCGCTACTGATGCCGCCCATGCTTGCCTCTGCGCTAGAGTTCTCGCCGCAGCCGGCACCGTTATGCTGGTCCTCTCCATCGGTTGGTTGCTTAGAAGGTTGGGGAAAGTTAGGAGGTTGAAGAAAGGAAGCTTATAAGCAAAGATGTGTAAAAAATTCTGATGAGCTTTGTCTCCCCCTTTTATAGCCTTTCCGCTAGTTACTGCATTTCGAACATGCGTTCACATTGCAGGCTCGGCTTCTGTCGCTGACAGGTGGGACCAGGAGGTAAAAAGGTGTGAACCCGTGGTAAAGTTTTGACCGTTACCTTTTCTAGGAGCCTAACGACTACTTGAAGGGTAACGACTCAAAATTAACGGCTCTTCACGATGCTTCGCCTCCGCAATGGTTTGTTTCCCTACGAAGCGTTCACACAGGAGTCCTAGTTCGAAGCTTTCGTCGGACATACTTTGATGTTGAAGACAATTCAAATAGCTGTAATACCTTCAAAATTTTCGAAGTCCCTGAATATGAAAATATTTCTTGTGTATACTGCTCTCCTACTATACATGTCAAATTGGAGAAGCATATTCGAGGGGCTACTGTTGGGGGGAAATACTTCATCTCCAGGGCCATTAAGATTAAAAGGCAAAGACAATTTATGCAGCTTTAGGATAGAAGCTTGCCCCAAAGTTGATGAAGTTCCGAGCCAAAGGGTCCTCCGAATCCCAGTACGGAGGTACCCTCCGAAGACTCTGTCTCTATAGTGGGAAATAGCAAGACTGACAGTATGTCTGCATTATCTATCTTCTTCGAATACATTTTACTATTTTAGCCCTATTCGGGGTACCGAATAGTTTCCACAATGTCAGTTGTAATTGAGGGGTAAAAAGGTCTTTTCCTTAGAGTTTTTACCTATAAATACCCCCCTTCTCATCCTGTAATAGGCATCGAATACTCAGATATTCAATACATAACTTCGAACTACTTCGAGCTATTATCCTATTCGGAGGCTTGAGATAGTTCACTTCACAAACTCATTGTTTGTTAGTTCTTAATCTCAGAGAACCTGTTAGCGCAATCTTTTACGCCAACAACTGCAATCAAGAGCATAAAGAATTTTGATAGCTCTATCATGGTCAGAATAAGCTAAAGTCCCAGTCGAGCGCAAGTTGCTCACAATCCCATCATATCGAGCAAACATGGCATCTACAGATTCGCCGGGGCCTGGCACAAACATTTGATATTCTTTATTATATGTGCTTTCCCACCTAGCCTTAATCTGAGCAGTGCCCTCATGAAAAGTTTTCAAAGTGGTCCAAATTTTGCTCACAGTTCGAAGATGCTAGACCCTATCAAACTCTTTTCGACTTAGACTCATGAATAGTATATTTCGTGCCTTGCTATTACAATCGTACTATTTCTTTTGAGCCTTAGTGGTGCGAGTTTCAGGAATCACATATTGGGAATCAACAATGTCCCAAATTGCACTTCCTTGGCTTTGTAGGTAAGCCTCCATGCACACATTCCGATTAGAAAAATCACAACCATCGAATATCGGAATCTTAGTGTTTCTTTCCATGTCGCCAAAAAGGATCACAAATTGGTTAAGGTCAACTGGTGATCTAACTTGCTCTGATACCAATTGTTGGATCAAAATGGCGATTAGAGGGGGTTGAATAGGCGCCTCGACAAATTCTTGCCAATATGATAGCCTTTTCAAATCACCCAACGCAACTCTAAATGAATAAACAAAAGCAGATATAGTAAAGACTCTGATAAAAACAGATGCTATCACCCTCCTATCTGATATTATGTCAAATGATAGATTGAGGGATCACCAGCATTGAATTTGCACACATAAAGACTGCACTTTAAAAATAGTTCTGAAACTTTTTCTGTTTCTATTCGAACAATGAAACGCCGAATTAATTTCAAGAACTCAAGTCTCTTCTCTCAAATATGCAGCCCCCAAAAGTGTTCAGATAAAAAAACTTCAGAGGCATAAATTAAAAAACCGACATAAATTAATTGTTTCTCAGCATAGTACACAAAGAGGAATAATTAAGATACAAAAGAAATCACATAAAAAAAATTCAGAATGGGCTTGGTGGAACATGTGCTCGGCAGTACATGCAGTTGTTATTGGTGAAAAGCATCACTGCATACGACAACACATGATCGGCAAGCTAGGAAAGAAAAAAAAGGGAGAAAATGTTTCTAGATTCAACTTTCAGCCTTGAATATTTTCAGCAAATGACCACCTTCCAGAATTTTTATAGCATATAGATGAGCAAAAACTATATATAGCTGTATTCAGAACCTTTTGCAAACTTCAAACATGAAACCCTTGTAACTTGGACAACAGGAGTTATGTAGAACTCAGGTCCAAAAACAGAACCAAAACAGATCAAAAATTGCCTCAAAGATTGAATCCAGACTGAAAAAAGAAAACTTGGCAGAAATCAGAAGTTTTAGAACTTTTTAGGCACTTTGTTGGACAGAAAAATATATGCATCTGTGGTCAGAACCTTTTGAAAATTTCAAACATGGAACCCTTGAAACATGGGAAACAAAAGTTATGTAGAACTCAGGTCGAAAAACAGTGCCAAAACAGATCAAAAATCGCCTCAGAGATCGAATCCAGACTGAAAAACAGAAAACACTCAGTAGAAATCACAAGTTTTCAGAACTTTTTAGGAACTTTATTGGACAAAACAATATATGCATATGTGGTTAGAACCTTTTGAAAATTTAAAACATGGAACCCTTGAAACTTGTACAACAAAAGTTATGTAGAACGCAGGTCTAAAAACAGTACCAAAACAGATCAAAAATTGCCTCAAAGATTGAATCCAGACTGAAAAACAGAACACAACAAAAATCAGAAGTTTCTAGAACTTTTTAGGCACTTTGTTGGACGGAAATATATATGCAACTGTGGTCAAAAACTGTTGCAAACTTAAAAATGGAACCTTGGAAACTTGTACAACAAAAGTTGTGAAGAACTCAGACCCAAAAATCGCATCAACACTGCTCAAAACTCAGCTCCAAAAGTGAATCACACAAGGATGAACAGTACCTGCGCTGGAAGCTCTTGTGGCTACGCTAGAAGCTGCTTGATCCGACACAAAATGAATGAAAAGTAAAAATTAATTAAGAGCAGAAAAATGCTAGAACAAGATAGAAATTTGTGGTTGGTACCCCAAAATGTTCAGCTGAAAGAGTCACCTAAACCCTAGACCTTTGGGTCCTTTATATAGGCAAGTCCATTAAGGAAATATCTAAAATGCCATTAGGATAAAAGTTCTGGTATTTACCTAATTGCCATAATCAATTTTCAAAATTACAAATTCTAAAAAATCCATTAATGCAAACTCCTAATTTATTACATCATTGACCCTATTCTTATAATATTTTTTCAGAATTAAGAATTCTAAAAAATACTAAAAGATTACACTTAATCTAGACGACAAAACAGAGAAAATAAACTCCTAATTACTGGAATAAAAATATTTTCTGATGCGACGGTTTTCAGCAAAAACCGACAAAGCCTCCTCGATCGCCGACATGTGATGCCAATCCGCGAACTCGACAGCCAACAAGTCTCTCCCGCTCTCGATCCCTCGAGCCGCCTGATCACTTGCACTAGCCTCCCTTTCACTGACTTGACCATCACGCTGTATCGATCATCCGTCCATCCATGTCTTGCCCTATCTCCTCGTGCACTCCTGAGATAATCTCCAAGTTCACCCGACATCCTTGATCCTCTGGCATCGAGCTCCCCGCTTGACCCTTGATCGCCCATCGTTGATAGTTAGTTAGCATCTCCACCCTGCACACATGAGACAAGCCAAAATAAGAGACGCAACACACACCAATCCCCTCGGCATCCACTCTCCATAACCACACATCGATCCCATCGATGCAATCAAACCATCACTCACTTCACTCAAGATCGCTCAACCTTGTTAATCACTCATCATACAGACAAAAACCACAGTGCAACCTCACTTGGTTTCACATGGCCCATGAAAGTCGATTTCAAGAGGGCAGGCTAGACAAGTACCAGAAGAAGGTCACGTATACTCAAGTGTACCACTCATACTCCGACGCAGAGGTCGGGATAGCCAAGTGGTCCAAAAACAAGAAGCAGGTCACTTGCCCGTGGATAAAATCGGCCGAGAAGGAAGAGAGGTATGACTTCGATATCAACAAGGCCGCTAAAATATTTGACCTGGAGCTGAGAGAGAAGTAAATCCACCTATCACCTAGCCATGTGATACTATCTACCGAAGAACTAAAGAAAAGAAGTACTGCAAATGGCACAACTCCCATCGCATCACACCAACAAGTACAAGGTCTTCAGGCAACAAATTCAATCGGCCGTAGAACATGGCCGAATCAAGTTTGATGATGAAAAAAACCGATGAATGTCAGGGAACACACACTCTCTATCAACATGGCACACACACACACTACGACGACAATCGGCGTACGCGTAGAAAGAGAACCGATTAGCTGTGTAGGGCGATATTGAATGATGAGGAGGCCGATCGGTGAAACGATGAAGGAGTTTGAAAGGGCCGAATGATCGCCTAAAAAGGACATCTCCTAATCATTCGAACAAGATATACAACCGATGCCTATGGTATCGTCTCAAGATGGCCGATGCGGAGGCATCGCCCCAAGTCTAATAACGCAAGCAAGAAAATTCATAAGGAAATTAAAGGCAATCACGTCAGGCGGATATAATGTTTAGAGTACAAAACCAGAGATTCGACGAGAAAAAGTTTAAGATAAAGCACGGCAAATGCCCTCGATCGCTCTCACCCTGATGGCATCAACATTACGAAGGACGACACTATCGTCCGCGTCCGAACTAGGAATGTCCCGAAGGGCCCGACACCGACGCTGCGCAAGACCTACCGCCTTGGTGAGGCAGCGCTAATGGGCTTGAATCCAGTCTAGGAGAGAAGACAGAGCATCCACCTAGACGACGATTTCTGCTCGTACCTCATCCAATCGGGCAAGCATGGTGACTTCTTCTGACTGAAGCGAGGCCAGCTTCTGTGGGACAACTGCATCGGTTCAGTCTGATCTCTTGAGGAGAACGGTGAAATAGCACTATCGCTGGTTGTTCTCAGCGTATTTGACTAGGTCTAAGGCTGCATTAGTTGGGTTTGATCTCTTAGATTGAGGTGATCTAGGTTTGATGGCTTGAGGCTTCATCGGTTAAGTCCGACATCTCTTACTATTGTATATTTTCATGTCGTATACTGTTCATCTAAATAAAGTTTTCCCGATTCGTTGATATATTCTTCAGATCATCGTGACTAGATATTGTGTCGGTTAGGTACGATCTAGTTATTGTGATGATTTCCATGACATAGATCTATTATCCGGCATGCTTTATTTAGTTCTATCAAAGTATAAGCTAATAGGTTATCTTCAATTCATCTCCGTATCATGTTCACCGTAGAAGGGTGCTCATCGGCCTATATGCACGCCCTATTTTTCTCTATCGGCCGATGGCACACTTGTTCGATTAGGTTAATCCGGGCTATCGACTGTCTGGCCGATCGCATGATGCTCCGTGGCTTTATATTTTATGCCACGGTCATCGGATTTCCATCCGATCGGCTCTACGACTAACATTTGTATTTTCCGATCACTTATTAGTTGCAGGGTCAAACTGATTTGCACACCCTGAACCCTTTTCTAAGATGTAGGACCTGCACTATTGTTAAGCAAATCTCCCAGGCCGCACGTGTTTCAGTGTGTGACAAAAAAGGACGCCAACAGTTTCTATCTGTACTTAGTGTACCAATCTACGCCGATCGATCCTACCGATAGATGGTTTATTGATCTAAACCGATCGGCTTAGATCGGGTGTTAGCCATCCTCTTTCTATACTTGATCTGTCGATCTAGGCCAGCTGGCCCTATATCGATAGACCATGTAGGGATCTAGGCCATCCATCTTAAATGGGCAGATAGTCTGTTGATCTAGCGCCAATCGGTATGAATTGATTGATAATTATGTTTATTGTTTATCTCAATTTATTCTTAATCCAATAATTTGTGTAGCATAGTGGTGAACACATCTACTTGAAATCTTAGTAACCTGGGTTTGATCCTTCTTGTTGAGAAGGTTTTAACACATTTTATTCCTGATCACAATTTTGTATGCCAACCATAGATTGAGGGATGGAGCACCGATCTATGTTATTTTTGTAAATTCTAAAATCCACGTATCAAATTTGAAATTTTGAATAAAAAATATATTGTTTTTTAAAAACTATATTTTTTGGCCCTACGTCCATTGAGTAGTGAGCACAAACTACATCTCATTTTAGTTTGGCCAGAACAGGAATTAGCACGTACTTACTAGTTGCCACCCTTGCTAATTAGGCTTTGTCAGAAGAATGGAGAGATGAGCATCGTGTTTTTTAATATTTTTTTAAATAATACGTTTTAGATGGAGCACAGGTCCTGAATGTACTCGTCCAATGATAGAGATGTTGTGGCATATTTTAACAGAGTAACTAAATTACTGAAGCTACCGCACAATATGCTTCCCGTCAAAGTGAAACAACAATATAGTGTCCTTGTAAAGTTTGTAAAAATGAAGCGATGTATCCGTGTTCAAATTGTGAAACCATACGATTTCACTTGTTGAAAAATAGTTTCGTGAAGAACTACTATATATGGACGAAACACGGTGAAATGGGTGAAAACCCTCCTAATGATTCTGATGTGTCGCAAGATGCTCATCAACATAGAAGAGGTTGTGATCATACATCCGACATAACACATGATGTTGATCAATATGATGATGATGAAGCCTTTGATGTGGAGGAACTGATGCGAAATGTTGCGCCTGAGGTGCTGTTGCAGAGAACTACAACAAAAGGCTACGATAACTTTGAAGCACTTGACAAAGCATCGAAAAACCTTCTTTATGAGGAACGCCACGGTTGCGATAAATAGTATACTGTGTTGTACACAACTCTTGAGCTTATGAAACTGAAGGCCAGCAATAGATGGTCCAATACTATTTTTTTCAAATCTTTTGCAGCTCCTAAAAAAAGTTTTGCCAAAACCCAATGGTCTGCCATCTGATACGTACTAAGCAAAGAAGATGATTTGTCTGTTGACTTTGGGCGTTCAGAAGATTCATGCATGCCCGAACCACTGTATCCTATATCGAAAAGAGTATGAATTGTTAGATAGTTTTCCACAGTGCAACGCAAGTCGATACAAACATGCAAATGATTGTGTGGAGGACTACAATAACCACTAGAAGAAGAATAAGAGGTTGCAGAAGAGGAAGAAAAATGTTATTGCAGACCAGTACAGATATAAGACGAAGAGGAATGTTCCAGTGCATTAAGAGATGGTTCCTAGTGAAGTATTTCAGAAAGCGAAGGAAATCGCTGAATTAGAGAAGACTAGAAAGTTTAAGCCCGAGGGATGTAATTACCAGCTTACATCTGCTCTCGGAAACGAGGAACTTCGAGGGCACACCCGAGGTGTCTCTTCTATAGCACCCTGGAAGAATACTTACAAGAAGCAGAATGGTGCCACATACAAGAAGCGTCAAGCACACACATATGATGCCACAGAGCACCGTGCAGAGTGGGAGAGACACTTCTTTCAATTTATTAGTGAGAACCCAAACATCATGCAGGCTGTAGTGGGACAGATAGTTGTGCCAGAGGTACGACTTGACATACCAAGCAGTGTTGGATTAGTATAAGAGAAATTTCCTGTAAATTATATCAAAGAGGACACACCATGCAGTCTGTATGTACTGATTGGACGCAAAGGACATTCCTAAGAGGCTGCACAAGGCATTGCTATTCCTAGGGATCTATTTCACAATCGGCCTATTCCCACGGAATATACTAAGGTTCAGGTCAATGAGATCACCAACGATAGATTTATCAATGACCCCCTGGATATTCCAATGCCTGATGAGGGGATTGAGACAATCAAAGATGTACTGAATAACTTTGTCTTTGGGCCAGCCAAGATATCAAATTACTCAAGAGGTAGTCTCCGACAAGTTTTTAGAGTAGATCGCCTATTTTCTCGTCGCAATCCGCCACATATCCTTCATCTCATGATATGCAAAATATAGGATCTTTATCACCTGTTATTGAGAGTGAGATGGAGGAAGAGGCAGAGAACGAGCTAGTGCCCGATAAAGTGGCAGATCGTCAAATGGCTCAAGAACTTGAGGAACACGTGCCCAAAAAAGTGGCAGATCCACAAATGGCTCAACAATACGTGCCGGAGGAAGTGACAGATCCTAAAGTGGTCGAGCCTAATCAAGTGGAAGAGTCAGTTCCAGTGGCCAAGCCTGATCAAGTCAAAGAGTCAGTTCCAACGGTCGAGCCTCAAGTGATAGAGCCAGTGGACGAGCCTGATCAACTGAAAGAGTCATTTCAAGCGGCTGAGCTCGTGAGAAACCAAGTTGAAATGTGCCTTGGTTTCAAGTTTGTGATGAGTGATTGACAAGTTCTCTTCTGGGCGAAAGGGTCCCTCTGAAGGGGTTCGGAGGTGTTTTTCCAAAGGATGTGGATTTAGCTGGTTGCAGCTGTGATGCAGAGTGTGTCTATCGGAGGGGTCCAACAGAGCACGATGACTTGGCGATACTGAAGGGTTTGGTACTTTGGGTGGTACACCGAAGTGTGTACCAAAGGTTGTTTACCGGAGAGGTATTTGGGGTACTGGAAACACTTGTCTATTTGTCGGTGGTGCACAGGTAACTTCAGAGGCAACAGACGATTCTAAGCAAGTGAACCTAGGTCAAGCGGGAGGCTTTATTCTAGGCAAGCGGGGAGCTCGGTCACGAAGGTTGCGTGGGGTCGAGGTCAGTCCTCGGGTTAAGGTGCGCCAGGTGAAGGCAGAAAGTGCGGAGGGTGGCTCCGGCTGAAGGTATCCTAAGGCAAAGTCCTCAGAGGCAAGGCACTTCAAAGTGTGCTCCAGAAGGAGTGACTTCGGAGTATGGTGGACAAAGTCCTTAGCATTGAGGCAAGGCATTCGAAGTGTGCTCCGTAGGGAGGCACTCTAAGGAACACCTAACGAATGTCTCGAAAGTCAAGGTGCATGAAAGGCATGGTTCGGATAAGGGTGTTCGTAGAGTGTGCTCGGGGATGAGACACTGCGAAGGGGTGCTTATGGACATGCTTCATGCGAAGGCCTTGGACGGAGGGACATCGAAAGGTGGCAAAGGTACTCCAAAGGTGGGGCTTTGGAGTATGGTTGACTTGAGGTACTTCGGCCATGCATGGCTTTGGTACACAGACTGATGGAGTTCGAGCTGGGAGTAGCTGCGAAGCCGTGGTGGTCCACTCCGGAGGTGATGCTGCGAAGGCTCAAGAGCTTTGACGACTTCGGCTCAAAACCATCACTATATCAAAGGCTGACTTCGGTGAAGTGAAGGCCTACGGGTTCAAGCGTGTCACTGAAGCTACTGCACACCTCGCGTGCGAAGGGGGCTTCAGAAGACTCCAAAATCTGCAAAGGCTGATAGTGTCAGCTCTGCAAAAACTGATGTTGTCTCCTTTGCGAAGCTGACAAAAGAAGCCTCCAAAAAAGTGGACTACCATCTGTACCCCTGTCTTACTGAGACAAAAACAGTGTAAACCCTAGGGGTAGAGTAGTCTATTCACATGGATGAATAGTGACTATAAATAGTGAAGATTGGCTAGGTCTAGGAAACACTTCGAAGTGTGGCGGCTAGCTTTGGAGTTCTAGAAATAGCTGCTCAAAGTGTTGCCTAGACCTAGCCAGCCTTCACTATTTATAGGCACTATTCAGCCCTGTGAATAGACTACTATACCCCTAGGGTTTACACTGTTTTTGTCTCAGCAAGATAGGGGTTACAGATGGTAGCCTACTTTACTGGATGCTTCTTTTGTCAGCTTCGTAGAGGAGACAACATCAGCTTTTGTAGAGCCGACACTATCAGCCTTTGCAGATTTTGGAGTCTCTTGAAGCCTCCTTCGCACGTGAGGTGTGCAGTAGCTTCGGTGACACGCTTGAACCTGTAGGCCTTCGCTTCACTGAAGTCATCCTTCGATACAGTGACGGTTTTGAGCCGAAGCCGTTAAAGCTCTTGAGCCTTCGCACCATCACCTCCGGAGTGGACCACCACGGCTTCGCAGATACTCCCAGCTCGAACTCCGTTAGTCCATGTAGCGAAGCCATGCATGGCCGAAGTACCTCAATTCAGCCATACACCAAAGCCCCAACTTCGTAGTACCTTTTCCACCTTTCGAAGTCCCTCCGTCCAAGGCCTCCGCATGAAGCATATTCATAAGCACCCCTTCACAGTGTCTCAGCTCCGAGCACACTCTATGAAGACTGTTATTCGTACCATGCCTTTCATGCACCTTGACTTCCGAGACCTTCGTCAGGTGTTCCTTCAAGTGCTTCCATCCGGAGCACACTTCGAACGCCTTGCCTCAATGCTAAGGACTTCATCCACCATACTCCGAAGTCACTCCTTCCAGAGCACACTTCGAAGTGCCTCGCCTCCAAGGACTTTGCCTCGGGGTACCTTCAGCCAGAGCCACACTCCATACTTTCTGCTTTCACCTGGCGCACCTTGACCCGAGGACCGACCTCGACCCCACGCAGCCTTCATGACCGAGCTCCCTCCTTGTAACATCCCAAGAATTAAAAATAAATAAAAGAAGGAAAATGAATTTTCAGGAATTTAAAGGATTTATTTAATTAAAGAAAACACTAAAAGAACCCTATTAAAGCCAAACAAGGGGAATACTTCAAATTTTAACTTGAAAAATTTATGGTGGAATCTAGAGGCCAATAAATATTTTTAGGAATTTTTACAAATTTTTATCAATAGTGATTCAACCTTTAATCAAATAAATGAATTACTGAAATTATTTTAATTAAAAAATACATTTTAAATTAACTTGGGCCGCAACCCTCAATTAGCCTCTAGCCCGGCCCAGCCCAGCCCAGCGCCGCGCCACTGATGGGTGGGACCCGCATATCGGCGCGTCTCCTCCCTCTCTCTCCCGCGCGCGTGACAGACGGCCCCACTTGTCAGCCTCGCACACGCACCCCTCAGCCACTGATCGTCTGGGCCTGCCTGTCGGCACCCTTCCCCTCGCGCTCGCTCACCGACAGGTGGGGGACACTTGTCGGATCCATCTTCTCTAATGGAAGGGGATCCCCCCTTCCGTTTTCCGACGACCCCTTTCCCTATTTCGCCGCCAGCCGCCTCTATCCACCTGGATTCGCCCCAGACTCCCTTCCTCTAGCCCCGGCGATCACTTACCATCCATGGCTGACGCGTTTTAACCTATTTGGAAGCTAGTCCGCGCTTATGGAACCTTCGCTGGATATCGTGGGAACCCTCGGTTCCCTTCCTTTCCTACGCCGGTGACCCCTCCTATTTAAACCCCTCAGCTCACCGCACTCCACTCACACCCCGTAGCCCGAGCCAAAGCAAAACCAGAGCACCACCGCCCGTTTTCATCCGACCGCACTACTTTACCTCCGACCGCCGCTCGTCGCTGCCTCGAGCCGCCGCCGTCCACACCAACGCCACCTTTGGGACCGCCTTCACCCACCTTCCCCGGCCTCACCTCCATTGGGACGGACCGCCACCGGATCGCCGTTGCCGCCACCCACCCGAAAGCCTTCGCTGTCTACTCTCGCCGCCGGTTGTCGCCAGTCGCCCTTCGCCGCTGCCTCCAGTATGGTCGTGACACCCTTCCTCTCCTCTTTCCATTTCTACCTAAAGCTAGGGCTTAGCCCCCTCGCCGTCGCCGCTGCGCCCGAGCCCACCGTCGTTGCCGCGCCTGAGCCCGCCGTCGCTGAAGAAGACAAGTAATATTACCCTCTCCGACGCGTGCCATGCCCGACGACATCTAGACCACACGATAACGATCGGAGGGCCTAGATTAAATCCCATCGGGATTTAATCCTGGCCCTTGATCTGGTCAAAGCGGTACGGGGCCATCTGGGCCGTCCGTGACCACTTGAGCCCTCCCGCCTTGTGCTTGTCCATCGGATCTAGATCAGATGGCTCTGGTTGATCCGGTTCACGCGCACAGTACGCTGGTCCATGGTGGGCCTGGCTCACCGTTGACCAGGACTCGATTTCTGTTTAAAATAAAATTTTAGAAATTTGTTTAAACTTTAAAAATTCATAACTTTCTCAATTTAACTCTAAATTTGACCGTTTCAATTCTGGAAAATTTGTCTTTTTATCCTCTACATGTTATATTTTTCCGTATCGAGAAGACTATGAGACCATCGAGGATTCAGAGTATTACCCCGAGGTTCCACCATCACCATTTGCTGAGCAAGGCAAGTCACAAACCCCATTTTGATCATAATTGAGCCCATGTTTTATATAAATATCGCTATAACACATAGAATATATTTGCATTAGTCTAATATTATTTTAGCTAGCGTCCAATGTATCGACACAACTGCTATAGGATAAAAGAATGAGTCGTAGATAGATGGATTTTACTATATGATTTTCCCTGTTATTCTCATCTCTGGATCCTGTTGGAGTTGGCTATGTTATAAGTATGGTGGGTTCCGGGTGCAAGCTAGGGCATTGGTTGGTCGCACCTGGGGCACTATAAGGACCGGTCTGCGGGATCTGTTGCAAAGCACTTCCGTACTAACCACAAGTCTAATGGGTAAGTCCTAACTAGAAGTATGGAACAAACCGACTCGATGCACCATAGTAGAGGGGGCAAGGGGCAACCTGCGGGTGACTTGTACCGATGTGGCTCAAGGGGGAGTATGGTGTTGGCTCGATGCGACGGGGCACCATATGAAACCCATAAGAGGGTGTTGTCAGATTGGAGCGTTCCATACGGAAGGTTTTGGCACGAGTTCCCATGGTATGGGTCATCTCGTTACACTTTGGTGTATGAGATCAGTGCTTGCCTTGTGGGTACAGTGGTACACCTCTGATCAGAGTTTATAATCTTTTTGAAAAGTCGTGCCCATGGTCAAGGGTGGGTTGTGTGACTTCTCGCAGTTAGTTTACTATTGCTTGAATGTTTGTGTTATTCATGGCATGTAAGGACTGATGAGCGAGGGTGGGCTGACTGTACCCCTCGAGTTAGAAGATGATGCATACACATGTTTACGTTTCTGTATTAATAACTTGATCACATTAACTGCTTTACAAATATGCTCTTTTTCACAAAATTAGCCACTACCTTCCTTGTTATTACTCTGCATTATATTTGCATTCGGTGGCTTGCTGAGTACGATTGTACTCACCCCCATTGACTTACACCACTAGAGCCCATCTACTACGAGGATGATGAAGGTCTGGAGTAGCGACCCAGTCAAGGCGAGACTGGAAGGAGGTGTTCATCTTGGACTCTTATTTTATTAGTTTCTCTTTTCTTTAACACTTTTGTACTAATATGGTCTGTGAACCATGAATGCTTGTCGTATTGTATGCGGTCGTGCGATGAACATCTTGTTTTATTGATTTTCTATGGAATTTCAATAAAGGTCCGGATTTATTAAATCTGGGCGTTACAAGATGCTATCAGAGCCGACTTGACTGTAGGAAGCCAAACAGACCTGACCCTAGGACTTATATTAACCATATTTTCTTACAAACTACTTGCTACCTCGTCTTTTAGAGTTTTTACCAAAAATTTCTCTTTTGTAGATGTTGGTTCATACCATGAGTGGGACTCTCCGCGATGAGGCTGGCTTCATTCGCGAGCTCCGCGTGCTCGTCGATTTCCTCAGATTCGAGCACGAGCCTGCGTTGCACGGGATCTTTCCTGATGTGAACCAGAGCTATTGCGAGGTAACAGTCATCATCCATCCCTCCACCACGCAGCCCGCATTCTACACCCATGGAGTAGGAGGACCTTCCTTCGTGGTGGCCAGCCAGCGCGCCGCTCTTCAGGCCCTCTCCGAGCTACGGTTGGTCTACGACGGTCAACTCCTCTACACCGTCTACCGCTTCATGCCCATGCGTACCCTGGGGAGTCATCGTAGCATCTACGTTAGCACACTCTCCCAGCGCAACTCCGCCATCGCCCGCACCATGCGACTCTTGGAGGCCATGGACAATCTTCACATGGAGGCCATCCTCGACGCAGATAGCCAGCACGACACCATCGATTACTACTGCCACTCGTTGGAAAGCTTGAACCGCGAGAACGCTAATCTCCGCCGCCAGATCCCGTAGGGGCACCGCTTAGCCACCAAGGTAGAGGAGTTGAGACGTCAGAACGAGCTTCTGCGCTAGGGCGTCACCAACACTGCTCAGCTACGTCACCAGGTAGAGGAGCTGCAGAAGGACCTAGAAGAGGTCACCCCCCTTCTGCCTCACAAGAGGAAGTCACTCCGGATCCCCTCGGCCAGGCCCAAGAGGATCTCCCACAGTGCCCCTCCCACCGGGCCCTCTAGCTCCACCACCCCTGCACCGACCACCACCGCCGAGCCCATGATCGAGGCTTCCCCCGAGCTGCCTTAGATGTAGTTTACGGTTGTTTGTTTTGATTGTTTTGATTGTATCACCACTCATGTCAGATATAAGGCATGAGTAAAGACCAAATAAGAAATCAGAATATATCAACTTAAGTTTAAAACTTTTTGCAAAATTGAGAAATAAAACTTAGTTGCATTCCCTCTAAAGATATGTGTCTTCTTTCGAAACCTCGCTTCTGGATGACCAATACCCAAGGATCTGATGCCCCTCAGAACGGGGGTGACAACGGGAATCTGCCTCAATGGGGAGTGATGGGACAACGGCAGGCCCAAGTCGCCAACCACCCCACCTTGGCCGAGATGATGGCCAATCATAACCAACTGATTGCTACGCTGCTAAACTAGATGCAGCAGCAATAGAACCAGATGCAGGAGCAGCAAGCCCAGCTCTTTCGTCTGCAACAGTAGCAGCCAAAGCCCCCTCGACTAGATACCCCGGCCCTGGCACCGACCTCCCAACTGTCGGAGTTCCTCCATGTCCGGCCTCCCATCTTCTCGAGCACCACCAACCCAATGGAGGCTGTTGATTGGCTGAGAACCATAGGGAAGAAGCTGGATCTCCTGCCATGCTCCGAGCAGGAGAGAGTAGCCTTCGCTGCTCACTAGCTCCAGGGTCCCGCCGCAGAGTGGTGGGACAATCTGCGCGAGACCCTACCGGAGGGCCATGTCCATACTTGGGCAGAGTTCTCTGCCACTTTTCGTACCACCCACGTCCCCGATGGCATAATCGCCCAGAAGCACCAGGAGTTTAGGGACCTGCAACAAGGATGCAGGTCCGTTACTGAATACCTGCATGAGTTCAACCGACTGGCCCGGTATGCACCAGAAGAAGTCCGCACAGATACAACCCGATAGTCCAAGTTTCTCCGGGGGCTGAAGGATGAGCTTTCCCTTCAGCTGGTCTCCGGAGATTATGCCAACTTCCAGAAGTGGGTAAACAAGGCCATCATTTAGGAGACCATGACCTAAAGAAGAAGAGAATGATCGCCTTCCGCCAGAACTAGGGAATGACGCAAAGGCCGCGCTTCGCACCTCCCCCACCGGTGCCCTAATATCACCCGCGCCCTGTCTACCGGCCCGCTCCACCCGCCAACAACCCAGGAGCAGGACACCCTCGCCCCGCTCCCTCCGCACCAGCTGCTCCACCCGCCCCTGCCAAGAAAGCAGAGGTCTTGCGCCACAAGCACGACAAGCCTGTTATCTGCTTTAACTGTCGATAGGAGGGACACTACTCCCATCAGTGTCCCCATCCCAAACGTCCGCAAGGAGTCGCGACCAATCCTGTTGTCCGCGCTCGCGTCAACCACGTCTCCGCCGAAGAAGCCCAAGCAGCACCAGAGATAGTCATGGGTAAGTTTACCGTAAATTCATCACCTGCAGTGGTTTTATTTGACACTGGAGCTACACATTCATTCATTTCAACAAGTTTTGTGGAAACTTATAACCTGAATAAATGCGAATTAGCAAGACCGGTACTGATAGCCACCCTAGGCAAACAGATCCAAGCCCGCTCATATAGTCCGAGGGTATGGGTAGACATCCAAGGCACCATATTCTGGGCCGACCCCATTCTGATAGAATGCAGAGGTTTAGACCTGATTTTAGGAATGGATTGGATCAACAAACACCAAGGAGTAATAAGATGTGCCCGAAGGCAAGTGACTGTGACCAGTGAAGAAGGGCATGTCGTCACGTTTCAGATGCCAAGTCAGAAGCTCGGTAGACCCCGTCTGCACCAGATTTCCTTGGAAGAAATACCGGTGGTCTGTGAGTACCCGAATGTCTTTCCGGAGGATTTACCAGGGATGCCACCCAAGAGGGACATTGAGTTTAGGATCGATCTAGTGCCCGGAACCACTCCCATCTACAAGCAACCCTATCGGATGGCCACCAACGAGCTAGCAGAAATGAAGCAGCAGCTTGAAGACCTTGAGAAGAAGGGATATATCATACCTAGCACATCCCCGTGGGGAGCCCCTGTCATCTTCGTCGAGAAGAAGGAAGACAAGGCTAAGTGTATGTGCGTGGATTATCGGGCCTTGAATGAATTAACCATCAAGAACAAGTACCCTCTACCCAGGATTGACGATCTATTTGATCAACTGAAAGGAGCCACGATATTCTCCAAGATCGAACTCCGGTCCGGATATCATCAGCTGAGGATTCGAGAGGAAGATATATCTAAGACGGCATTCACCTTCCGTTATGGACTTTATGAGTGCATCGTCATGTCTTTTGGATTGACCAACGCCCTGACCTTCTTCAGGAATATGATGAATAAGGTTTTCATGGAATATTTGGACAAGTTCATCATGGTATTCATAGATGATATCCTCATCTATTCCAAGAACAAAGAAGAGCAGGAGACCCACATCCGGTTGACCCTAGGAAAACTCAGGGAGCATCAGCTTTACGCTAAGTACAGCAAGTGCAAGTTCTGGACGGTGGAAGTAAAGTTCCTAGGGCACATTATCTCAGCACAAGGTATCGCGGTAGACCCTGCCACCATGGGAGCAGTTACAGATTGGCTGCCACCCATCAATGTATCAGAGATATGAAGTTTTCTGGGCTTAGCAGGTTACTACCGACGGTTTATTGAGAATTTCTCCAAGATAGCCAAGCCTATGACCAAGTTGTTGCAGAAGGGAGAGAAGTTTGAATGGACTCTAGAATGCGAGGAAAGTTTTCGGATCCTCAAAACCCGGTTAGTGTCAGCACCCATAATAACCTTACCAGATATAAGGAAGGACTTCCATGTCTATTGCGACACATCTCGTTAGGGTCTGGGTTGTGTTCTTATGCAATACGGGAAGGTTGTCTCTTATGTCTCCCGGCAATTGAGACCGCACGAACTGAACTACCCTACCCACGACCTGGAACTGGCCGATGTAGTGCACGCTCTGAAGATATGGAGGCATTACTTGGTTAGAAAACGATGCGAAGTTTTCACGGACCACAAGAGTTTGAAGTATATCTTCACACAGTCAGATCTAAACCTTAGGCAAAGGCGATGGCTAGAATTGATAAAGGACTACAACCTAGGCATTCATTACCATCCCGACAAAGCAAACATGGTGGATGATGCGTTGAGTCATAAAGGATATTGTACCGCCATCATGGTTCAAGATCACGCGCCTTTGTTGTATAAGGAGATGGAGAGGTTAAACCTCGGGATAACCACGAGAGCCTATCTAGCCATCCTTGAGACCAGAGCAGTCCTGTTCGAGCAGATCCATGAAGCTCAGCTAGAAGACCCGGATATAGCAGCGATCAAAACGAACATGAGGCAGGGCAAGGCCCCAAGATTTTCAGAAGATGATAATGGCACCGTATGGTTCAGAACCAGGATCTATGTGCCCAATAAACCGGAGATAAAGACCCTTATTCTAAGAGAAGCCCATGAAACTCTGTACTCCATTCACCCCGGGAGTACAAAGATGTACTAGGACTTGAAGGAACGATATTGGTGGGTCAGTATGAAGAAAGAGATTGCTCAGTTCGTAGCAGAATGTGACACCTACCGATGAGTAAAGGCAGAGCATCAAAGACCAGCAGGATTGTTGCAGCCCCTTAAAGTGCCTTAATGGAAATGAGAAGAGATCGGTATAGACTTCATCACCGGACTCCCAAAGACCCAAGTCAGTTATGACTCTATATGGGTAATCATCGATCGGCTAACGAAGGTAGCTCACTTCATAGCCGTCAGGACGACCTTTAGTGGCACTAAACTAGCAGTGTTGTACATGGCCCGCATAGTATGCCTCCATGGGGTACCTAAGAATATAGTCTCCGATAGAGGGAGTCAGTTCACATCTCGGTTCTGGAAAAACCTTCAAGAGGAAATGGGGACGAGACTGAACTTCAGCACAACATACCACACCTAGACAGATGGACAGACTGAGAGGGTGAATCAGATATTGGAGGATATGCTCCGGGCATGTCCCCTAGACTTTGGAGCAACTTGGGACAGGAGTTTGTCGTACGCTGAGTTCTCGTACAATAATAGTTATCAGGCCAGCCTTCAGATGTCCCCATTCGAAGCCTTATATGGACGCAAGTGCAGAACGCCTTTACCTTGGGATCAGACTGGTGAGTCCCAAGTTTTTGGAACGGACATCCTCAAGGAAGCTGAGGAGAAAGTGTGGATCATCAGAGACAGACTAAAGACAGCCCAATCCAGATAGAAGAGCTATGCGGACAATCGCCGTCGAGACCTAGCCTTTGAGGAAGGAGATCATGTCTACCTTCGGGTGACACCCCTCCGTGGCACTCAAAGGTTTAACATGAGAGGGAAATTAGCACCTCTATATGTTGGACCCTTCCCCATCATCCGACGTCAAGGAGAGGTCGCTTACCAGTTGGAGCTACCACCATCATTGGTTGGGGTACATGACGTATATCACGTGTCGCAGCTAAAGAAGTGCCTTCGAGTTCCGACAGAGCAAGTTGACCTTCAGTAGTTGAATATACAAGAGGATCTAACCTATGTTGAGAAACCCGTCAGAATCTTGGACGTCAAGGAAAGGACTACCAGGAGTCGAGTCATCCGATTCTGCAAGGTCCAGTGGAGCAATCATCCCGTAGAGGAAGCTACCTGGGAGAAAGAAGAAGAACTAAAAGCACAACACCTAGAGCTATTCGAGTATTGATCCGAATCTCGAGGACGAGATTCTTTGTAAGGGGGATGGGATTGTAACATCCCAAGAATTAAAAATAAATAAAATAAGGAAAATGAATTTTAAGGAATTTAAAGGATTTATTGAATTAAAGAAAACACTAAAAGAAACCTATTAAAGCCAAACAAGGGGGAATACTTCAAATTTTAACTTGGAAAATTTATGGTGGAATCTAGATGCCAAGAAATATTTTTAGGAATTTTTACAAAATTTTATCAACAGTGATTCAACCTATAATCAAATAAATGAATTACTGAAATTATTTTAATTGAAAAATACATTTTAAATGAACTTGGGCCGCAACCCTCAATTAGCCTCCAGCACGGCCCCTCCTTCTCTCTCCCGTGCGTATGATAGCCGGCCCCGCTTGTTAGCCTCGCACACGCGCCCCTCAGCCACTGATCGTCTGGGCCCGCCTGTCGGCACCCTTCCCCTCGTGCTCACTCACGACAGGTGGGGGCCACCTGTCGGATCCATCTTCTCCGATGGAAGGGGATCCCCCTTCCATTTTCCAGCGACCCCTTTCCTTGTTTCTCCGCCGGCCACCTCTATCCACCCGGATTTGCCCAAACTCCCTTCCTCTAGCCCCGGCGATCACTTACCATCCATGGCCGATGCATTTTAGCCTATTTGGAAGCTATCCCGCGCTTATGGAACCTTCGCCGGAGATCGTCGGAACCCTCGGTTCCCTTCCTTTCCTACGCCGGCGACCCCTCCTATTTAAACCCCTCAGCTAGCCGCACTCCGCTCACACCCCGTAGCCCGAGCCAAAGCAAAACCAGAGCGCCACCACCCGTTTTCATCCGACCGCACTGCTTCACCTCCGGCCGCCGCTCGTACTCACCAACGCCACCTCCGGGACCACCTTCACCCAACCTTCCCCGGCCTCACCTCCGTTGGGACGGACTGCCACCGGATCACCGTCGCCGCCACCCATCAAAAAGCCTTCGCCGTCTACCCTCACCGCCGGTCGTCGCCAGTCACCCTTCGTCGCCGTCTCCGGTACGGTCGTGACCCCCTTCCTCTCCTCTTTCCATTTCCGCCTAAAGCTAGGGTTTAGCCCCCTCACCGTCGCCGTCACCACCACGCCCGTGCACGCTGTCGCTGGAGAAGACTGGTAATATTACCCTCTCCGACGTGTACCACGCCGGACGGCATCCGGACCGCACGATCGCGATCAGAGGGCCTAGATTAAATCCCATCGGGATTTAATCCTGGCCCTTGATCTGGTCAAAGCGGTACGGGGCCATCTGGGCCGTCCGTGACCACTTGAGCCCTCTTGCCTCATGCTTGGCCATCGGATCTAGATCGGATGGCTCTGGTTGATCCAGTTCACGTGCACAGTACGCTCGTCCATGGTGGGCCTGACTCACTGTGGACCAGGACTCGATTTCTGTTTAAAATAAAATTTCAGAAATTTGTTTAAACTATAAAAATTCATAACTTGCTCAATTTAACTCCAAATTTGACCGTTTCAATTCTGGAAAATTTGTCTTTTTATCCTCTACATTTTGATGCCATAAAACAATAGGGTTATTTTGCACACTATATTCTTATAAATTAATTAAATAAAATCCCTTTAGGAATAAATTCATAACTCAATAAATAAATCAGGAAAATCCCTAAAATTTAACTCTTAATATTTTCCAGCATAAACTCAGAATAAAACGGCTTAATTCCCCTTATTTAAAACCATAGACTAGTATGTTTATATTTGTGTGTTATTTTGATTGAATGTTATATTTTTCCGTATCGAGAAGACTACGAGACCATCGAGAATCCAGAGTATTACCCCGAGGTTCCACCGTCACCATTTGCTGAGCAAGACAAGTCACAAACCCCATTTTGATCATAATTGAGTGCATGTTTTATTTAAATATCGCTATAACGCATAGGATATATTTGCATTAGTTTGATATGAAGCCCTAAATTATATTTATTAGATCCCCGTCCTTGTGTGTAAACCCAAGCCATGCTTATTGAGCCTAAACTCCTTGTCACTTTTAAGTATTATATAAGCTAGTGTCTAATGTATTGACACAACTGCTATAAGATAAAAGAATGAGTTGTAGATAGATGTATTCTACTATATGATTTTTCTCGTTATTCTCATCTCTGGATTCTGTTGGAGTTGGCTATGTTAAAAATATGGAGGGTTCCGGGTGTAAGCTAGGGCATTGGTTGGTCGCACCCGGGGCACTATAAGAACCGGTCTACGGGATCTATTGCTAAACACTTCCATACTAACCACAAGTCTAATGGGTAAGTCCTAACTAGAAGTATGGAATAAACCGACTCGATGCCTCGTAGTGGAGGGGGCATGGGGCAACCTGCGGGTGACTTGTACCGACATGGCTCAAGGGGGGTATGGTGTTGGCTCGACGCGTCGGGGCACCATATGAAACCCATAAGAGGGTGTTGTCAGATTGGAGCGTTCCATACGGAAGGTTTTGGCATGAGTTCCCGTGGTATGGGTCATCTCGTTACACTTTGGTGTATGGGATGAGTGCGTGCCTTGTGGGTACAGTGGTACACCCCTGATCAGAGTTTATAATCTTTCGAAAAGTCGTGCCTACGGTCAAGGGCGGGTTGTGTGACTTCTCGCAGTTAGTTTACTATTGCTTGAATGTTTGTGTTATTCATGGCATGCAAGGACTGATGAGCTAGGGTGGGCTAACTGTACCCCTCGAGTTAGAAGATGATGCATACACATGTTTATGTTTATGTATTAATAACTTGATCACATTAACTACTTTACAAATATGCTCTTTTTCGCAAAATTAGTCACTACCTTCCTTGTTATTACTCTACATTATATTTGCATTCGATGGCTTGCTGAGTACGATTGTACTCACCCCCGTTGACTTACACCACCAGAGCTCGTCTACTACGAGGAGGATGAAGGTCTGGAGTAGCGACCCAGTCAAGGCGAGACTAGAAGGAGGCGTTCATCTAGGACCCTTATTTTATTAGTTTCTCTTTTCTTTAACACTTTTGTACTAATATGGTCTACGAACCATGAAAGCTTATCGTATTGTACGCGGTCGTGCGATGAACGTCTTGTTTTATTGATTTTCTATGGAATTTCAATAAAGGTTCGAATTTATTAAATCTGGGCGTTACACTGCTCGCTTGGAATCCAGCCTCCCGCTTGACCTAGGTTCAGTTGCTGTGAACCATCCATTGCCTCCAAAGTTACCTGCGCACCACCGACAAACAGACAATTGTTTCCAATACCTCGGAGACCTCTCCAGTAGACAACCTTTGATACACACTCCGGTGTACTTCCCAATGTACCGAACCCTTCGGTACCGCCAAGTCATCGTGCTCTGTCGGACCCCTCCGACAGACACACTCCGCTGCACAGCTGTAGCCAGCTAAATCCACATCCTTCGGAAAAACACCTCTGAACTGCTTCGAAAGGACCCCTTTGCCAGAAGAGAACTTGTCAATCACTCATCACAGACTTGAAACCAAGGCACATTTCAACTTGGTTTCTCAAATACTCTTCGATCCTGAGGGTGAAGTGGCCAAGCATACAACTCTAAGACGTTGGGACGAAAGACCTAAAAGGCTTGAACAACAAATTTCCAAGAATTTTGAAGCTCAGAAGCAAAAAGAAGATGCGCAAGATAAGAGCTGACCTTCCGAGAAGAAACATTAAACAAAATGAGCATGTATTTGTGAATAATTATTAATTTTAAAGTTTTGATAGATGTAAACTTTGTAAACTTGATCTGTGATGAAATGTAAACTTTGTAAATTTGTAAATTGATGAGATGGGTTGTTGTTGTGTTGATGTTGTGTTGCTGCTGTGGATGGTTGTGGGAGCTGGTAATTTCTGTGGTTGTGTTGCTGCTGTAGATGTGGATGGTTGTGTGAAGCTGTATATTTCTATGTTTTTGTTTGTGGGACTGTGAATTAAGGTTTATAACATTCTGTGTAATGGGGAAAACACAGTAGTGGTAGGCACGCTGACGTCATCTGCCCACCACTGTTGTTGACACAACGGTGGCGGGCACTCTGCCCGCCACTGCTAACCAAGGTTAGCAGTGGCAGACTAGTTGCCCGCCATTACAGTACATTTTTACCCGTCGCTATGGTGTCGCTTTGTAGTAGTTAGAATTTAGCTAATATGAAAGCTTGTTTTGGGCTCTATTTATTTAGTGGGATGTGGCGTCTTTGGATTAGTGTTTTCCACACGTAATCTCTACAATAGTCTGAGTTGGAATTGTGCTCGATGCTCATTTTCTAGCGGGTCCTCGTTTCAAGTTCCACGTCCTAACACTACGATAGTTTACACTTGTCTATTCCATATGCTGTAAAATAATATATAATCTCTCATTATCCGTTATATAGTATAAGTCCTTTGATTCTATAATTAAAAAATATACCAACAATTATAATATCAAATTAATTTAATTAAATTGACTAAAAATATGTCTTAACATTGTATTTATTTATATTTTAATTTAAGCTAGGTTAAAATAAAAGAAGTTTGAATTTTTAAAATTCAAAATATGAAACAGAGTTAGTAAAAGGTCTTTATTACTCACTTTCTGTACACCTGGTTACCGACAAATAAAAGCACGCAGCACCATATCCACTCCGTTACAAGTCAATAAAAACTCTGCGTAGGTAAAGCCGTCCACACATAAGAATATATACACCTTTATACATGCACTCTCTATATTACACATCAGTAAAAATATAAAATCTCATATATGCCTTCCTTGAACGTTATAGTCAAAACTCAACCCTTGCCTTCCTTGCGCGCGTGCAGCGACGCATTCGGCATTCCGCCACTGGCCCACCGCACGACAGGGCCGGCCGGGACGGAGGCAACGGCGGCGTGTGGCGCGCCCACCGGCCGGACGATCCACTTGTAGCGGAAGACTCCCGTCCTCGCGTGAGCCGGCCGGACAAAGCGGACTCGGTGAGGTGCGGTCTACGCACGCTGCCGCGGCGGCGGGTGGTTGACGTACAGGAGCCCATCGATCGGTTGGTGGGGGTGGGAGTCTGGCCGTGAGTGCGTGATAGCGGACTTGTGGATTTGGCAGCTGCGCTCACATACCCATTAATCGGAACTTCGAAGCTACTCCTAAAATACAACTTTTTAATTTTCAAAATTTACTTTAAATGTAAAATTTAATACTAATATAATAGGAGAAATATCGTGTGCAATTACTTATTTGGTGCAAAAGTGTAATCAAACGGTCTGGTGTATCAAATCAAACGATCCAATAGTTACATATGAAAGAGGCTGATTGGATGCACAAGATGGCTTGATTGCACGCTTGCACCAAATGAGTGATTGCACAGAATATTTCCCCAATATAATATCATATTTATCTTTAAAATATTTATAATAATCTTAAGACTTTATTATTTGTTACTCCATACAATTACTTTTGAGATTATATTCATGTACCTCGAAGAGTTACTCCATACAATTACTTCTGAGATTATATTCATGTACCTCGAAGAGAAGAGAATATTATAACCCTGGCTTACTACAACTATAAGATTTATTTCAGATTGGGGTTGTATATTATAATAAAATAATTTAATTTTTATTTTTAATCTAAAATAAAAACTAAATTATTTAACTAAATATCATTAATTCATCCACAGCTCTAGCACCGAGATTTCTAGACGTAGAGCTGTGTCAAATAGGGCCATAGTCTTTCACACATCTATTTAATAGTTGAGAAGCTAACCATCCCCATTTTTTATATTTTGTGACATTTATTTCAAAAATATGATTAGAAAAATTACCCATACAACTAATATTTTAGATTTATTATTATGAAACTATATATATTATTGGTCGGGAAAAATATTTCCTTCGTGCTTGTAGGCTAAGTGTTTTGCCCCTAATAATTCTTCGAAGCTAAATGTATAGTGTCTGAGGCTTCGACGAGTATGAATTTCCGAACGAATGTATTCCAAAGGCTTAATGATGACATGAAAGGTCTTGAAGAGCTACCTTCCCTTTGGTAGTGTCTTAGTTCAGAGGGACGCCACTATTTTCAACAAGACATTTACTTTTCAAGGGTTTTCACACGAGACTATACTATTTTACCCTTAATGTAGTAATCAAAATTAATATTACACACTAGATGTAAGGATGTTATCCTTTCGAAGGTCTGAACTAGAGTAAAACCACTTCGTAAACTAGTAGTCCTTCATGGCTAAACAAACATATTAGCGTAAATTCTATTACATCAACAATTGGCGCTATCCATGAGGATTCTAGTCCTAAGCTAGCCTCTCTACCATCAATCTTTGAACTATGCCTCCGAAGAAAAGCAAAAACGCAACTCCTACTCAAAGGTCCTTTTGAGTCTTGTAGGTCTTGTTGAATCCAAAGGAACCTCTCTCCAAGACTAGCGTGCGAGACATACCTGTTGATAGCAAAAAATGGCATTAATGGTCAAAATTTTCAAAACATCAAAATTGGTACTTTAGACCAAAAATATGCAATTTCTAGCACAAGCCAGTCTGACCGAACAAGTCCGAACCACATTGATTTTTTTCCGGTTGTTTTGATCTCTAATTAAATTCTAACGACTTGGACGTGTTTTCTAGTTAGATTAAAGCCCGGTGATGTTAAGACCAACCCCTATAAATATAGGGGCAAGGTCGATTCAAGAGATCTCTCTCAAAAACCCTAACAAATCCAATCTATCCCTTTGAATCTTTATTTTCAATCTACTACTTTCCTTGCCCTAAGATTAGCCATAACATCCATCTTTGTTGGTTTGCACTGTAAACCATCCGTTCGTCGCTTCATAATCATGGTAACCCTTGTCAATTCGCTTGTGAATCGTTCATTCAATCCATGTAACGAATTTCTATCCTTTTTATCAGTTTTTATCGGTAATTCAGTCTCTAGGCTAAATTTCTATTTGATTTCATCTGTTTTGTAGGGCCATGATCTTCATATTCATCGTCGAGGAGCCCTGCATCCATCTACCATCGATGAGATGGTCACCGACAAGCCGAAGGCCACCTCGTCTTTCTTGTTGGTCTGACTGGCTCGGGCTGTACCATCATTTAGTGTGCCAACACGCCCCGATCTGACCGATGGCCCAAGGCCAGTCTGATCGGCCGTGCGCTGAGGCCCTTCGGAACCCCTTCGAGCCACACGTCGGAGTACCCTCCAGAACCCCTTGCACCCCTTCAGTCCGACCGAAAGCTTGATGTCGGTCTGACTGACCAAACACCGGAGCCCTACTTCAGCTAGTCTTCGCACTGAACGCGGGAGCCCCACTTCGGCCATCCTTCGTACCGAGCGTCAGAGCACTCCGCCAGCACAACTCAGTCTAACCGATGGTCCAAGGCTAGTCTGACCGACCAAGTACCGAAGGCCCCCTTCGGGCATCATCCGCTGTACATGCTGAAGGCCCCTTTCGGTGATCCCTTCGCATCACCGGTCCGACTAGCAGTTTGTTGTCGGTTTGACCGGCCCGCTTTGGCTGGTCTGACCACCGAGTACACTTCGGTCCCACCAGCCTTGACTTGGCCGGTTTGATCACTCTGCCCACACTTCGGTTAGTTAAATAATATTATTTTGCTATTGTTTGATTGCCTGGCAAATTCGTTTATTTCCTTTGTTATGGTCAAGGGTCGTCGGAATGCGGTGTCAGCGTCACGAGACGTTTAGCGGGCCACCCCTAGGTGCTAGCGCACTTTTGGATTGTTGAACTAATGTCAGTGTCGGTTGGTGCTTTATCGACAGATTTTAGCATCAACGCACTTTTTGGCAACTCTGTTGGGGACATACATGCCAAGCACAATTACACTGACAACGGGTACAACTACTACGACTACATCAACGGTACCCTCTACATCGGCGAACATGGCGGGGAGTGCGGAGATCGACGATGATAATGCAATCCTCCCCACCATCGATGACATCTCCAAGGAGTACAGGACTGAGATCGATGCCAAGATGAGGGAGTTGCACGCCCTCATGCTTGGACGCTACACGAAGACTCCCAAGATGAGGGAGTTGCACGCCCTCATGCTTGGACGCTACACGAAGACTCATGCGGGCTTCGTCAAGCGTACCCCCAATCTCCCTAGAATCTCCATGGTTAAGGTAACACCACCATCCCCTTCTCTATCCCGCTCAAACATCGAGCAAAAGATCGCCACAACAGTAGATCAGACAGTTAGTGCAACTTTTGCAAACCGTCTAGGGCCCGAGGTCCACTCTAGGATAGAGGCAATGTTTAAGAGATTCAGCTTTTCTGAGGCCACTTCTCCAACTTCGATTGCTAGCGTACCCCCTATTCACCACATACACAGTAGAACCGATGGGAGTACGGGAAATAGTGTCGCGTATATGGCCCAACCATCTAGGGCCAAGACCTCACCCTTCCTTGTCAGTCAAACCAGCCATCAGGCCGGTCAGACCGATGTATGTAAACCCGCAGTACAAAGCTAGCACGCTAGCCCGCCACTGTTGCTGACAACGGTCGGTTAGACCGGCTACCAGACCGGTTAGACTGGGCCTGCGGTATTTTATGCGCCGCCTCAGCTAGCACCTACGCTATCTCTGCCCATGCTACTCGTTCCTTCGGCTCCTGCATACCCGCATAGGCCCAAGAATGTCATGTATTACGAGCTAGCACGGGCAGAGAACCACCAGGAGGAGCCATATTGTCGACACGCCAGTATACCACCACGTGTCGCGCCCCCGCACGAGAGGCGCGTACAGGAGAGAGGCGTAGATGACATAGATGAGCGTATTCGTGCACTTTTTAGAGAGTGCATGGGCTTCACACCCTGGGATCGGACTAGGGTTTACCACAAGCAGTACTCGGACCATTATGACACGTTCCCATATCCTCACGATTTTAGGGTTCTTGAGTTCACTAAGTTCGATGGCGAGGGTTATAAACCCACCTGGGAGCACATAGGTCAGTTTCTAGCATAGTGTGGTGAAGCTAGTGGGTCGGATGCCTTTAGACTTAGACTGTTCTCCTTGTTGCTATCCGATATTGCTTTCACTTGGTTTTCGGCGCTACCGTTGAACTCCATTCGGACTTAGGCCCAGTTAGAGTAGAAATTTCATGATTACTTTTACACTGGAGAAACTAAACTTAGAAGATGGCCGTGAAGGTGAGCACTCAGTTAGGACCTCCAGCGAGGCCGAACCCTCCACGAAGGAATGAGTTCGGCCCACGATGGGCGAGACCACTAGAGCCGCCGATGGCTCCACTTCCGTACCAGTTCTCGACGGCGCAGTGGGCCCCATATTACTTTCCACTAGCTGGTTACCCATTCCCTTACTTTTTTATGGGTGCTCCGTTTGTGTTGCCCAAGATCCATAACATGCAGGGACAGATGATCTCGGTGGGAGGCGACATCTTCAGTCGACTGTCTGTCACACCATAGGGATGACCAGAATAGAGTTCTAAGGCCATCGTTGTCAAAGTGGGTTCCCAGGATGTCCTAATCCCTAAGAAGGCCCCACCAGAGCAGAAGAGAGGTGAGCCATAGAAGAAAGCTGAGATGGAGCCTATCGGTCTAACCACAACCTCAGGGCCGGTTAGACCGTCCTCACTACCCCGGTCTGACCGGCCTACAATGGTCAGTCCGATTGGCCATTTTCGGTCATACGGCAATGGTCGGTTAGACCGACCCACCATGGATGGTCCAACCAACAAGGCCCGGTCATACCGTCCCAGTAAGGCCGGTCTAACCGACAAGGTGTAGGAAAGTACCCCCACCAAGCGCAAAAATGTTGGGGCCAATCCGGGTAACTCCCATTTGGCAAAAATTTCTAGGATGAAGTTCGTGGCACCCGACACAAAGACACAAACCTCGTGGGAACCTCCAGGCATGGCCAAGTCCCAAAAGAGGCATCTACAACATCTTCGAGCCTAAGAAATGAGAGAGAAGAAGGCCGAGGACGAGCGAGACACAATTTTCAAGGATATTCATCCCCGACCAGTACACAAGTAGGTATGGAAGCCCAAGCCTGTTGCAGTGGACAACTCGACTCCCACTCCATGTGACAACGATGATGACATGTTGGATGACAACTACACACCCGTCTCGGAGGGGCCACTCCCTCAACCGATGGATGTGAATGTGGTGACACTTCCTACCGAGTTTGGTCCTCCAAGAGATGAGGCCGAGGTCGCTCAACTAAACCTCGGTCCACTTGAAGCTGTTTCTAAGAAGCCCGATGAGTCGGCTCGTCACTTGAATCCACCGTCAACCTGATGACGTACTCTCTTTTGAAGAAGCTCGACAAGAATGAGGAGGACATGATGAAGACCAACCTAATGATAAACAGCTTTAACGATGAGAGCTTCGAGGCCAAGGACATATTTTCTCTAGAGCTTACGGTGGGGAACAAGACGTTTCCGACAACGTTCTTCGTGGTTGATGTGCAAGGTAACTATAGTGTACTCCTTGAGCATGATTGGATTCATGCAAATTGCTTTATTTCGTCTACCTTGCACCAGTGTTTGATCCAGTGGGATGGCGATGACGTGGAAGTTGTACCAGCTGGCACTTCAACCCAAGTTGCTTTGGCCGATGTGTCTATAGACGCCATCCCTGGTAAGGTAGAGTGCCTATCAGGTAGAGACCACTCAGATTATGACTTTGTTAGCGTGTGTGAGGGGAGGTTTGTTCTAGTCTCAGTAAAGCTGGTTGGTGTAGCTCGGCTGTCTCTAAACTAGTTATCATGACACGTAGAAGCAATCTTGATTGGCTAAAGGCTCACATGGAGCAAAATCGGTCTTCTAAAGATAGTATCACTGAAGTAGCTAGTATATTTATAGGAGTTGGACATGACGTGTATGGGCTATAATTTGAGTTAGATATGAGTCCAAGTCATTAGAAATTAAATAGTTATAAAAATACCCCAAAATCACTTAATATGACTCGTACTCAGACATGGGCCGGTCTAACCGGGCCCACATGGACGGTCTGATCGGGCCCACATGGTCGGTCTGACCGGGCCCACGTGGTCGGTCTGACTAGGCCTACATGGCTGGTCAGACCTGCTTGTGCCAGGTATTGGCATATTTTCGTCCCAAATTACCAAAATCGGTATTTTGATAAATTTGACCATTAATGCCATTTTTTGCTATCAACACCACCCTTGTTGAATTGCTCAACATTTTCACTTGAACAAGTATAGAATTAAAATCCAATACCTCGAGGGGCCTAGAGACATCTCTCCCGTTATTAGGAAGGGTAAATTCCATCTTGACCTATCACATCCCATGACTTGTTTAATAACACACCTAAAAACAACCCTTATTACTACCCTATCACGGAATAGCGTTAGGAAGCATCTAAGTGTGTCACTACGCATTCTGGAATCAAATGATGATCTCAGGTCCAAGGACTCTGTAGGTACACCATTTGAGATGATAACTGATGGCACATTACAAATAACAATCCCAATAGTATCTCAAGTGGGTCTATCCAACACCATGTTCACCAACATGTGTCCACGCCACTAATTTAACATCTTTATGTCTATGATTTGTGAAACATGATCATCAATCAGTCAGATGTGCTAATCTATGTGTCATCATTGTCCCACATGATGACAAGATCAGGGATCCTTTTGAACAATATCGTTATAACACAAATAGTTTCCCATAACAAGTCATCAACTCATTAATCAAATGTAAACGACATTTATTCAAGGAAAAAGATAACAATTATACTCACACATTAGCATAGACTCTACTAGAATCTTCCACATACATATGACTCACTCACACAAGTATCTAATACCCATGGAGCTCAGGTGCGCCTCATGCTTGGGCTGTGGAAGAGGCTTCATCAATGGATCAACCATGTTCAAATCCGTGTGCACCTTGCAAATCTTCACATCACCTCTCTTAATGATCTCGCGGATCAGCTGATATCGCCGAAGTATATGTTTGGACTTCTGATGTGATCTAGGATCCTTGGCTTACGCAATAGTACCACTATTATCACAATAGAGGTCCACTAGACTAGACGCACTAGGAAAAACACTCTACTCAGAAACAAACTTTTTGATCCAAACTGCCTCCTTCGCAGCTTCTGAAGCAGCGATATACTTAGCTTCTATTATAGAATCGGTCACCATCTTTTGCTTGGAACTCTTCTAACTCACTATTTCTCCATTGAGGCAGACCACAAAGCCAGATTGCGATCGATAATCATCTTTATCAGCCTGAAAGCTAGCATCGATGTAACCACTTACAATGAGCTCCTCTTCACCACCATACACTAGGAACATTTCCTCAGTCCTTCTCAAGTACTTGAGGATACTCTTTACTATATCCCAATGACTTTCACCCAGATTCGATTGGTACTTGCTCGTAATACTTAGAGCATATGTTACATCTGGGCGTGTACACAACATGGCATACATGATGCATACAATTGCGGAGGCATACAAGATTACAGTCATCTTCTCTAGTTCATCAGGTGTCACAACACACTGAGTTTTACTAAGAGAAATACCATGTGACATTGGCAAAAAACCATTTTTGGAATTCTGCAATTTGAATCATTTCAAAACCTTGTCAATGTATATACTTTGGCTTAATCCAATTAGCTGCTTTGATCTATTTCTATAGATCTTTATGCCCAAAATGTATGTTGCCTCTCCAAGATCTTTCATCGAAAAACTATTTTTCAGTGAAGTATTGACAGCATTCAACAAAGGAATGCCATTTCCGATCAATATTATGGCATCCATATACAAGACCAGAAACACAAGTGAGCTCCCAGTAGCCTTCTTGTAAACACAAGACTCTTCTTTATTCTTGATGAAGCCAAACCCTTTGACTACCTCATCAAAGAAAAGATTCCAACTCTGAGAAGCTTGCTTCAGTCCATAAATGGACTTCTGCAACTAACAAACTTTCCCAGCATTTCTTGGACCGTCAAGATCTTCAGGCTGTGTCAAGTACATATCCTCACTTAGGTTTCCATTTAGGAAAGCTGTATTGAAATCCATTTGTCATATCTCATAATCATAAAATGCGAAAATTACTTGGAAGATCCGAATAGACTTAAGCATGGCGATGGATAAAAACGTTTCATCATGATCAACACCTTGAATCTGTCTAAAACCTTTCGCCACATATTGTGCCTTCTAGATGTGAACATTTCCATCAACATTTATCTTTTTCTTGAAGATCCATTTACACTCAATAATTTTTACACCATCAGGTGGATCAACCAAGTTCCAAACTTGGTTTTCTCGCATGGACTCCAACTCGGATCCAATGGCTCCAAGCCATTTCTTAGAGTCTGGTCCGATCACTGCTTCCACATAGGTCTTGGGCTCATCGTTGTCCAACAACAACACGTCATGATGCTCGGTGGTCAAAAACATGAACCTCTCCGGCACATGGCTCACCCTCTCAGACCTCCGTGGGGCTAGCGCATGCACAATAGGCTCTGCAACACCTTGCACATCCTGTTGTTGTTCAGTGGGATCTGGAACACTTTCCAGCGGCTCTCGAACCTCTTCAAGATGCATCGTCCTCCCTCTAACTCCTTTTGAGAGAAACTCTTTCTCAAGGAATACACCATTCCGAGCGACAAACACTTTGCCCTCGTCTATATTATAGAAATACTATCCTTTGGTTTCCCTACGATAACTCATAAATAAGCACTTGTCAGACTTAGGAGTGAGCTTGTCAGACGTCAAACATTTAACATACACCTCACAACAACAAATCTTTAGAAAAGACAAACTGGGACGCCTCCCAGACCACATCTCATATGGCATCTTCTCTACTGACTTAGATGGAACTCTATTTATTATAAAAGTTGTGGTTTCTAGAGCGAGTCTCCAAAAGGATAATGGAAGATCAGTATGACTCATCATAGACCGAACCATGTCTAACAAGTTGTGGTTCCTCCGATCGGACACTCCATTCCACTGGGGCGTGCTGGGTGGAGTTAGTTGTGGAACAATTCCGCACTACTTCAGATGATCACTAAACTCATGGCTCAAATAATCACCCCCATGATCAGATCATAGAAATTTAATTGCCTTTCCCGTATGATTTTGTACTTCATTTTGGAACTCCTTGAACTTTTCGAAGGATTCCCACTTATGCCTCATCAAGTAGACATAGCCATAACTACTAAAGTCATTGGTAAAAGTGATAAAGTACTAAAAACCATTCCTAGTCGTGTGACTCACTGGACCACACACATAAGTATTGAGAAACCAAGGGTTGGTTTCGAAGTCTGTGAGGAGTGATTGACATATTTTATCCTCTGATTCGAAGGGGTACCTCCGAAAGGGTTCGGAGTTGGGTTCACTGAATGGTTCGATTGTTGTGGCTGTTGCAGCAGGGTGTGACTATCGGAGGGGTCCGATAGTACATGATGATTGGGTCGTACCGAAGGTTTCGGTACTTTGAGCGGTACACCAGAGTGTGTGCCGGAGGTTGTTTACCAGAGAGGTCTCTGGGGTACTGGATACACTTGTCTGTTTGTCTGTGGTGCGCAATGACCTCGGAGGTGACTGATGGTTCACAACAAGTGAACCTGGGTCAAGCGGGAGGCTTGATGCCAGGCGAGCGGGGAGCTCGGTCACGAAGTCTGTGAGGGGTCGAGGTCGGTCCTCGTGTCAAAGTGTGCTAGGTGAAGACGATGAGTACAGAGTGTGGCTCCAGCTGAAGGTACTCCGAGATGAAGTTCTCGGAGGCGAGGCACTTGAAGGGTATTCCGAAAGGAGTGACTTCGAAGTAAGGTGGACAAAGTGCTGAGCAATGTGGCAAGGCATTCGAAGTGTGATCTGGAGGGAGGCACTCAAAGGTATACCCGACGGAGGTCTCAAAAGTCAAGGTGCATTGAAGGCATGGTCCGGATGAGGTTCGTCGAGGAGTGTGCTCGGGGACAGACACTGCGACGAAGTGCTAATGGAATGCTTCATGCGAAGGCCTTGGACGAGGGAGGGACTTCGAAGGGTGGTACTCCGAAGGTGGGGCTTTGGAGTGTGGCTGACTTGAGGTACTTCTGCCATCCATGGCTTCGGTACACGGACTAACGGAGGTCGAGCTGGGAGTAGCTGTGAAGCCATGGTGGTCCACTCCAGAGGTGATGGCGCGAAGGCTCAAGGGCTTTGACGGCTTAGGCTCAAAACTGTCACTGTATCGAAGGCTGACTTTGGTGAAGCGAAGGCCGTCAGGCTCAAGGCTTCTCACTGAAGGTATCGCACCCCTCGCGTGCGAAGGGGGCTTCAGAAAACTCCAAGACTGCAAAGGTTGACCGTGTCTGCTCTGCAAAAGCTGATGTCTCCTTTGTGAAGCTGACAAAAGAAGCCTCCAAATAAAGTAGACTACCAACTATACCCCCTGTTTTGATGAGACAAAACCAGTGTAAACCCTAGGGGTAAAGTAGTCTATTCATAGGGCTGAATAGTGCCTATAAATAGTGGAGGCTAGCTAGGCAACAGTAACACTTTGAGCATCCATTTTTGAGCTCCTGTGCTAGCCGCCACACCTTGTATTCAGATCTGTGAGTTCATTTTGTGTTCCATGTTCAAGCAATGAAACTTTGATTCTATTTTCATTTACTGTTTGAACTTGTATGCCTACTTTGCACCGCATGTCTTGATCTCTTTGTGCCTCACTTCTTCCTGTGTTGAGTTTATTGCACTGGAGTGTTTTTGGAGACGTGTGTGAGTGATCTGTGCTTGTGAAGTTTGATTTCCTCAGTGTGTGTTCGCTCTGTGTAAACTGAGGCTAGCCCTCTCTGATTACTAGCGAAGCACTGTGTCTGGCTTAAATCAAAGCCCATTTTCTTCCCTTGTCGAAGTCCTCTTCGTAGTGTGCTCAGTGTGCGTTTCGACCTTCAAAATACGAAGCCTAGTACCAGTTGCTAGCGCTGAGTATCTGGTCGAAGTCCTCAGAGGGAAGTCATCTCTTGTGAAGGGTGAAGTGTGAAGCTTGCTTGAAGCCACCAAGTGTGCGGAGCCTGCACTAACTTAGCAGAGTTGAGTTGTTGGGTGTTGTGGGTGGAGCGAAGTCTTCTTGACTTCAAACTTCTGCTCCTTGCGAAGCCTGATTTCGGAGCTGTGAAAAACCTCCGAGCCAGAACTTCGAAGGGTGTGATCGAAGCCTATTCCATAGAAGACAAAACTAAAATAGAAGGCTATTTTTAGCCTAAAATTTTAAAAGCTCCCATTCACCCCCTCTGGTCGCCGTTTCCAGTCCAACAATTGGTATCAGAGCGGGTTAAGATTACCAGTTGACCTTAACTGGTTTTGTGATCTGTTGGCGACATGGACAGAGTTAGTAAAATACCTCTATTCGATGGGACAGATTTTGCATACTGGAAGGTGCGCATGGAGGCTTACTTGCTAAGCCAAGGAAATGCAATTTGGGACATTGTGGACTCACAATACTCCATCCCTGAAACTCACACCTCTCAAACAGAGAAGGATCAGTATAATGCCAACTCCAAGGCTAGAAATATATTGTTCATTGGTTTGAGTCGGAGTGAGTTTGATAGTATGCATCACCTTAGGACAGCTAGGAGATTTGGACTGCACTCACTATTTTTCATGAGGGCTCTATACAAATTAAGGCCAGGCGCCAAAGCACGTACAATCAACAGTATCAGCTATTTGTGCAGGCGCCTGGTGAATCTATAGATGCCATGTTTTCTCGCTTTGATGCAATAGTGAGTAACTTGCGGTTCAACGGGACGCTTGCTTACAATGATCATGACAGGGCTATCAAGCTTCTCTATGCTCTTAATCGTAACATATGGGAAGTGAAGATATCCAACATTGAGGAGTCTGCAGGTTATGACACATTGACTTGTGATGAGCTCTTCAGCAAGCTGAAGTCCACAGAGATTGCCAAGGCATCTCTTGCAGTGCATAGGAACTCCTTGCCACAGCCATTGGCACTAGTTTCTAGCACTAGCCGTGCCAGCACTACAGAACCAAGCACATCTGGCACTTATGTTTTTACAGAAGGTTTTGCCTTGTCCTCCCTGGTCTTCATCACTAAGGAGTAGGTGGACACTGTGGATGATGACGAGCTCGCTCTCATTGCCAGAAGGTTCACCCGTTTTCACCATGAGAGACAAGATTAGAGGCCAATTGTCCTAAACTCAAGAAGAGAGATGAGAGTGAGCGCCCCAAATACCAGAAAAAGGAGAGGAAACCCTTTGTGAAGGGCAAGCGTGGCAAGGTGGCTAAGAGGGTAGCCAAAGCCGCGTCCAGAGCCTTTGTTGCTGCTCTCAGTGACATCGACACTTCCTCAACTGAGGAGTCGAGCTCTAATGAGAAGGAGGAGTCCCTAAGGAAGCAGGAGAAGAAGGACAAGAAAGGACGAGATTTCACTGGTCTTTGCTTCATGGCCGACAGTGATCACAGCGGCGATGAGCTTGACTCATCTGAGGTACCACTATCCTATGACCAGCTTTCAATTAAATTAGATGAACTAAATGAAGTAGTTCTTGGTCAGGATAGATTACTTGTGCAAGCTGCTAGAGAAAGAAAACAACTTAGACTTAGGCTAGAATCTGTTTCTACTGATTATGCCATGCTTAAGTCTAGAGTTAGTGATGCTGAATGTGAATCTTGCACTGTTGTCATGGGTGAGCTTGCTCAGTTGCGTTCTGTGCATGCTCAAACTCTTTCTAAGCTTGAGACTGCACAGAAGCAACTTTTGATGATTGATTCTAGTCATCATGATATAATTGGATGCATGAACTGCCCTTTATTACGTGAGAGCATTGATTTACGTGATAAGCATGTTCAGGATTTAGAGGCTAGACTGGAGAGGGCCGGTAGTTCTAAGGATGTGCAACCTGTGTGTGACACTTACATAACCCTTAAGGACTAGCTAGGCACTGTTAGAGAGCGAGCTAAAAACCTCATGACTGAAAATGAATACCTTCTTTCTGTGGTTAACAAATGCACTGAGGGAAAGGGTAGGATGGACTTGCTCTTGGACAAAACCAAGATTTGTGCTGACAGGGTAGGGTTAGCTCTGGGATTGGGTTTTGAGAGGATTTCTTCAGACAGTGAGAACAAAACTGTTTTTACCTCACCCACTACCTTAGAGAAAGAAAGAGCCCTGTTAGAAACCTCATCAGCCAAAAAGCCTACCTGAACTCCAAAGAAAACCACTCCTCCTGCAAAGAAAATTCCTCCCAAGAAAACCACTCAGCTGAAGCCCAAGGAGCTTGTGAGGATTGCTCATATGACCCATGTGAGTGCCCCTAGGAGAGTGTTTCATTGTTCCTATTGTCAGCGGGTGGGTTATCTGGTTGGGTTCTATTTTCGTCGCATCAAGGATGGGCGACGCTCTCATGCAATGAGTTTTCAGGACATGCATTACCCATCTCGAGGTATGCATGAGTCTGAGTTTTACTCACATCCTGTTTTTGAGGCTCCTCGTACTTCTCGGAGAGGTTTTGCTCCTCGAAGTGTTCACCATATTCCATATGGTGGTAGACCCCGTGCGAGTGGCTTTGTACCTCGACAGGGTAGGAGACCTCGTCATGTATTTGGGTCACAGCATATAGGTAGACCTCGCACTTTGCATCATTTTGATTATCCTGTGCATAGACAGTCTATTTTTACTGTGCCTACTACTCGTATCACTCAGTGTTGGATGCCTCGTCATGTTTTCACTCACCCCAGCACTGAGCGATCGAAATTTTCTTATCATGTGTAGGCGCTGCATCGAGGCTTGGAGGGCACGTGGATCATGGACTCCGGTTGTTCACACCATATGACCGGAGTTGCAGCATGGTTCTCCAGCCTCACCAAAACCAAGCAAAAGGAAAATATCACCTTCGGCAACAATCGAAGGAGTAGAGTGAAAGGTAAAGGTGTGGTAAGAATCAACTCGAATTTCACTCTCAAAGATGTTGCTTTGGTTGAAAATTTTGGATACAATCTACTTTCTGTATCTCAATTGCTTGATGAGGGCTTCGAAGTGCGATTCCATCGCGATACTTCGCAAGTACTCAATTCTGATGGCGTTGTGGTTTGTAAGATCTTTAGAGTTGGGAGAGTTTTTGGAGCTGATTTTCTGAGTCATCTGGTTCTTCTCATTGTCTTGTTGCACATTCAACTTTTGAGCTGTGGAAGTGGCATAGGAGACTAGGGCATATGAGCTTTGAGTTGCTTGCTCGTCTGAGTGCCCTAGGTCTGTTCCGAGGATTGCCCAATCTCAAGTTTGAGAAGAATTTAGTTTGCGCTCCCTGTCGACATGGAAAAATGATTGCCGCTTCACACTCGCCAGTCACCACGGTGATGACTGAACAACCGGGAGAACTTCTCCACATGGACACTGTAGGTCCTTCTTGGGTTAGTTCTTTAGGCGGCATGTGGTATGCACTAGTCATTGTCGATGATTTCTCTCGCTACTCTTGGGTCTTCTTTCTTGCCAGCAAGGATGAAGTGTTTTCACACTTTCGGAGCTTGGCTTGGAGACATTTCACTGAACTCCCTGGTGCATTGAAATTCATTCGAAGTGATAATGGAACTGAGTTCAAGAACAGTCTCTTTGTTGACTTTTGTATGGAGCATGGCATAGAACATCAATTCTCTGCTCCATGGGTTCCTCAACAGAACGGTGTTGTTTAGAGAAAGAACCGCACTTTGGTTGAGATGGCTAGGACGATGCTCTATGAGCACAGGACTCCTAGAAAATTCTGGGCTGAGGCCGAGAACACTGCTTGTTACATCTCAAACCGAATCTTCTTGCGCTCAATTTTGAACTTAACATCTTATGAACTGCGTTTGGGAGACAACCCAAAGGTACTCATCTTCGAGTTTTTGGCTGTCGTTGCTTTATCCTAAAATGTGGAAATTTGGACAAATTTGAGTCGTGTTCTTCTGACGGGATCTTTTTAGGTTACACTACACATGGTCATTCTTATCGTGTTTACAATTTTGAAACTAACACTGTCATCGAGTCATGCGATGTGACTTTTGATCAATCAACCCCCTATGTTAGTTCTACTGTTGAACATACAAATGAACACGACATGGAACAAACCATCTTCGAAGATGAAAATCCCGGAGAGTTCGAGGATGAACCCCTACTACACTTGACATCAACCCCCGAAGCCGACCCCGCTTCGACCACTTCGGCACAAGGTCCCGAAGCAACTACCTCGACATCGGTCATCTTGGACCACTCCAACGCACAAGTTGAGGGGGAGACTGAATCTCTCCATGAGGCTCCACATCATGTTCAAAGGATGCATCCTCCCGAGCAGATCATTGGTGAGCTTGATCAAAGGGTAACACGTTCTCATGCTCATTTCATTGATTCCGCTTTTGTTGCTTCTTTTGAGCCCTTAGATGTTAGTCATGCACTTTCTGATTCTAGTTGGATCAATGCCATGCATGAAGAACTTGAAATTTTTGAGAGAAATCAAGTCTGAACTTTAGTTTATCCTCAACCAAATGTTCATTTCATTGGAACAAAATGGATTTTCAAAAACAAACAAGGGGAGGATGGGACTGTAGTTAGGAACAAGGTTAGACTTGTAGCTAGCTCAAGGTTTTTCTCAACTAGAAGGGATTGATTTTACTGAGACTTTTGCACCTATTGCGCGTCTGGAGGACATTAGGATTTTGCTTGCCTTTGCGACATCCTGAAATTGCATATGCTCATTGTGTGTGAAATTGCATTTACATCTTTTGCACTTATATGCCTGATTTTAATTCATGAAATCATGTCAGCTCAACTCTATTTAATATGTCTGAAACATTTTGTGCATGATTTTTCTTTCCAAAATCAAATCTTGCTCACTGCTTAGTCTTGAATCTAGCATGTTTAGGTAGGACTGCTTTAGCTATCTTTTATCTGCTTAATGACAAGACTCCTTTTCTCTGGATGCTAAATGTTGGACCGGAAACGGCGACCAGAGGGGGGGTGAATGGGAGCTTTTAAAATTTCGGGGCAAAAACTAGCCTTCGGTTTCAGTTCTGTCTTCTGCGGAACAGGCTTCGAACACTACCTTTGGAGGTCTGGTTCGGAGGTACTTCGACAGCTCCGAACACAGGCTTCGCAGGAGCAAAAGTTCGAAGCCAAGAAGACTTCGCTCCACTAACAACCCTCGAAAATCTACTCTGCTAAGTCAGTGCAGGCTCCGCACACAGGGTGCTATGAGCAGGCTTCGCACTTCACCCTTCGCAAGAGTGGACAGCCCTCTGAGGACATCGACCAAGAACTTAGCAGCAGCAACTGGTGCTGTGCTTCGTACACGAAGGTCTACACACACACAAACAGACTTCGCTAAAGGCTTCGACACAAGAAGAAAAACGGGCCTCGATCAGGGCTTCGCTAGTAAGCTGTGAGGTCTAGCCTCAAGTTACACAGAGCGACAGCACGCTGAAAAACACACTTCGCACAAAGACAACCTTCGCCTAGACAGGCTTCGGTGCACTACAACTAGCGAGGTATGTAACGCGAGCTCAAGCAAAAAGCACAAGAAGCAGGGCTTCGCCGCTTGAACAAGGAACACAATAAAATTGAACTCTGGATGAATACAGCGAGGTATGTGGCTACAGGAGCTCAACAGTAAATGCTCAAAGTGTTAAATGTTACCTACCGAGCCCCCATATTTATAGCGCACAGTTCACCCAAAGGAATTGACTACACTACCCCTAGGGTTTACATTGATTTTGTCTCTACAGAACTAAGGGGTACAAAAGGTAGTCCACCTTTATTCTGGAGGCTTCTCTGTCAGCTTTGCAGAGGGGACAGCGTCAGCTTTTTGCAGAGCAGACAGTGTCAGCCTTTGCAGTCTTTGACCTTTTGGAGCCTCCCTTCGCACGCGAGGGTGCGGTAGCTTCGGCGAGAAGCCTTGAGCCTGGTGGCCTTCGCTTCGTCGAAGATGGCCTTCGATACAGTGACGGTTTTGAGCTGAAGCCGTCAAAGCTCTGGAGTGGACCACCACGGCTTCGCAGCTTCACCCAGCTCGAACTCCGTCAGTCCGTGTACCGAAGCCATGCAGGCCGAAGCACCTCAAGTCAACCACACTCCGGAGCTAGCCTCGCTCCGAAGCCTTCCTCACTCCGAAGCCCCACCTTCGGAGTACCACCCTTCGAAGTCCCTCCTTCGTCCAAGGCCTCCGCATGAAGCATTCCATGAGCCCTTCGTCGCAGTGTCTCTCCCCGAGCACACTCCTCGACGAGCCTCACCCAGACCATGCCTTCGATGCGCCTCGACTTCTGAGACCTTCGTCGGGCACCTTCGAATGTCTCCCATCGGAGCACACTTCGAACTCCTTGCCTCCGCAGAGGACTTGATCCACCCAACTCCGAAGTCACTCCATCCGGAGTACCTTCGAAGTGCCTCACCTCCGAGGACTTTGCCTCGGAGTACCTTCACCCGGAGCCACGCTCCGCACTCTCTGCCTTCACCTGGCACGCCTCGACCCGAGGACCGACCCGGACCCCTTCGTAGCCACCGTGACGGAGCTCCCCGCTCCCCTGGCATCAAGCCTCCCGCTTGACCCAGGTTCACCTGCCGCGAACCTTGTCCGTCGCCTCCGAAGTCCCTGCGCACCACCGACAAACAGACAAGTGTTTCCAGTACTCCGGAGACCTCTCCGGGTTAGCAACCTCCGGTACACACTCCGGTGTACCGCCCAAAGTACCGAAGCCATCGGTACACACCCAGTCATCTTGTACTGTCGGACCCCTCCGACAGGCACACTCCGCTGCAACAGCTACAGCAAGCAAACCACCGAACATACTTTGGTGAAACCACCTCCGAACACCCTTCGGAGGTACAACCTCCGAAACCCATCCGGAGGTATCCTCCTCCGAACACCTTCGGAGGTACAACCTCCGAACCCCCTTCGGAGGTACCCTTCGAACAGAGGGTAAAAATCCTGTCAATCACTCATCACAAACACTAAAACCAACCCTTGGTTTCTCAATCTCCCCCTTGATGAGTGCATTGACAACCAAATCCAAGTTCAAGAAAATTTAAAAAATTTCAGCACACAAGTGACCATAAAAACTCAGAAAAGAGCCAAATCATGTCACTTGACAGAAGAATTTTCCTCCCCCTTTCTCACAAGAGAAAAAAGCCCCTTTGGCAATAAAAACTCCCCCTGAGTTAAATTTTTCCTTTGGCAACAAGGAACCTTCTCCCCCTTTATGGCAAATTTTCTCCCCCTTTGGAAATTATACCCCTTGCGGCAGAGAACGAAGTAAGTCTCTTCTTCTTTAGGAATTTCTCCCCCTTTGGCAATGCAAGCATCAAGGAGCATGTAAAAGATGCAAAGCTTCGAAATGAGCAAAATTGCAAAGACATATGAAGCAAAAATATGCCAGCAATAACACCAATGATCATGGGCTCAGCTCAATTTAACATTCTCTAAAAACATGATGAAGCATGTGATTTGATCATTTTTGAAACAAAAGCATCACCACTTAGTCAAGGAAACTAGACAGGTAAAAGCAGGGACTGCGCAAAGCTAGTCAAGTTCTACTCTAGACAGACAAGTCCAGTTCAAATGGAGCAAATGAAAGCAAACTTAATAATCAAAGAATTTTATTGTTCTTTTCTTAGTGCCAGGGGTTATTTGTTTGTCCACCTTATACTTTCCAATCCGGCCAAGCCTAGGCATGAAAGCCATAAGAAGCTTGTTGGACCGGAAACGGCGACCAGAGGTGGGGGGTGAATGGGAGCTTTTTAAAATTTCGGGCTAAAAACTAGCCTTCGGTTTGGTTCTGTCTTCTGCGGAACAGGCTTCGAACACAACCTTCGAAGGTCTGGTTCGGAGGTACTTCGACAGCTCCGAACACAGGCTTCGCAGGAGCAAAAGTTCGAAGCCAAGAAGACTTCGCTCCACTAACAACCCTCGAAAATCTACTCTGCTAAGTCAGTGCAGGCTCCGCACACAGGGTGCTTCGAGCAGGCTTCGCACTTCACCCTTCGCAAGAGTGGACTGCCCTCTGAGGACTTCGACCAAGTACTTGGCAGCAGCAACTGGTGCTGTACTTCGTACACGAAGGTCTACACGCACACAAACGGACTTCGCTAAGGGCTTCGACACAAGAAGCAAAACGGGCCTCCAACAGGGCTTCGCTAGTAAGCAGCGAGGTCTTGCCTCCTGTTACACAGAGCGACAGCACACTGAAAAACACACTTCGCACAGAAACAACCTTCGCCTAGACAGGCTTCAGTGCACTATAACTAGCGAGGTATGTAACGCGAGCTCAAGCAAAAAGCACAAGGAAGCAGGGCTTCACCGCTTGAACAAGGAACACAAATAAATTGAACTCTGGATGAATACAGCGAGGTATGAGACTACAGGAGCTCAACAGTAAATGCTCAAAGTGTTAAATGTTACCTACCGAGCCCCCATATTTATAGCCCATAGTTCACCCAAAGGAAATGACTACACTACCCCTAGGGTTTACATTGATTTTGACTCTACAGAACTAAGGGGTACAAAAGGTAGTCCACCTTTATTCTGGAGGCTTCTCTGTCAGCTTTGCAGAGGGGACAGTGTCAGCCTTTTACAGAACAGATAGTGTCAGCCTTTGCAGTCTTTGACCTTCTGGAATCCTCCCTTCGCACGCGAGGGTGCGGTAGCTTCGGTGAGAAGCCTGAAGCCAGATGGCCTTCGCTTCGCCGAAGATAGCCTTCGATACAGTGACGGTTTTGAGCCGAAGCCGTCAAAGCCCTTGGGCCTTCGCACCAATACCTCCGGAGTGGACCACCACGGCTTCGCAGCTACTCCCAGCTCGAACTCCGTCAGTCCGTGTACCGAAGCCATGCAGGCCGAAGCACCTCAAGTCAACCTTGCTCCGGAGCTAGCCTTGCTCCGAAGCCTTCCACCCTTCGAAGTCCCTCCTTCGTCCAAGGCCTCCGCATGAAGCATTCCATGAGCCCTTCGTCGCAGTGCCTCTCCCCGAGCACACTCCTCGATGAGCCTCACCCGGACCAGGCCTTTGATGCGCCTCGACTTCTGAGACCTTCGTCGGGTACCTTCGAATGTCTCCCTCCGGAGCACACTTCGAACTCCTTGCCTCCGCAGAGGACTTGATCCATCCAACTCCGAAGTCACTCCTTCCAGAGTACCTTCGAAGTGCCTCGCCTCCGAGGACTTTGTCTCACAGTACCTTCAGTCGGAGCCACACTCCGCACTCTCTGCCTTCACCTGGCACGCCTCGACCCGAGGACCGACCCGGACCACCTTCGCAGCCACCGTGACGGAGCTCCCCGCTCCCCTGGCATCAAGCCTCCCGCTTGACCCAGGTTCACCTGCTGCAAACCTTGTCCGTCGCCTCCGAAGTCCCTGCGCACCACAGACAAACAAACAAGTGTATCCAGTACTCCGGAGACCTCTCCGGGTTAGCAACCTCCGGCACACACTCCGGTGTACCACCCAAAGTACCGAAGCCCCTTCGGTACACACCCAGTCATCGTGTACTGTCGGACCCCTCCGACAAGCACACTCCGCTGCACAGCTGCAGCAAGCAAACACTGAACACCCTTCGGTAAAACCACCTCCGAACACCCTTCGGAGGTACCACCTCCGAAACCCCTCCGGAGGTACCCTTCGAATCAGAGGGTAAAAAGCGTGTCAATCACTCATCACAAACACTGAAACCAACCCTTGGTTTTTCAATCTCCCCCTTGATGAGTGCATTGACAACCAAATTCAAGTTCAAGAAAATTTAAAAACTTTCAGCACACAAGTGACCATAAAAACTCAGAAAAGAGCCAAATCATGTCACTTGAAAAAAGAATTTTCCTCCCCCTTTTCAAAAGAGTAAAAGGCCCCTTCGACAATAAAAACTCCCCCTGAGTTAAGTTTTCCCCCTTTATGTCAAATTTTCTCCCCCTTTGGAAATTATACCTTCTTGCGGCAGAGAACGTAGCAAGTCTCTCCCCCTTGAGGAATTTCTCCCCCTTTGGCAATGCAAGCATCAAGGAGCATGTAAAAGATGCAAAGCTGTGAAATGAGCATAATTGCAAAGACATATGAAGCAAAAATATGCCAACAATAACACCAATAATCATGGGCTCAGCTAAAATTAACATTCTCTAAAAACATGATGAAGCATGTGATTTGATCATTTTTGAACTAAAAGCAACACCACTTAGTCAAGGACACTAGACAAGTAAGAGCAAGGACTGCGCAAAGCTAGTCAATTTCTACTCTAGACAGACAAGTCCCGTTCAAATGGAGCATGAGAAGCAAACTTGATAATCAATGAATTTTGTTGTTCTTTTCTTAGTGCCAGGGGTTATTTGTTTGTCCACCTTATACTTTCCAATCAGGCCAAGCCTAGGCATGAAAGCCATAAGAAGCTTAAGGCAATGATTTTGGCATACACTACACTATTCCAGTTCAGACCAATGTGCAATGGTAAGCAGTCTAGAATAGAGGAGTGCGACAAACAAACCCACCTGGATCTTTTAACTTAAAGCATGCAAATCATGGAATTTTTGATTATTACGAAGAGTACCAATTGTTTGGCATTTTATGAATATCCATGAAGATGTAGAACAATTTTTTCAAGTTGCAATTTTTAGCATCCAATGAACAGTGTCTTGCTAACAAGCAGATAAAAGATAGCTAAAGCAGTCCTGCCTAAACATGCTAGATTCAAGACTAAGTAGTGAGCACGATTTGATTTTGAAAATAAAACATCATGCACATGAATGTTTCAGATAAATTAAAAGGAGCTGAGCTAACACGATTTCATGAATTAAAAGCAGGCATATAAGTGCAAAAGATGTAAATGCAATTTCAGCAGAATTAGCAAAGGCACATCCATCTAAAACAGCTCCCCCTCACAAAATGCCGTAAGGGTGACAAATGCCAAGTTCCCCACGCAAGTAAGCAAATCGAGAAGCATCGAGGGGTTTTGTAAAAATGTCGGCAAGCTGGTGTTGGGTATCAATATATTGAAGTTCAATATCACCCTTCTCATTGTGATCTCTGAGAAAATGATACCGCACATCAATGTGTTTGGTTCTGGAATGCTGAACCGGGTTGTTTGCAATACAAATAGCACTAGTGTTATCACAGAAAAGTGGAACACTCTTATAATCTAACCCGAAATCCCGCAAAGTGGAAACCATCCACAAAATCTGAGAGCAACAGCTAGCTGCAGCAACATATTCGGCCTCAGCCGTTGATTGTGCAACACTAGACTGTTTGCGGGAAGACCAGCAAACCAGTGAAGTACCCAGAAAATGACAAGTACCAGAGGTACTCTTCCTATCAATTCTACACCCAGCAAAATCCGCATCGGAATAACCTCGAAGACATAAAGATGAAGATGCTGAATACCATATGCCAAATTCGAGGGTGTGTTTGAGATACCTTAGGATGCGCTTTACCGCTTGGCGGTGCGAAGCTCGTGGTGAAGCCTGAAAACGAGCGCACAGACACACTGCGAAGTGTATGTCCGGCCTCGTGGCAGTCAAGTAGAGGAGGGAGCCGATCATGCTCCGGAACTCCTTCTAATCTACGGCTTCTCCATCTTCGCCAGGGTCCAATGCTACAGATGTAGCCATTGGAGTGGCGAGGGGCTTCGCATCGAACATGTCGAACTTCTTGAGCAGGTCCTTGGTGTATTTTGTCTGGTGGACAAAAGTACCTTATTTTCTTTGCTTGATTTGCAAACCAAGGAAAAAAGTGAGTTCACCCATTATTGACATTTCAAATTCCCTGCTCATGGCATCTGCAAACTCGGCAACCAAAGCATGAGAAGAGCCACCAAAGATGATATCATCCACATAAATCTGAACTAAGAGGAAATCTTTGTCATGCTTGAGAGTAAACAAAGTTTTATCAACAAAGCCCATCAAATACCCTCGCTCAAGCAGAAAAGTCTTAAGTCTATCATACCAAGCCCGAGGGGCCTGCTTGAGTCCATAAAGAGCCTTATGAAGTTTAAGGACTTTATGTGGGTACTTGGGGTTTTCAAAACCAGGGGGTTGTTTTACATAAACATCTTCACCTATGAAGCCATTAAGAAAAGCACTTTTGACATCCATTTGATAGAGTTTGAATCCCCGGGATGTCGCAAAGGCAAGCAAAATCCTAATGGCCTCAAGGCGAGCAACAGGTGCAAAAGTTTCAGTAAAATCAATCCCTTCTAGTTGAGAAAAGCCCTGAGCTACAAGTCTAGCCTTGTTTCTAACAATTGTCCCATCCTCCCCTTGTTTATTTTTGAAAATCCATTTTGTTCCAATGAAATGAACATTTGGTGGAGGATCAACTAAAGACCAGACTTGGTTTCTCTCAAAATTTTCAAGTTCCTCATGCATGGCATTGATCCAACTAGAATCAGAAAGTGCATGACTAACATCTAAGGGCTCGAAAGAAGCAACAAAAGTAGCATTAGTGAAATGGGCATGTGAACGAGTTACCCTTTGATCAAGCTCACCAATGATCTGCTCGGGAGGGTGCATCCTTTGAACGTGATGTGGAGCCTCGCGGCGGGATGCAGCCTCCCCCTCAACTTGTGCGTTGGAGTGGTCCAAGATGACCGATGTTGAGGTAGTCGCTTCGGGACCTCGTGCCGAAGTAGTTGAAGCGGGGTCAGCTTCGGGGGTTGACGTCGAGGGAAGTAGGGGTTCATCCTCGAATTCTCTGCGATCTTCTTCTTCAAATAAGGTCTGTTCCATGTCGTGTTCATTTGCCTGTTCAAAAGCAGAACTAACAGAGGGGGTTGATTCATCAAAAGTCACATCACATGACTCGATGACAGTGTTAGTTTCCAAGTTATAAACACGATAAGAATGACCATGAGTAGTATACCCCAAAAAGATCCCGTCAGAAGATCGCGACTCAAATTTATCCAAATTTCCACGTTTTAGGATAAAGCAGCGACAGCCAAAAACTCGAAGATGAGTAACCTTGGGCTGTCTCCCAAAACGCAGCTCATAAGATGTCAAATTTAAAATTGAGCGCAAGAAGATTCGGTTTGAGATGTAACATGCAGTGTTCATGGCCTCAGCCCAGAATTTTCTAGGAGTCCTATGCTCATCAAGCATCGTCCTAGCCATCTCAACCAAAGTGCGGTTCTTTCTCTCAACAACACCGTTTTGTTGAGGAACCCGCGAAGCAGAGAATTGATGTTCTATGCCATGCTCCATGCAAAAGTCAACAAAGAGACTGTTTTTGAACTCGGTGCCATTATCGCTTCGAATGAATTTTAATGCACCAGGGAGTTCAGTAAAAAGTCTCAAAGCCAAGCTCCGAAAGTGTGAAAACACTTCATCCTTGCTGGCAAGAAAGAAGACCCAAGAGTAGCGAGAGAAATCGTCGACAATTACTAGAACATACCACTTGCCGCCTAAAGAACTGACCCGAGAAGGACCTACAGTGTCCATATGGAAAAGTTCTCCGGGTTGTTCAGTCATCACTGTGGTGACTGGCGAATGCGAAGCGGCAATCATTTTTCCATGTCGACATGGAGCGCAAACTAAATTCTTCTCAAACTTGAGCTTGGGCAATCCTCGGATCAGGCCTAGGGCGCTCAGACGAGCGAGCAACTCAAAGCTCGTATGCCCTAGTCTCCTATGCCACTTCCAAAGCTCAGAAGTCGAATGTGCAACAAGACAATGAGAAGAACCAGATGACTCTGAAAAATCAGCTCCAAAAACTCTCCCAACTCTAAAAATCTTACACACCACAACACCATCAGAATTGAGCACTTGCGAAGTATCGCGATGAAATCGCACTTCGAAGCCCTCATCAAGCAACTGAGATACAGACAGCAAATTGTATCCCAGGTTTTCAACCAAAGCAACATCTTTGAGAGTGAAGTTCGAGTTAATTCTTACCACACCTTTACCTTTCACTCTACTCCTTCGATTGTTTCCGAAGGTGATATGTTCCCTTTGCTTGGTTGTGGTGAGGCTGGAGAACCATGCTGCATCTCCGGTCATGTGGCGCGAACAACCGGAGTCCATGATCCACGTGCCCTCCAAGCCTCGGTCTGTCGCCTACACATGATAATAATGTCTCGATCGCTCAGTGCCGGGGTGAGTGAAATAATGACGAGGCATCCAGCACTGAGTGACACGAGTAGTAGGCACAGTAAAAGTAGACGGTCTACGCACATGATAATCAGAATAATGCAAAGCGCGATGTCTACCTACATGCTGTGATCGAACAACATGTCGAGGTCTCCTACTTTGACGAGGTACAAAGCTGCTCGCCCGAGGTCTACCACCATATGGAACATGGTGAACACCTCGAGGAGCAAAACCTCTCCGAGAAGCACGAGGAGCCTCAAAAGCAGGACGATAGTAAAACTCAGACTCATGCATACCTAAAGATGGGTAATGCATGTCCTGGTAACTCATCGCCTAAGAGCGTCGCTCATCCTTGATGCGACAAAAACAGAACCCAACCAAATGACCCGCCCGCTGACAATAGGAACAATGAAACACTCTCCTGGGGGCACTCTCATGGGTCACAGGAGCAATCTCACAGGCTCCTTCGGCTTCTTCTGAGTGGTTTTCTTGGGAGGGATTTTCTTGGCAGGAGGTGTGGTCTTCTTTGGTGGTTGGGTAGGCCTTTTGGCTAATGGGGTGTCTAATAGAGCTCTCTCTTTCTCTAGGGTAGTGGGAGAGGTAAAAACAGTTTTGGTCTTACTGTCTGAAGGTATCCTCTCAAAACCCAAACCTAGAGCTACCCCTGCTCTGTCAGCACACAACTTGGTCTTGGCCAAGAGCAAATCCATCCTACCCTTTCCCTCAGTGCATTTATTAACCACATAAAGAAGATATTCATTTTCAGACATGAGGTTCTCAACTCGCTCTCTAACAGTGCCTAGCTGGTCCTTAAGGGTAATGCAAGTGTCACAAACAGGTTGCACATCCTTAGAACTACCGGCCCTCTCCAATCTAGCCTCTAAATCATGAACATGCTTATCACGTAAATTAATGCTTTCGCGCAATAAAGAACAGTTCATGCAATCAATAACATCATGAGGTCTAGAATCCACCTCCAAAAGCTGCTTCTGTGCAGTCTCAAGCTCAGAAAGAGTTTGAGCATGAACAGAACGCAACTGAGCAAGCTCACTCATGACAACAGAACAAGACTCACATTCAGCATCATCAAATTTAGACTTAAGCATGGCATATTCAGTAGAAATAGTTTCTAGCCTAAGTCTAAGGTCTTTTCTTTCTCTAGCGGCTTGCACAAGTAATCTATCCTGACCAAGAACTACTTCATTCAGTTCATCTAATTTAATCAGTAGCTGGTCAGATGATAGAGTTACCTCAGATGAGTCAAGCTCATCGCCGCTGTGATCGCTGTCGGCCATGAAGCAAAGGCCGGTGAAGTCTCATCCCTTCTTGTCCTTCTTGTCCTCCTTCCTTGGGGACTCCTCCTCAGAGCTCGACTCCTCAGTTGAGGACGTGTCGATGTCGCTGAGAGCAGCAACAAAGGCTCTGGAAGCGGCCTTGGCTACTCTTTTAGCCACCTTGCCGCGCTTGCCCTTCACAAAAGGCTTCCTCTCCTTTTTGTGGTATTTGGGGCGCTCACTCTCATCTCTCTTCTTGAGTTTTGGGCAATTGGCCTTAATGTGAGAGGTGTCGCCACATTCATAGCAACCACTAAAACCACTTCTCCTCTGATCCCGTCTTTCATGATGAAAACAAGTGAACCTCCGGGCAATGAGAGCAAGCTCATCATCATCTAGAGTGTCCACCTGCTCCTTTGTGACGGAGACCAGGGAGGACAAAGCAAAACCATCTGCAAAAACACAAGTGCCAGATGTGCTTGGTTCTGCAGTGGTGCCACGGCTAGTGCTAGAAACCAATGCCAATGGCTGTGGCAAAGAGCTTCTGTGCACTGCAAGAGATGCCTTGGCAATCTCTGTGGACTTCAGCTTGCTAAAGAGTTCATCACAGGTCAATGTGTCATAGCCTGCGGACTCCTCAATGCTGGATATCTTCACTTCCCATATGCTACGGTCAAGAGCATAGAGAAGCTTGATAGCCCTATCATGATCACTGTAAGCAAGCGTCCTGTTGGATCGCAAGTTACTCACTATTGCATCAAAGGGAGAAAACATGGCATCTATAGATTCACCAGGTGCCTGCACAAACAGATGATACTGTTGATTGTACGTGCTTTGGCGCCTGGCCTTAATCTGAGTAGAGCCCTCATGAAAAACAGTGAGTGTTGTCCAAATCTCCCTAGCAGTCCTAAGGTGCTGCACCCTATCAAACTCACTTCTACTCAAACCAATGAACAATATATTTCTTGCCTTGGAGTTGGCATTATACTGATCCTTCTCAGTCTGAGAGGTGCGAGTCGGATGGAGTATTGTGAGTCCACAATCTCCCAAATTGCATTTCCTTGGCTTAACAAGTAAGCCTCCATGCGCACCTTCCAGTATGCAAAATCTGTCCCATCGAACAGAGGAATTTTACTGCCTCTATCCATGTCGCCAACAGATCACAAAACCGGTTAAGGTCAACTGGTGATCTTAACCCGCTCTGATACCAATTGTTGGACCGGAAACGGCGACCAGAGGGGGGGTGAATGGGAGCTTTTAAAATTTCGGGCTAAAAACTAGCCTTCGGTTTCAGTTCTGTCTTCTGCGGAACAGGCTTCGAACACTACCTTCGGAGGTCTGGTTCGGAGGTACTTCGACAGCTCCGAACACAGGCTTCGCAGGAGCAAAAGTTCGAAGCCAAGAAGACTTCGCTCCACTAACAACCCTCGAAAATCTACTCTGCTAAGTCAGTGCAGGCTCCGCACACAGGGTGCTACGAGCAGGCTTCACACTTCACCCTTCGCAAGAGTGGACAGCCCTCTGAGGACTTCGACCAAGAACTTAGCAGCAGCAACTGGTGCTGTGCTTCGTACACGAAGGTCTACACACACACAAACAGACTTCGCTAAGGGCTTCGACACAAGAAGAAAAACGGGCCTCGATCAGGGCTTCGCTAGTAAGTTGTGAGGTCTAGCCTCAAGTTACACAGAGCGACAGCACGCTGAAAAACACACTTCGCACAAAGACAACCTTCGCCTAGACAGGCTTCGGTGCACTACAACTAGCGAGGTATGTAACGCGAGCTCAAGCAAAAAGCACAAGAAGCAGGGCTTCGCCGCTTGAACAAGGAACACAATAAAATTGAACTCTGGATGAATACAGCGAGGTATGTGGCTACAGGAGCTCAACAGTAAATGCTCAAAGTGTTAAATGTTACCTACCGAGCCCCCATATTTATAGCCCACAGTTCACCCAAAGGAATTGACTACACTACCCCTAGGGTTTACATTGATTTTGTCTCTACAAAACTAAGGGGTACAAAAGGTAGTCCACCTTAATTCTGGGGGCTACTCTGTCAGCTTTGCAGAGGGGACAGTGTCAGCTTTTTGCAGAGCAGACAGTGTCAGCCTTTGCAATCTTTGACCTTCTGGAGCCTCCCTTCGCACGCGAGGGTGCGGTAGCTTCGGCGAGATGCCTTGAGTCTGGTGGCCTTCGCTTCGCCGAAGATGGCCTTCGATACAGTGACGGTTTTGAGCCGAAGCCGTCAAAGCCCTTGGGCCTTCGCACCAACACCTCCGGAGTGGACCACCACGGCTTCGCAGCTTCACCCAGCTCGAACTCCGTCAGTCCGTGTACCGAAGCCATGCAGGCCGAAGCACCTCAAGTCAACCACACTCCGGAGCTAGCCTCGCTCCGAAGCCTTCCTCACTCCGAAGCCCCACCTTCGGAGTACCACCCTTCGAAGTCCCTCCTTCGTCCAAGGCCTCCGCATGAAGCATTCCATGAGCCCTTCGTCGCAGTGTCTCTCCCCGAGCACACTCCACGATGAGCCTCACCCGGACCATGCCTTCGATGCGCCTCGACTTCTGAGACCTTCGTCGGGCACCTTCGAATGTCTCCCACCGGAGCACACTTCGAACTCCTTGCCTCCGCAGAGGACTTGATCCACCCAACTCCGAAGTCACTCCATCCGGAGTACCTTCGAAGTGCCTCACCTCTAAGGACTTTGCCTCGGAGTACCTTCACCCGGAGCCACGCTCCGCACTCTCTGCCTTCACCTGGCACGCCTCGACCCGAGGACCGACCCGGACCCCTTCGCAGCCACCGTGACGGAGCTCCCCGCTCCCCTGGCATCAAGCCTCCCGCTTGACCCAGGTTCACTTGCCGCGAACCTTGTCCGTCGCCTCCGAAGTCCCTGCGCACCACCGACAAACAGACAAGTGTTTCCAGTACTCCGGAGACCTCTCCGGGTTAGCAACCTCCGGTACACACTCCGGTGTACCGCCCAAAGTACCGAAGCCATCGGTACACACCCAGTCATCGTGTACTGTCGGACCCCTCCGACAGGCACACTCCGCTGCAACAGCTGCAGCAAGCAAACCACCGAACATACTTCGGTGAAACCACCTCCGAACACCCTTCGGAGGTACAACCTCCGAAACCCCTCCAGAGGTATCCTCCTCCGAACACCTTCAGAGGTACAACCTCCGAACCCCCTTCGGAGGTACCCTTCGAACAGAGGGTAAAAATCTTGTCAATCACTCATCACAAACACCGAAACCAACCCTTGGTTTCTCACTAAACATTGTAACTTGAAAAATTATATTGCTTATTCATGGATATTCTTCAATTGCTTAACAATTTGTTCACCTATCAAAAATCCAAAAATCCATGAGTTAAATGCTAAAAGTAAAAAGATCCAAGTGAGTTTGTTTGTCGCACTACTCTATTCTAGACTGCTTACCATTGCACTTTGGTATGAACTGGGATAATTTAGTGTATGCCAAAATCACTACCTTAAGCTTCTGATGGCTTTCTTGCCTAGGCTTGGCTTGATTGGAAAGTATAAGGTAGACGAACAAATAACCCCTCGCATTATGAAAAGAACAATATATTCATTGTCCATCAAGTTTGCTTTCAATGCTCCACTTGAGTTCTCTGCAGCAAGGGGGAAAATAACTTAGGGGGAGTTTTTAACTTGCAAAGGGAAAGATTTGTCGAAGGGGCTTTTACTCTTTTGAAAAAAGGGGAGGAAAATTATTTTGTCAAGTGATTTGACTCTTTTATGAGTTTTTATGGTCACTTGTGTGCTGAAATTTTTTTAAATTTTCTTGAACTTAAATTTGGTTGTCAATGCACTTATCAAGGGGGAGATTAAGAAACCAAGGGTTTGTTTCGGCGTTTGTGATGAGTAATTGACAAATTTTATCCTCTAATTCGAATGGGTACCTCTGAAAGGGTTAGGAGGTGGGTTCATCGTAGGGTTCGATTGTTGTGGCTATTGCAGCGGGGTCTGACTATCGGAGGGGTCCGATAGTACACGATTACTGGGTCATACCGAAAGTTTCACTACTTTGGGTGGTACACCATAGTGTGTGCCGGAGGTTGTTTACCCGAAGAGGTCTCAGGGTACTGGATACACTTGTTTGTTTGTCTATGGTGCGTAGGTGACCTCAGAGGCGACTGACGGTTCGTAGCAAGTGAACATGGGTCAAGCGGGAGGCTTGATGCTAGGCGAGCGGGGAGCTCAGTCACGAAGGCTGCGAGGGGTCAAGGTCGGTCCTCGGGTCAAAGTGCACCAGGTGAAGACGGAGAGTGCGGAGCGTGGCTCCGGCTGAAGGTACTCCGAGATGAAGTCCTCGAAGGCGAGGCACTTCGAAGGGTACTCCGAAAGGAGTGACTTCGAAGTAAGGTGGACAAAGTGCTGAGCAATGAGGCAAGGCATTCGAAGTGTGCTCCAGAGGGAGGCACTCAAAGGTATACCCGACGGAGGTCTCAGAAGTCAAGGTGCATCGAAGGCATGGTCCGGATGAGGTTCGTCGAGGAGTGTGCTCGGGGACAGACACTACGACGGAGTGCTAATGGAATGCTTCATGCGAAGGCCTTGGACGAGGGAGGGACTTCGAAGGGTGGTACTCCGAAGGTGGGGCTTTGGAGTGTGGCTGACTTGAGGTACTTCTGCCATTCATGGCTTCGGTACACGGACTGACGGAGGTCGAGCTGGGAGTAGCTATGAAGCCATGGTGATCCACTCCAGAGGTGATGGCGCGAAGGATCAAGGGCTTTGACGGCTTCGACTCAAAACTGTCACTGTATCGAAGGCTGACTTTGGTGAAGCGAAGGCCGTCAGGCTCAAGGCTTCTCACCGAAGCTACCGCACCCCTCGCGTGCGAAGGGGGCTTCAGAAAACTCCAAGACTGCAAAGGTTGACCGTGTTTGCTCTGCAAAAGCAGATGATGTCTCCTCCGCGAAGCTGACAAAAGAAGCCTCCAAATAATGTAGACTACCAACTATACCCCCCTGTTTTGATGATACAAAACCAGTGTAAACCCTTGGGGTAAAGTAGTCTATTCACAGGGCTGAATAGTGCCTATAAATAGTGGAGGCTAGCTAGGCAACAGTAACACTTTGAGCAGCCATTTTTGAGCTCCTGTGCTAGTCGCCACACCTTGTATTCAGATCTGTGAGTTCATTTTGTGTTCCCTCTTCAAGCAATGAAACTTTGATTCTGTTTTCATTTACTGTTTGAACTTGTATGCCTACTTTGCACTGCATGTCTTGATCTCTTTGTGCCTCACTTCTTCCTGTGTTGAGTTTATTGTACTAGAGTGTTTTTGTAGAAGTGTGTGAGTGATTTGTGCTTGTGAAGTGTGATTTCCTTAGTGTGTGTTCGCTCTGTGTAAACTGAGGCTAGCCCTCTCTGATTACTAGTGAAGCACTGTGTCTAGCTTAAATCGAATCCTGTTTTCTTCCCTTGTCAAAGTCCTCTTCGTAGTGTGCTCAGTGTGTGTTTCGACCTTCGAAATACGAAGCCTAGTACCAGTTGCTACCACTGAGTATCTGGTCGAAATCCTCAGAGGGAAGTCATCTCTTGCGAAGGGTGAAGTGCGAAGCTTGCTCGAAGCCACCAAGTGTGCGGAGCCTGCACTGACTTAGCAGAGTTGAGTTTTTGGGTGTTGTGGGTGGAGCGAAGTCTTCCTGACTTCGAACTTTTGCTCATTGCGAAGCCTGATTTCGGAGCTGTAAAAAACCTCCGAACCAGAACTTCGAAGGGTGTGATCGAAGCCTGTTCCGCAGAAGATAGAACTAAAATAGAAGGCTATTTTTAGCCTGAAATTTTAAAAGCTCCCATTCACCCCCCCTCTGGTCGCCGTTTCCGGTCCAACATGTATGTACTATGGCCAATAGCTCACTTGCCCTCTCACTCTGTCCAATGAAAAGTGTCTTTGTCATTTTGTAAAGTAAGCAAAATTCACATGTATCATATGATTCAAAAACAAATGACTCCAAAAGTCCATCACTATGGAGCTTCTGCACGCGCTTCTCTTTTATATGACCCAAGCGATAATGCCAGACATAGGTAGGATTCAGATCATTGAGTCGTTGTTTTTTAGTACTAATATTATAAACGTGTGCATCTTTGAGACTCAGAATATATAATCAATTAACTAATGGACAAACACCATATAGCATGTCATTCGAAAATATTGAACAATGCTTGTTATTTATTACGAATTTAAAACCATCTTCCTCTAAACATGAAGAAGAGATAATGTTCTTGCCTAAGGTGGGAATGAAATAAAAATTATTCAACTCCAAAACTAGTGCTAATGGTAGTGATAGTGAATAAATGCTGACGACCAACACTGCAACCTTTGCACCATTCTCGACGTGGACATCCAGCCCATCACTTGCACACTCTCTTACTCTACTCAGCCCCTGCAAACGATTTGCAAGTATGAATCATCGATCCGGTATCAAATACCCATGAATCATTTGGATGAGTAGTAAGATTAATTTCAATAACATTAATACTTGAAGTGGAAGTCACAATTCCCTACTTGTTCATCTACTCTATTGATAGGAAAAAATGGAATTAATGGTAAAAATTATCAAAATATCACTTTTTGGTAGTTTTACCGAAAATATGCGGAGACCTGGCACATGCCGGTCCAACCATCCATGTAGGCCCGGTCTGACCGACCATGTAGGCCTGGTCAGACCGGCTATATATATAGGCTCGGTCAGACCAGCCCAATCTGTATCCGATTCAGATTAGCTGATTTCAACTCAAAATAGAGCCTAGGAAGTCCTGATCAACCTCTATAAATTGAGGCAAGGCCGATTCAAGGAGCCCCCAAAATCCTAATAGATCCAATCTATTATCTCTTTGAATCGTACCTTTACTTTCTTTCCCTAGATTCGATTCAGCACATAGATCTTCATGAGTTTTCATTGAAAGCTCTCCGTCTGATGCATCGTAATCACGGTAAGTCGTTGTCGGTTCGCTTGTGAATCGTCTGTTTCATCCATGTAATGGATTTCTATCGTTTTATCGGTTTTTACCGATAACTCGGTCTCTTGGCTGAGTTACCTCTGGTTTTTGGTGTGTTTTTTGCAATGTTTCATCCCTCTTATCTTCGCCATGAAGTTTCGAGCAAAGGCACCAATAGCAAGACGATCGTCAAAGGACCTAGGCGATCAGATCTATCACTATCGGTCTGACCGGCATTGATAGGCCTGTCCGATCGGGTTGTGACGTGCCGCAATCCCATCGCCTGCACGCGGCGGTCTGACCGATGGCACATGGTCGGTCCAACCGGTGGTGTGCAGTCAGGCCCCGGCGCACCCTTTTCTGTATTGCCGGGCAGACCGCCACCTGTAGGCCGATCTGACCGTAGCTCTATAGTCGGTCCGACCTGCAGCCCTAGGCCAGTTCGACCGCACACCCCTGTTCAATTTAATCGGTTTTAGCTATCCGATTAGGTTTAGTTATTTTTAGTTATTTTTCACACATCGGTTAATTGAATAATATTATGTGAAATTATTTGATTGCCTCGCGACTCCGTTATTTCCTCACCATTGTTTGAGGATCATTAGAATGCGACGTCGGCGTTGTGTTACGCTTAGAGGTTTACTCCTAAGTATCCATACTCTTTTGGATCGTCAGATCGGCATCAATGTGTTTGGCGCATTTTAATGTTAACACACTTTTTGGTGGCTCCGCTAGGGACAGACATGCCAAGCACTTCTACATCAACGACAGGTACACCTACTACCTCTAAATCAATGGGACCCTCAACGCTGATTAATCCGGTTGGGAGCTCAGAGATTGATGACAGCAACATCATCGTCCCCACCCTCGATGACCTCTTCGAGGAGGATAGGGCAGAACTCGAGGTCAGGACAAGGGAGCTACCTACACACTCTTTTTCTTGGCTGCTTCACCAAAACCCACAGAGGCTTCGTCAAGCGCGACATCGATGTTCCCGATCTCTCCGGAGCTAAGGTAACACCATTGTCCCTTCGACTGTCCTCCCAGGACATCGAGCAAAGAATAGCCACATCAGTAGAATAGGCCATTAGTGCTATCGTTGCAAACCGCGTAGAGGCCATGATCGGCTCTAAGATGGAGGCTATGTTTAAGAGATTCGATTTTTTCGAGGCCCCTTCCCCTACTCTGATAGCTAGTGTACCCCCTGTCCACCATATACATAGTAGGATCGATGGGAGTACCAGGAGGACCATAGCATCTACGGCCGCACTATTCATGGCCGAGGCGACATATGGCCTTGTCGGTTAGACCAGCCATCAGGCCGATCCAACTGGCTATCACACCCTCGATCAGACCGGACCTATGGCCAGTCAGACCGCCCCTTTCACGCACTATGCACCGTTGCCCGCACCTCCTACTCCCGCACACCCGCATAGGCCCGATTACATCCTGTATCGCGAACCACCGCAAGAGGAGGAGCCGCATGGCCGACACCATGATATACCACCACGTGTCGTGCCCCCGCACAAGAGACGCGCGCATGTAGTAGACGTGGATGACTTTGACGAGCAGATTCGCACACTGTTTAGAGAGTGTGCGAATTGGACACCTAGAGGTCGTGTTAGGGTTTATCACAAGTCGTACACTAATCACTTCAACACCATCCCGTACCGGTGTGGCTTTAAGGTGCCTAAGTTCACAAAATTTGATGGCGAAGGTAGTAAGACCACCCTAGAGCACATAGGCCAATTCCTAGCGCAGTGTGGTGAAGCCAGTGGGTCGGATGCATTGAAGCTTATATTATTTTCTCTGTCGCTTTCCGGCACAACTTTCACTTGGTTTTCGACGTTACCGCCAAACTTCGTTCAGACTTGGGCCTAGTTGGAGCAAAAGTTCCATGATTAATTTTACACCAGGGAATCCGAGCTTAGACTTTCACACTTGACATTACTTAGACAGAAAACTAGTGAGAGTGTTTCTGATTACATTAAGCATTTTAGGGACACTAGAAACTGATGTTTTACTTTGAACATTTCTGATAGAGACTTGGCCGACCTAGATTTTAATGGTCTCCACTACGAACTTAAGGAGAAACTAGATGGCCAGGATTTCTTTGATGTTAGTCAAGTGCTACATAAGGCTCTGGTTCAGGAAAGATGAGCCAAAACTAGAAAATTTACTAAAACATTCAACAAGCCTAAGGCCGAGGTGCATGTTATGGAGCACTCCGATGAGGAATCATCGGAGAGCGAGGATGACTCGGCCAACATGAACACCACATAGTGGACTTGGTCTAGTAAGGCCAAGCCCGTCACTTGCACTGAGTTACGGCCATCTCCTACCAAGAGTTGGCCCAGTGAGGTAAAGTATTCTTTTGATGTGACCAAGTGTGATAAAATATTTGATTTTTTGTTGAAGAACGAACTCATCAGGTTACCAAAGGGTCACGTCATTTCGACGGCCGACGACTTGAAGAAGCAGGCTTATTGTAAGTGGCATGATTCTTATTCCTATTATACTAACGATTGTAATGTTTTTCATCGGCAGGTTCAATCGGCCATAGAAGAAGGGCGGTTGAAGCTAGATATAAGTCCGAAGATGAAGCTCAACCAGGACCCCTTTCCCATGAACACTGTTGATCTCAACGGGAAGAAGGTGCTGATTCGGCCAAAGCAGTCTGGGTCCACTAAGGGGAAGGAGATCATGATCTGGGAACCATGCCCACACACGCTTGTGCGAAAGAACCATGAGGTAGGAGTGTGGAAGGTGAACACTAGTGCATCGTCTTCGGCTGCGACTAGCAAAAAGTCGAAGATGACATACGACATGTTGCTCTAGAAGCACAAGAAGAGGGCCGAGAAGGCAAGAAGTCGGCTAGGACCTCTAGCGAGGCTAGACCCTCCTTGGATGAGTGGGTTCTGCCCACGATGGCCGAGGCGATTGGAGCCACCTTTCCATCCACCACCATATCATCTGCCGATGACGCAGTGGCCCTCTTGCTACTTTCTGTTGCCCGGGTACCCTGCCCCATATTATATTTCTCCATTCTTGCCATTCGGATCTTATAACATGCAGGGTCTGATTAGTGCTCCGAGAGGCGATGTCTTCGGCATATTATCTGTCGCACCACGAGGACATCCAAAGACGACGTCCGAAGCTATCCTCGTCAAGGTAGGGTCCCAAGATGTCCCAATCCCAAAGGGGCCTCCACGGAGCAAAACGAAAGCAAACCATAGGAGACGAGCACCCTCGGTCTAACCGTGACCCCAGGGCCGGTTAGACCGCAGTCACCGTCACGGTCTGACCGGCCTACTGTGGCCGGTCCAACCAACCTGTTGTAGGCACCTAACACCAGTTGGTCCGACCGCCCCCCTATGGCCGGTCCGACTGACACATCCTTGTCAGACCGACCTGGTAAGGGTGGTCTGACCGATAGAACAAAGAAGAAGGGTTCTACCAAGCGCATAATTGTCGAGGCTGATTTGGGCAATTCCCGGTCGGCCAAAAATTCCAAGAGCAAATTTGTGGCGCCCGATACTAAGTCGCGGCCTCCGTGGGCACCCTCAGGTATGACCAAGTCTCAGAAGAGGTGACTACAACATCTTTGAGCTCAAGAGATGCGAGAGAAGAAGGCCTAGGCTAAGCAGAACACCATTTTCGAGGACATCTGTCCCTGACTAGTAGCGAGACAGGAATGGAAGCCGAAGCCGGTTGCCGTAAACAACCCGACTCCTACGCCAAGAGACGACGAGGATGATCTGATGGACGATGACTACACGCCCATCTCTGAGGGGCCCCCTCCTCAACCGATGGACATAAACATTGTCATGCTACCTGGTGAGTTTGCTCTTCCACAAGAGGAGGCCGAGGTCACTCAGGTTAGCCTCGACCCACGGGAAGCCATTTTTGAGAAGCTTGAGTATACGGCTCGTCACCTGAATCGTCTCTACATCGAGGGGCACATCGACGGGATGTTAATCTCAAGGATGCTGGTAGATGGAGGCGCCACCATCAACCTAATGTCATACTCTCTATTGAAGAAGCTCGGCAAGAATGAAGATGACCTAATGAGGACCAACCTGACGCTCAACGGCTTCAACGGCAAGAGCTCTGAGGCCAAGGGCGTGCTTTCTTTGGAGCTGACGGTAGGCAACAAGACGGTGCCGATAGCATTCTTCATCGTCGATGTGCAAGGTAACTAAACTGTGCTACTTGGGTGTGATTGGATTCATGCAAATTACTATATTCCGTCTACTTTGCACTAGTGCCTGATTCAGTGGGACAGCGATGATGTGGAGGTTGTACCAGCTGATACTTCGCCCCAAGTTACTTTGGCCGATGTGTTTATTAACGCCGTCCATGATAAAATAGAATGTCTGTCAGGTAGAGATCGCTCGGACTACGACTTTGTTAGTGTGTCTGAGGGACACTTTGTTCTAGTGTCTGTAAAGCCGGCTAGTGTAGCACAACTATCTCTAAATTAGTAGTCATGTCTAGCAAGAGTAATCTTAACTAAAATCTCATGTGGAGCAATATCGTTCTTCTAAAGATGGTATTGCCGAAGTCATTAAAGATTTTAGCGAAATAGAAAAGTTAGGTCAAGGTTTTGCGTCGGTCGATCCTCTAGAAGAGGTCGATATAGGCGATGGTATTATTCCAAGGCCGACATTCGTAAACAAAAATTTGCATGTTGATGAAAAGGCCGAAGTAATAAAGTTGCTTTGGTCGTATGTCGATTGTTTCGCATGGGAGTACAGTGAGATGCCCGGACTAAGCCATGAGCTATCAGAGCATCGGCTGCCTATCAAACTCGGGTTTAGGCCTTATAAACAGCCCCTCGTCGCTTTAATTCAGCCGTGTATGACTGAGTTAAAGAAGAAATAGAACGATTACTCAAGGATGAGTTTATTAGGCTATGCAGGTATGCTGAAATGGGTTGTTAACATTGTGCCTATAGAGAAGAAAGGAAGTGGCAATATTTGTGTATGTATTGATTCCAGGGACTTGAACAAGGCCACTCCGAAGGACGAGTATCCCATGCCGATAGCCGACATGTTGATCAACGATGCCTCAGGACATAAGGTACTAAGTTTTCTTGATGGCAACACTGGTTATTATCAAATCTTTATGGTGGAAGTGGACGTCTATAAGATAGCCTTTTGATGCCCTGGTTTCGTCGGTTTGTTTGAGTGGGTTTTCATGAATTTTGGCTTAAAGAATGCTATCGCAACATATCAACATGTTATGAACTTTATCTTTCATGACTTGCTAGGAGTTATGCTAGAGGTCTACTGTGAAACCAAGTGAGGTCACACTATGGTTTTTGTCTGTATGATGAGTGATTGACAAGGTTGCTCGATCTGGAGTGATGAGTGAGTGATGGTTTGATTGCATTGATGGGATCGATGTGTGGATATGGATTATGCTGAGGGGATCGGTGTGCGTTGTGTCTCTTGTTTTGGCATGTCTCATATGTGCAGGGTGGAGATGCTAACCAACTATCAACGGTGGGTGATCAAGGGTCAAGCGGGGAGCTCGATGCTAGAGGATCAAGGATGTCAGGTGAAGTTGGAGATGATCTCAGGAGTGCATGAGGAGATAGAGCAAGACATGGATGGACGGATGATCGAGACAGAGTGATGGTCAAGTCAGCGAAAGGGAGGCTGGTGCAAGTGATCAGGCGGCTCGAGGGGATCGAGAGCGGGAGAGACTTGCTGGCGGTCGAGTTCGCAGATTGACGTCACATGTCGACGATCGAGGAGGCTTTGTCAGTTTTTGCTAAAACCCGTCGCATCATAAAATATTTTTAATTCCAGTAACTAGGAGTTTGTTTTTTGTTTAGTCGTTTAGATTAAGTGTAATCTTTTAGTATTTTTCGGAATTCTTAATTCTGAGAAAATATTAAAAGAATAGGGTCAATGATGTACTAAATTAGGAGTAACATTAATGTATTTTTCAGAATTTGTAATTCTGAAAATACATTATGGCAATTAGGTAATTACCTAGAACTATAACCCTAATGACATTTTGGAGTATTTCTTAATGGGCTTGCCTATGTAAAGGACTCCATGCCCTAGGGTTAGGTCTATCTTTTTCAGCTAAATATTTTGGTGGCTACCAATCACAAACATATTTTTGTTCAGCCATTTTCTGCAATTTTTTCTATATAGCTTTCACTGTTCTTCGTCAAAAATTCAAAAATTCTCTGTGTCGGATCATGAACAGGAACCGGCGCTAGCACTCAGATATGTTCTGGCGCCTGAAGCTTTTCTTCTTGGATTCGATTTTTGAGACGATTTTTGAACAATTGTGGTGCAGTTTTTGGGTATGTGTTCTTCATAACTATTGTTGTACAAGTTTCCAAGGTTCCATTTTTGAAGTTTCAAAAGTTTTTAACCACTACTGCATATATTTTTCTGTCCAACAAAGTGCCTAAAAGTTCTGAAAATTTCTGATTTCTGCTGAGTTGTGTTCTGTTTTTCAGTTTGGATTCAATCTTTGAGGCGATTTTTGATCTGGTTTGGTACTGTTTTTGGACCTGAGTTCTACATAACGTTTGTTGTCTAAGTTTCAAGGGTTCCATGTTTGAAATTTGCAAAAGGTTCCGACCACAACTGCATATAGTTTTTGGCTCATCAAGTGTGCTAAAAATATTTCTAGAAGGTCTTTCTCTGATTCAGTATTTTCAGTTTGGTCTGAAATCTTGATGATTTTTCTTGGTTGTTCAGCAAGTTTGGCAAAGTTCATTTCATAAGGAGTAGTTTATTTGCCTAGTTCTCTGATTACTGCTATTCTTCTGTTCAGTTATTGGATGATGAATAGGAATTAGCTATAGAGTTCCTGATTAAAGCTGGTTTACTGTTCAGTTTCAGAAAGCAAGTTTGGTATTCAGGTTGCTGTATTTGGATTGTATTCTTTTGTTCTTATCAGTGCAAGTAATGTTGGTTGACACTTCAAAGTGTGAAGGTCAGAGAATTTAGAAGGCATAAATCTGTTGATTTGACTGAAATGAAAATGTTTGATCATGATTTCACTGCTAATCTGATTATCTTTATACTATTCTGAAGTTTCTATGATCTGAAGTACTTTAGTACAGAGTATTCAACCTGTTCTGTTCAAAGAGAATTAACAGCACAGTCTTGATAACTTTGTACTTTTGAGCTGGTTTTTGAAGTGAAATAGAAACTCAATTCTGAATCATCTTCAATTTCTTCACTGTTTTCAGTTCAATCAGAATACTCTAAATTGCTAACTTGTGGATGGTATAAATTCTATCACTTGAAGTAATTCTGTTATTGTGGATGAGTAGATGTTGATTTGATGATTAGTGGTGGTCATATACTTGCAAAGTGAATCGAAATCAAAGGTGTATTACTGAAACATACTTGTGTTTTGAATAGTTTTGGTTTAGATCTGAACTTACATTTGAAGATCCATTTTAATAGCTGACAAAACTGATTGTTCAAGATATTGGGTTTGTTGAGGCTTGTGTATACTTGATTATACATGACAAGAATTGATTCAATTCTGTTTTTGGGTTACATCTGAAAACTAATTCCAGAAACACTAGGAATTGAGTATTCTTCTATGACTGAATGTGTTCAGGCTTGAGATTCCCACTGAATATTCTTGTGAATCATTACTTTACTTCCTTAAGAACAAGTATACTCTTCAGAATTCTGATTTCTCTATCTTGCTCAAGGAAATTCTGAGTTACTGCATCTATACTATTCACAGATTTAAGTGACTGAATCTTTGATGAGTTTAACCTAAAATTCTTGCTGAAATTGACTTTGAACACATTTCTGAAGTTTTGAACTCTGTCGGCAATTAAGTCTCCGATCTGAGTTTGTTCGAATATCAGTTGCCGAAATAGCTGATCTATTTTGGAGTAGCAATTACCGACAGTATAGTTCGACCACTCAATCTCAGATCTAGACGAAAACTTCATTTGAGATTAAATTTTGTTCCGTTTTCTTTAGTAAGTCACAAATTTGATTCTGTAAATAGTAAAGGAGCGTTGGGGTGTTCGGAACAGGCCATCATATCACATGAATTTGTCGAGGCGCCTATTCACCCCCTTCTAGTCGCCCTTTTCGATCCCACATCTACATAGATGATGTTGTAGTCAAACCGGATGCTAGGAAAACTATTTAGCCGCTTTGAGAGTTGCTTTTGATAGGATGTGTTAGTATGGATTAAAAATTGTAACACCCCAAATTTCCAAAAAGGTAAAAATATATTTTATTTATATTTTTTTATGAAAAATAATTATTTCTGATTTTCCATAAAGCTGAAAATGCCCAAATAAACAGAAATCTAGAGAAGCCATCCAAACCCGAGCCTGAGAAAAATTCTATATGATCATAAGGCAAAGACCTATTTTTGAGAATTTTAACAAATTTTTATCATCCTTGGAAGCAACCCAAACATTTTAAGTCAATTTCAGCAATTATTTTTTTTAGAAATGCCTTTAAACAGTAATGGCCCCTCTTCCCCATTTCTCCCTACACAGGCCAGCACAACCCACTCCACCCCACGTCCCTCACTGACAAGTGGGCCCTGCTTATCAGCGACCCCACCTCTCTTCGCACGCGTGCCCGAATCCCCGGTCCCAACCACCTGTCGGCACCAACCCCCCCAGCCAAGCCTGACCCCACACGTCAGGCTCGATCGTTGCCGCGCCCGTGCCCGCAGCTGCCCGCTAACAATGGCCCCCACATGTTAGCTGTCTTCCTCCTCACGCCGCCCCCAAATCTCTCCGACCAAAACCCTAGCTCCATGATCCCCTCGCCGCCGTCCCCCTTCCATAAAATTGACGTCGGGTTAATGCTCCCCGAGATCCGCTGGCTGTTTCCCCTTATTTATCAACGTGTTTGAATCTCGGAAACGCAACGTGCATGCATGGCAAGAGTTCGCTGGAAACATGGAAAGTACCACTCGGGTTTCCATGTACACGCCTACCATTTTTACACCGCCGGCACATCTATTTAAACCCCCGACCACCACCGTGTTCGGTCTTCATGCCTAATTGCATCTCATGCTGAGGTTTTGGCACAAGTTCCTGTGGTATGGGTCATCTCGTTACACTTCGGTGTGGGGGATGAGTGCGTGCCTTGTGGGTACAGTAGTACACCTCTAATCAGAGTTTAAATATTTTCGAAAAGTCGAGCCCACAGTCAAGGGCGGGTTGCATGACTACTCGCAGTTACTTTACATTTATGAGTGTTGCATGATGATTTGGCATGTAAGGACTGTTGAGCGAGGAGGGAAAACATACTCCTCGAGTTAGATGATGATGCATTATTCATGTTTATTAGTCTGTATAATTAAATTTGACTACACTAAATGCTGCAACTTGAAAATTTACTTTTTCGCACATTAAACCCTTATCATTCCTTTGTTATTACCCTGCATTATTATTGCATTTTCGGTGCCTTGTTGAGTACTTTTGTACTCATACCTGTTGGACAAACACTTCAGAGACTGCGTACTATGAGGAGGATGGTCTGGAGTAGCGACCCAGTCAAGAGAGAGATCCTAAAGAAGATGTTCGTCATGTAGTTTTATTTTTCATAGTTTCTTTCTAAATTTTATAGTTATGTAATAATGTGGTCTGCGAACCACGAATGATTGACCGTATGTACATTGTCGCCCAATGGACATCTTGTTATTATTGTTTTTCTGAGGAAATTCAATAAAGTCTAGATTTCGTTAAATCCAGGCGTTACAAGATGGTATCTGTTGGGGGAAAATACTTCATCCATAGGATATTAAAGATTACAAGACAAAAACAACTCATGAGCTCAGAGTCCAAGACTTGACTCCGTACTGACGTAGAGTTAGAGTCGGAGGGTCTACCAGACTCCGGTTCAAAGATACACTCCGAAGACTCCTTCTCCGCAGTAGAGAACTGCCAGCAAGGATAGAAGACTTATCTTCTTTCTAATTAAATTAGTCTTTTACCATTTTAGCCCTATTAGGGGTACCGAAATAGTTTCCACTATGTCGGTTGTAACTGAGGGGTAAAAAGGTCTTTTCCTTAAAGTTTTTACCTACAAATACCCCCATTCTCACCCTGTAATAGGCATCGAATATTCAGATATTCAATACGCAACTTCGAACTACTTCGAGCTATTATCCAATACGGAGGCTTGAAATAGTCTGCTTCACAAACTCTTTGTTTGTTAGTTCTTAATCATAGAGAACCTGTTAGCGTAATCTTTTACGCCAACAGTTGGCTCCGTCCGTGGGGAACTTAGTCTGAAAACTTCGTTCTCTACGAACTTTCTAGAGCCATGCCTCCTAAATGGAGCTCAGGTGGTAGTCCCCTTCGGAGGTCCCCTCGGACCTTTGGAGTGAGATCTTCGAATATGATTGAGGTCCAAGGACCTTCTGTAGTTCCCCCACCTTAGACCCCTAAAGTGAATATTCTTCCTCGAACGTACGAAGCTCCTTTAGGGAGTCTGTCTATGCTTCGAACCGACAGAGCTTCTCCTGCAACTCCGACTATACTCTAAACTGACCTATTTAGTTCTCAAGACCCGGAAACTCCTTCCGGATAAAATGAAGATAGCCTTGATGACATGGCAACCCAGATGGCCAGTCTTCAAGCCGAAGTGGCAAGGTGGAGGTAGGAAGCTGCAGATAGGCTTCGTCCCCAAGTTGCCCCTGTCATTCCGGGGGTGCCTCAAGACGATGACCCTCCTTTTTATCCCGAAGCCCCTGAGAGTGATTCCTTTGATAGTGAGTCTCCACTGCAACCCGATTTACAAAAGGTGTGCTTCGACCCCAAGTTCAAAACTTCAAAGCTCTATAAGTACTCTAGGGAAGAAGATCCAGGAGAGTTCTCGCATTCGTATGCTTTAGCGATTGAAGCCAGCGGAGGGGTTCGGGATACAATGGCATAATGCTTCCCCCTTGTGCTTAAAGGAGTTGCTTTGCGTTGGTTCTGGTCTTTGAAGCCAGGATCAATTAAATCCTCAAAGCAATTAAGAAAAAAATCATAAGTAACTTCTAGGGTACTTTTGTGCCCCCTATGTCTACTGGGAGTCTCTTTCAGGTGAAGCAGCAACCTGGAGAAACTTTGAGGAAGTTCTTTAAGCGCTTCGCTCATACGAAGTTGTAGATAAGAGGACTATCTACATCATCTGTGGTCGATGCAGCCCGAGAAGGAGTCACCCATACAGGCCTCCTCGATAAGCTTCATCGGAAGCATATATCCTCCGTAGCATAATTGATGGCTTATTTTAAGGAGTATGCTAGGTGGTTGGAGGGATGGCTTCGAAGAGCAGCCTTATCTTTGCCAATTGTCCAAGAAGTTAAGCTCGAAGTGAAAACTTCAACACCTTCGCAAGGGCCCAACCTCGACAACCAGCATGACAAGCGTCGAGGGTAGAAGCATCCACGCTCCAAAGTCCTCAACATTGCTCCTTCCCCGCAAAAATTTTCCCCAAAGAGTCCACAAGCTTCGGGAAACAAGGTCAGTGGCTGGAGGCCGCCAGGGAAGCCGGCTGGCATGGGCTAGGCCTTCTTTTGCTGTGTTCACGGTGAAAACCGAAGTCATGCTACTGATGCATGCAAGTCTATACTAGCTTTAATTAGCGAGTACCTCGAAAGGAGCTCTGGTCGAGGCACTACTGATCGAACCCCCCCTCGAGGCATGTCCGAAGCCTGTGCAGGCTGTGTCGCATGTGTAGACAACTTCGACCCCCTAAGGCAAACCTCGGTGGCCAATGTTATGCCACCTCCAAAGCAAGAGGATGCTCAAGATCGGGGTAAAAGAGTGGTCCTTCCTACCTTCGGAGGAGGAACTCTAGGTAGCATGTCAAAAAGACAACGGAGAGAGTATGTTCAGGAAGTAGGCCATATTGGAACCTCTTCGTCGGCAGCTGCAATGCCCGAATGGTCCCATGTGCCTATATATTTCTCTGCAACTGATGCAGCAGGTATGAAATTCCCCCATGTGAATCCCCTTGTCACCACTACAGATATTGCAAGAACATATGTTCGGAGAGTACTGGTCGATGGCGGATGTTCTGCGGATATTATCTTTGTTCAAGCCTTCGATTAGCTCTGCATCTCTTGGAAGCATCTCCTCTCCGCAGCTCGTCCACTTCAAGGCTTCGCATGACCTCCTCTTGATGCCCTCGGCCAAATAGGTCTTGAGGTTGCCTTCGGAGAGGGTCTCTTGGCAAGGACGAAGGAAGTAATTTTCGATGTTGTGGATGCCCCTTATGCTTATAATGTCATTTTCATAAGGGGCATGTTAAATCAATTCGAAGTTGTGGTGCACCATAATTATTTATGCATGAAGATGCCCACGCAAGCAGGAGTGCTTACTGTCTTCGGTGATCAAGCCACTACGTGAAGTGCAGAATATGGCCATGGCCCACCTCTTGATCCAAGACAAGTGAATAATGTGCAAGGCAATTCGGAGGATATCCCTGCATCAAGCGAATCTTCGAAGATATCCTTTCCAAGGCCATGTCCCAAAGGAGAAATTATAACAAAGATTATTGTAAATGATGGTAAAGATTATCCTTTTCAGTTTGGCAAAGAGTTGCCTTCATAAATCGCTACTTCATTGGAAGAAGTAGTTAGAGAGAATTTGGATATCTTTGCTTGGTCTGATGAAGACATTTTGGGAGTTAGCCGAGATATCATTGAGCAAAGTTTGCTTGTGAATCCAAGGGTTCAGCCTGTTCGACGGGACTCCGAAAATTATCAGCAGAGAGGGCAAGCCTTGCTAAGGCAAAAGTGGAAAAATTGTTGAAAGCTGGGATTATCAGAGAAGTAGCTCATACGGAGCGGTTAGCCAACCCAGTCTTCGTCAAAAAGAAGGCCTCCGGGAAATGGCGCATGTGTATTGATTTGACATCCTTGAATAAAGCATGCCCACATGACCCCTACCCCATGCCTCGAATAGATCAGTTAGTTGACTCCACTACTGGTTCGGAGTTATTGAGTTTCCTCGACGCGTATTCCAGATATCATCAAATATGGTTAAAGCACGAAGATGAAATCAAAACAAGCTTCGTAACTCCTTCAGGAGTCTTCTGCTATGTAAGAATGCTCTTTGGCTTGAGAAATGCTGGAGCAACTTTTTCAAGGTTAATAACTAAGGCTCTAGGTCACCAAATAGATCGTAATGTAGAAGCCTATATGGATGATATTGTAATAAAGAGTGTTTTAAAGCACCAGCATGGTCTAACTTAGCAGAAACATTTGAGATCCTCCGAGCATGTGGAGTCCGCCTCAACCCCAAAAAATGTATCTTTGCGGCTCAAGCTGAAAAACTGTTAGGGTATCTAGTTTCGAGCAGGGGAATTAAAGCTAGCCCAACTCAAATAACTGCACTACAAAGAATGGCTCCGCCGAAGAATTTAAAACAGGTACAGAAGCTTATTGGACGCCTTGCAGCGCTCAGCAGATTTCTAGCAAGGTTCGTAGAACAAAGCCTGCTCATATTCAAAGCATTGAAAGGATCCGAAGATTTTGCATGGACACTAGAGTGCCAAAAGATTTTTGATGTATTAAAGATTATACCAGCAACCTCGCAACACTCATTGTGCCCATGGCATATGAAACCTTTCTTCTTTACCTTGTAGCTACCGGCTCCACTGTCAGTGTAGTCCTTGTTAGAGAAGTGGATTTCAATGGGAAGTTGGTACAGAATCCAGTATATTTTGTATCTGAAGCTTTATCCGGAGCAAAAACAAGATATTCCGAGCTCGAAAAGTTCACTTATGCTCTAGTAATGGCTTCAAGGAAACTGTGACATTATTTCTTAGCGCATAATGTAATTGTACCAACTTCTTATCCTTTGGGAGATATGCTTCGAAGTAAAGATTCTACGGGGAGGATTGGAAAATGGGCCGTCGAGCTAGCACCCTTCGGCATCTCCTTTGTAGCAAGGACAACAATCAAGTCACAAGTGGTGGCAGATTTTGTAGCAGAATGGACTCCGTCTGCAGTCTGGGCTCCAGAAAAATCAAGCGAAGGAATTTGGACCATATACTCCGATGGTGCTTTTTAAGCATCCGGAGCAGGTATTGGAGCAGTGATAATTTCACCTTTGGGACAAAGAGCAATGTATTCCGCAAGGCTCAATTTTAAGTCCACCAATAATATTGCGGAGTACGAGGGAATTTTGTTAGAACTTCGAAAGGCACGTGCTCTTGGTGCTACAAGAGTTGTTATAAAAATAGATTCTCAAATTGTAGCAAGGCACATTGATAAAAGTTTTCAAGTCAGGCATCCGCAACTTGAAAAATATCTAGAAGAGATTCGTAAGATCAAAGCATTATTCAAAGGGATTTCTGTCCGAAGTATACCAAGAGCTGACAATGCACAAACTGATATCCTAGCAAAAGCTACAACCGGAGCCATAGATATTCCAGAAGGGGCTTTTTATGAAGAGCTTACTTCACCTTCAGTGCCCCAAATCCTTCCTATGGAGGTCCTTTGCATTCCGAACACTGACTGGCGGATTTCGATCATGGAATTAATGCAAGGCAAAGCAAACTTACCCGAAAGCCCGAAGCTTTCAAGATTGCAATTAAGAGTCCGGAATTATCACATTATCAACAATATTCTTTACAAGTTCAGAGTATGTTCCCCCCTACACTGATGTATTTCTCAAGCCGAAGACTAAGATATACTCCGACAAATTCATGAAGGCCTTTGTGGTAGCCATTTGCCCCTCGAGCTTTGGTAGGAAAACACTTTGCTAGGGGCTTTATTGGCCTACAATAGTAGTTGATGCAGAGGCCTTGGTCCACACTTGCCAACGTAGTCAATGGATGGGAAGACAAATTTATCGTCTGCCAACACCTCTTCAAGTTATTGCTCCAGTTTGGCCCATGGCCAGATGGGTCATGGATCTCATTGGCCCTTTTTCAATGGCAAAAGGAAGTTTAAAATTTTCGGTGGTAGAAATTGAGTATTTTTCCAAGTGGGTCGAAGCAGAACCCCTCACAGCTAGCACTTCGAAAAATGTACAAAAATTCTTTTGGTAGAATATTATACGCAGGTTCGGAGTACCTCGATAGCTGACAATAGACAATGGCACCCAATTTGATGTCGAACCCTTCAGAGAGTTTTGCGAAGATCTTGGCGTAGAAATGTGTTTTGCAGCTATTTGTCATCCTCAATCTAATGGAGTCATCGAGCGAGCTAATGGTAACATTTTGTTAGGCCTAAATCGAAGGATAGTAGGATTGGCAAAAGGGTTGTGGACCGAAGAGCTCCCAAAGATTCTATGGTCCATTCGGACCACTCAAGCAAGGTCCATAGGTTTTACTCCTTTCAGATTACTATTCGGAGATGAAGCCATGACACCGACGGAGCTTAAAGGAGGATCTCTTCGCATCATCGAACCTGAAAAAGAAAATGAAAGACAAGCCTCGCTAGATCTAACATAAGAAACAAGGCTTTGAGCTATTGCAAATTTGACGAAGTATCAACATCAGACGAAGGCTTGGTATGACCCGAAGATTAATCTTAATGAACTTAAACCAGGTCATTTAGTTTTGCGAAGCATCATAGTGCCAGGGAAATTAGGAAATAAGTGGGAAGGACCATATATCATCCTTCATTCAGGACGCCCTGGTTCTTTTAAGTTAGCAAATTTAGAATGTGAAGAATTAAAGCATGCCTCGCATGCGGAGCACCTTAAGCGATATTTTGCATAGGGGCTCCTTGTAATCATTTGTAAGTACCTTCTAAATAAATAAAGCTCATGGTTCAGATAATGCCTACTTCTCAAATATTCCCTACTTCTAGTGGATGCATTAGAAGAACAGGGTTGATTGCGAAGGAAAGTGTCATTCATTTGAACTAATTTTACGGACTTCGAACCATTGGTTCGAAGCTTCCGACGAGGTGGGAAAGCCACAAAAAATCAGATTCCAAGCCACCGGTTTGAAAGCATCCGTAAAAAGAGTCTAAAGAGACCAAATGATACGGATTCCAAGCTCCATCTTGAAAGCATCCGTAAAAAGAGTCCAAGGAGACCACAAAAGCGGATTCCAAACCACCGGTTTGATAGCATCCGTAAAAAGAGTCGAAGGAGACCAAATGAAATAGACTCCGAGCTAATAGCTTGAAAACATCTGTAAAAATAGTCCAAAGGGACCACATCCGAAAAAAGTACTAAGTTACCAGTTTTCAGACTCCGAATTAATAGAGTCTAAGACATTTTCGAGGTCTTTAGTGACCATTTTTGGACTTATTCCTTAATTTTTAATATGATAAGGGGCTCCGAGCCTCTAAAATTGTACCCCTAACTAATGTTATCTTTGTTGTGCGTAACCACCTTCGATCAAATTTCGGAGATGCTTACACCCAAAGAGGGGATGGGAAGTAGTGAGACAATTTTGAAACTTTCTAGTTTATATTATTCAAACAGATTACATTATATCATGAAAAATATGTGTCTATACCAAGAAGGAAACGAAGACCTCTTCGATCCCTAGAACTACTATCAATATCAGCACGACTTCGAAGGCGACTTGTACCAGAGCCTGGAGTTGTTAGAACTTCGCGCTTAACCCTCTTCCCTTCTTTCGAAGCTCTCAAGTCTTTTTGTTCTTACTGAAGTTCAACCCAACTATGAAGTCATTCAGGGATTCTCTCCTAGCTTCGAAGTCGTTTAGGGTTCTTTTCTACTTGCTCTTTATTAGCATTTTCTTCATCGGACCATTCGACGTCCTCCAAAGATGAAGTTTCTAAACTAACTTCCTTTTCATCCTTTTTAATATAAGCTATTACTTCCTTATATATATCGAGTATAAATTTCCCAGAGCTCCCTCAAGGAATTGAAAATCGAGGATGACTGTGAGGTCTTAGAGCTTCGAAGGTGGCCCATTGCAGGCGGAGTTCTTCGTTATTCTCTAACACTTCGAACTCATCCAAAAAAGGTTGAAAAGCCTAAAAACATTTCCAAATAAGTCTTTTCATTCACAAAAGAATAAAAGCATAAGTTTTTACATAATTGGGGTCGTAAGGAGAGCTAAACCTTCGGGTCCGAAGGAGGCTTGCTGCTCGAAGGCTGCAACTGTGCTAGTTTTTGATGAAGCACTTCATCAATCCATGTCTTGATAGCAGATCGGCCTTCAGCTCTCCAAAATGGTTGAAAGGCCTCCCAAGTCACGACTACTTCGATGGAGGGAGTCAGGAGCCGGTCATCGCTAAAGTTGATGGGGGCTGCTTCAGGCTCTGGCGCAATGGATAGCCCTAGATCTTCGTAGTAACAAAGAACTCCGAGAGCAGCTACTTTGTCGGAGATCTCTCCATACCGAGTACCAGCTGTCTTCATGGTCTTCGCTGCTTCTTGGATCATTTTCAATCTCCATAGTAGAGAGACATCACCAGTCGAAGATGAAGCGCAAGAAGTGCCAAAGTACTCTAGGACACCCCGAAGGGTGTCCATGGTGTGCAAAGCCACTTTCTCACACTTTATCTTGTCTTGAGATAAAGCATTCTTTGACGAAGACAACTTGTTTGTTAGAGATGATAGTCTAGCTGCCTCCGTCATCAAAGAATTCTTTTGTTCGAGCAAGTTGTTGGCCTCCTCTGTCAATTTTAGTTGTTCTTCTCGAAGCTTGACCAGTTCAACTCCCATAGTTGCCTGCTCTCCCCGCAACATTTCCACTTCGGCCCGAAGCACAACTCGTTCAACCTCGAGCTCTTTGTTGGTAGCCTCCAAGCTAATCCTAGCCTTTCTTTCTGCGGCAACCATTTCTTCCAAGCTAGAGGTCCAAATCTCGGAGCTAACAAGAACCCATTGAAGTGTTGTTACTTTCTCCTTGAGCCGGTTGCACTCTTGCTCATGAGATACAACCACAGCTCGAGCTAGGACTATTTGCTGTGAAGGAAGAAAAAGAGAAATGTAAGTAAATTATTTACATATGTTTGAACTAATTCTATTGTTGCAGATACTTCGTACCTGGTAGGCTGCCCGCTCCAAAGTTGCATCTAGCTCTGACCCCTCAGCTTCCCCAAGAATGGAAAGCAAGTCAGTCTCCCCAACTTCACGACTAGCCCGAGCCAAAGACTCTAGCAAAGTCCGAAGTCCAGTCCTCCGTTAGCTAGGAGGGGGAGCCTTGACAAGGCACTCTGGTCATCTTCATTCGGAGAGGGGCTAGAGCGCAGCGAGGCATCTTCGGAGGCTTCCATGGATTGACCTCCCTCCGTGGATTGGCCTCCATCCGTTTACTCTAACGAGGTCCACCCTAGAACAGGAGCAGGAAAAGGTGCTCCTTTACCTTTACCTTTTCCAGGACCCATTGTTGGGGGAAAATATTCCATCTTCAGGATTATCGCAGTAACAAGACAAAGACAAGAAATCAAGTCAAAGGATTCCGACGTATATTCTCAGATGTACGTTGAAGGTAGTTCGAAGTATGAAGACAGACTCTGGTTCGGAGTATATCTTCGAACGTGGACTCTTCCGAGAGCTTCTTTGCCAGCTAAGATGGAAGACTTATCTTCTTTCTCATTAGATTAGTCTTTTACCATTATAGCCCTATTGAGGGTACCGAATAGTTTTCACTATGTCGGTTGTAATAGAGGGGTAAGAAGGTCTTTTCCTTAATGTTTGGGCCTATAAATACCCCCCGTTTTACCCTGTAATAGGGACCGAATACAAGTTATTCAATACACACTTTCAAACTATTCTAAATTATTATCATTTCAGAGGCTTGGAATAGTTTCCTTCGCAAACACTTCGTTTGTTAGTTTCTAATCTTCAGAAACCTGTTACCGTAATCTTTTACACCAACACCCATCTTCATAGCCACTTCGGGAATTGGCTACGAAGACATGACAGCCTCCAGCACAACCTCCGTAGCGGGGGTCACCTTCATCGGAACCGATCCTGTGAAAACCAAAGGTATGTGATTTTACATAAATTTTGTAGGACACAAAAGATGAAAAGAGAAACGGTACTCTGCTAAAGCCTACCTTCAATGTTCTGTTGCCGAACGAGCACTGGAGTGCTCGGAGGCTCGAACATTTGACTGAAGTCCTCTTCGGACTCCGGGCTTCGAACCGAAGGATCAGTTGCCAAGACCTCTTCGACAACTGCAGCTATCTCAACTCCGCCTTCTTCCGCAGCACGAGCTTCTACTTGACTAGGCAGGACATTCTCAGTCTCTGCCTGATCGAGATTATCTCCAGTGACGAGAGCCGCCACCACGTCGTCTTGAGCGGGGACTTCAACTCCCATCCGTGATCCCTCATCTCCTGTTAGGAGGGATTCGAACTCCCTTCGCATTTCTATGTTTGCTTCATATTCAAATGACTCCAAAGATGAAGTGAGGGATTCAGAATGAGCAAGGGACTTCGGTTTCTGGGCCACCTTCTTCACAGGTGTCTTGGTGGGCACTAAAGTCCCTACTTCGGCCTTCCTCTTCTTAGGAGCTTGCTCGGAGATGTCCTAGTCCGGAAGAGGGAGGATTCAACTACGAGTACGCTCCATACTCGTTTAAATCGCTCCCAACTGCCAACCAACTTCACCCTCCACTCCTTTTCGCCAAGCGTAGGAGCCCCGAGGATCTTCTCCGAAGTCCGAACAATTTGCTCCAGAGTGAGGGTGGCGCGTGGAGCTGAAAGATAAGATTTCCTCTTAGTTAAATCATTTTTTGTAAAATCACTACTATGTGTAAACCATTTTGCAGGGCATTCGAGGTTACCTTCAGCACTTGAATAGATCTCTCAGAGTCCACCCTCCGGGTTCCCTTCGAAGTTTATTGTCCAACTGGCCATCAAAGGCGGAATTCAGAGTCCAATAAACTCCTCTGCTAAGTCTCGCATGCTCATGCAATGGCTTATGGCTTGCAGCAGTCTGAGACGAGCTTCAAGCTGACCCGGGTTCGGATCAACCTCTACTTCCGTCCGATAGAAGATATCTTCGAGGGGTCCAGCCAAGGCGTTGTCCGCTCCTACTTCAGCATAGAACCAGCGAAGGACCTAGTCTGTATACCATCTGGCATTGGTAGCCTTCGCTAGAAATCGAGTTTGATATTCATCTCGAAGACGGAAGTTGATGCTGCCAAAAGGAATCACCATCTTCTCTCCTCTGATTCCTTGGTAAGTCTTTGGCTGGCAGGAGGCTTTGTGAAGTGCTGCAAAGATCTCAGCTCTCCCCTCGCAACCTTCGGCTCACATCGCCCACTCGAACATAGCCAAGCGTGCAATTGCATTGGGCGACAGTTGAGGAAGAGTAACATGGAACAATCTCAGTACCTCTGATAGAAAGTCCATAGCCGGAAGCCCTAATCCAGCTTCCAAAAAAGCTTCGAACATGACCACCTCTCTGACCTATGGTGAAGGAATTGCTTCTGTGCTAGGCTGACGAATCTTGATCCCCAGACTCGTCTTCCCCGCAATCGCCATGGCAATGGATTTCTTTGAGCAAGTCGACGGTCCCATGTTGTACGAATGGTCCATGTATTTGGCTGACACCGGGAGAAGATCATGAGGACCAGTCGGACGAGGATTGCCCGAAGGCACCGTTGCTGCCGCCATCGCTTGCTGCCTGGCCAAGGTCGAAGCAGGAATGGGAGCTTTGTGGCTAGTTTTCGCCATGAGAGAAGGTGGAGCTCGAGTTTGGATTCACAAAGTCGAAAGGGGGAAAATGCAGGAGTAGTTGGTAAAGTATCTAAAACGCACCTTTACCCTCTTATTTATAGTGTCTATTCGCAGGCTGAGCACCGTTCATATTTTACTTTCCGTCTTCTTTACCATTATAAATTATCATGACTCTTCGTGAGAATTCATGTCTCTAGAAAAGAAGCGGTGGTGTAACTCTCTTTGAGAAAAGGAGTAACGCCTATTTCTGTGAGTCTAACGGTTATTTCAGCTTCGCAAGGATTTGTTTTCGAAGCTACTTCGACGAGTATCTCCGCATATAAGCTAATTCGAAGATTGCGAATCTCAGAAAGCTTCAAAGAATGGTAAATTTTGCTAAGTCCCTGAGCATGAAACTATTTCTTGTGTATACTGCTCTCCTTGCCATACATCTTATTCGGAGAAGCGTATTCGAGGGGCTATTGTTGGGGGAAAATACTTCATCCCTAGAATCTTCAAGATTACAAGACAAAAACAACTCATGAGATCGAAGTCCAAGACTTGACTCTGTACTGACGTAGAGTTAAAGTCGGAGGGTCTACCAGACTCCGGTTCGAAGATACACTCCGAAGACTCCCTCTCCGCAGTAGAGAACTGCCGCAAGGATAGAAGACTTATCTTCTTTCTAATTAAATTAGTCTTTTACCATTTTAGCCCTATTAGGGGTAACGAACACTACTACAAAGAGACACTGTAGCGGCGGGCAAAAACGACCTATAGTGGCGGGCATCCAGTCCGCCACTACTATCGCTGGTTAGCAGTGGCGGTCAGAGCGCCCGCCACCGCTGTGTCAACAGCAGTGGCGGGCACGCTGACCTCATCTGCCCGCCACTGCTATTATCAATAGCAGTGGCGGGCAGATGATATCAGCGCGCCCGCCACCACTATGTCAACAGCAGTAACGGGCGCGCTGACCTCATCTGCCCGCCACTACTGTTATCAATAGCAGTGGCGGGCAGATGATGGAATGTTGAACAAGCATAGAAAGACTGGCCACGTACTATGTGGGTTCCTCATCTCACCGAAGGGATTCATTCCATCCGTGCTAAGTCTCATCCTGATATTTCTAGGATCGTCCGAGAAATCTGGATGGGCCAGGTCAAATGATTTCCACTGTCTAGCATCTGCAGGGTGCCGAAGTTTTCCGTCCTTCTTTCGCCCAGCGAAATGCCAGATTAATAGTTCAGCATCTCTAGGATTAGAGAACATACGTTTCAAGCGATCAATCACCGGTAGGTACCACATTACTAAGGCTAGAACTTTCCTCTCCGTCTTTTTTCCAGGATGGTCTTCAATAACATTTTTATCCCTCTTCTGCAACCTCTTATTATTCTTCTTCTGGTGGTCATTGTAGTCCTCCACACAGTCATTTGGATGTTTGTATCGACTCGCGTTGCACTGTGGACATCTTTCTAACAATCCATACTCTTTTCGATATAGGATATAGTGGTTCGGGCATGCATGAATCTTCTGAACGCCCAAAGTCAACGGACAAATCATCTTCTTTGCTTGGTACGTATCAGATGGTAAACCATTGGGTTTTGGCAAAACCTTTTTTAGGAGTTGTAAAAGATCTGAAAAACTAGTGTCAGATCATCCATTGCTGGCCTTCAGTTTCATAAGCTCAAGAATTGTGTACAACATAGTATACTGCTTATCGCATCCGTGGCGTTCCTCGTAAAGAAGGTTTTTTGATGCTTTGTCAAGTGCTTCAAAGTTATCGTATACTTTGGTTGTAGTTCTCTGCAACAACACCTCAGGCGCAACATTTCGCATCAGTTCCTCCACATCAAAGGTGTCATCATCATCATGTTGATCAACATCATCATGTGTTATGTCGGATGTATGATCACAACCTCTTCTATGTTGATGAGCATCTTGCGGCACATCAGAATCTTCAGGCGGATTTTGGCCCATCTCACCATGTTTCGTCCATATATAATAGTTCTTCACGAAACCATTTTTCAACAAGTGAAATCGTATGGTTTCACGATCAGAACACGGATACATCGCTTCGTTTTTACAAACTTTACAAGGACAATATATTGCCTCTTCACTCTGACGGGAAGCATATTGTGCGGCAGCTTCAGTAAATTCAGTTACTCTGTTAAAATATGCCACCACATCTCCGTCGTTGGATGAGTACATCCAGGACCTGTGCTTCATCTAAAACTTATATTATTTGAAGAAATATTAATAAATTCATTATTGTTAATTTTAGTAATTTACAAATTGAAAATATATTGATTTATTATCGCTCATAACAACATTAATTACAAATCCTCAATGCTTTAATTAAAACTATTTATTAAGCAGAAAACATTATTAAATAAATTAACTATATTGGTTTCTCTCTCTCCAAAGAACATAACTCTAGACCTATAATCATAAATCAAATTAAAAAAGAGATTAAAATGATGTAAATCAATATACAAGTGATGAATAATTGTGAGGAGAGTCATATTTGTTCATTTGGGAGAAGGTAACACTATAAATGGAAGATTATTTTAAAATTTCTATTCACAAACCCAAAATTAGAAAAACGCTAATAACTCATTGTATACATGATTAAATACAAAATAAATGTGAGATTCGGCATGGATTTACCTCCTAGAATGAAATCCTTCAATAGAAACGAAAACAAAGCCTCCCCCCTCTTTATCTAGATTTTTGTCGCCATTGTACGGACAAAATTAAATGCGAACTCCAGTAGAGCTCGAGGAGGAAGAAGCTGCACATTTGTAGCTAGAATAGTAGTGGCGGTCGCAAGTGATGTCATCAATACTTTAGTGGCGGCCATATTAGCAGCGGCGGGCAGCACCAGCGCCCGCCACTGCTATTGGTACAATAGTGGCGGTCCGGGATGACGTCAGCACCGACCGCCACTACTTTACCAACAATAGTGACGGGCGCTAGTGCTGCCGTCAGCACCAGCAACTGTAGTGGCGGGCATCTAATGGCCCGCCACTATAGTGGTTTTGCCCAACGCCACTACAATGACGATTTGTAGTAGTGGAAATAGTTTCCACTATGTCGGTTGTAACTGAGGTGTAAAAAGGTCTTTTCCTTAAAGTTTTTACCTATAAGTACCCCCATTCTCACCCTGTAATAGGCATCGAATATTCAGATATTCAATACACAACTTCGAACTACTTCGAGCTATTATCCAATACAGAGGCTTGAAATAGTTCGCTTCACAAACTCTTCGTTTGTTAGTTCTTAATCTTAGAGAACCTGTTAGTGTAATCTTTTACGCCAACAGTATGTGAGCCGACTGGACTATAGGAAGCCAAACGGACCAACCTAATACTTAGCTTTGTTAAAATTTATTTTATAAAAATCTACTTCATACTTTTTGTTCCTCTCCCTTACTCTTTTGAACTTGTTTTATTTGTAGATGCCTGTCCACCATGTCCACAGCTTTTGTCGGCACAGCGAGGGATTCATCCGGGAGCTCTGGATAATGGTGACCTTTCTCGGGTTCACCTTCGAGCTAGAGTTCCATGCAGTGTACATGGAGGAGTTCACGGGTCCTTGTGATGTTTCCGTCACGATGCACGTGTCCGGCGACCGCTTGCCTATCTTCATGGCAGCACATGGGGACCCAACCTTCGATGTCGCATGTCAGCGCGCCGCCCTCCAGGCCCTCATGGAGTTGAGGATGATCTACGATGATCATCTTCGAGACTCATCGTTCTGACTGGTACCGATGTGTACCCCCGGCGCCCACCACAGCATCTACGTCAGTTTCCTCTTCGACCATGACCCGGTCATGGCCTGGCACACCCGACTCCTCCAGTCCATGGACGACCTCCACACTGAGGCCGTGCTCGACGCCGAGGAGCACCATGAGGCGATTGAGTTTCTTTGCCACAAGACGAAGAGCTTGATCTAGCATAACGGCGAGCTACAGCGCAGGATCATCCAGCTGCAGAAGGACATCATGGAGATGCTTCCCCTCATCCCGAAGAGGAAGAATCCCATCCGGGAGCCAGCCCCTCGCCCCAAGAGGATCACGTCGCCACTAGCACCTGCCGGACTGTCTAGTTCCAGCGCCGTTGCCCCACGCCACGCCATCATCTCCGACCCCATCATCGAGAACATCCTTGAGCCCACCGTCCCCCAGGATACTCGTGGTTCCGAGAGAACGGAGACTTCCTCAGGCAATGAGTAGATTCCCTTAGACGATAGTTCTCGTTGATTGTTTTATGATTGTGGTACCATCTACAACAATTTGTGTTGTAGGTGGTGTAAAAATAAGAGCCCCAATGTGATAAATAATTTAGAACCACTTTTTATAAGATCATCCATGAAATATTTTTGGAATAAACTTTTTTCTAAGCATTTCTATTATGTTTAAAAATATTATTGTTCTCAGAAGTTGGTAGACAACCAGAACACCGGTTCCAACAACGAGGAGGGGGTAGCCAACGGCCTGCCCGGGAGTGTTGTGACCAACTGGGATGCGACGGGCCAGCGCCAATCTGGGCTGCCATCTGCCAACCATCCCACGTTTGCAGAAATGATGGCGAATCAAAACCAATTGATCACCACCCTCTTAACACAGATGCAGCACCAGTAGACTCAGTTGGACCGTCTACAGCAGCAGAACGTGGAGCTAGCCCCTCGTCAACAAGCCCCCGCTCTCGCGCCTCAGCTCTCACAGTTCTTGCGCGTGAGACCCCCATCTTCTCAAGCACGACGAACCCCATGGAGGCCAGTGATTGGATCAGGACGATTGGAAAGGAGCTGGGCCTCCTCCCATGCTCGGACCGAGAGCGAGTGGTGTTCGCCACTCACCAGCTCCATGGACCCGCCATAGAATGGTGGGACAACTACCGTGAGTCTTAGCCCGACGATCATGAACTGTCTTGGGCGGAGTTCACCATTGCCTTTCGTGCTGCTCACGTCCCCACTAGAGTCGTCGCCGTGAAGTAGCAGGAATTTCGGGACCTGCAGCAAGGAAACTGGACCGTCATGGAGTACCTCCATGAGTTCAACCGTTTGGCCCAATACGCGCCAAAGGAAGTTCGGACGGATGCCGCCTGGCAAGCAAAGTTCCTCCGGGGACTGAAGGATGAGCTCTCCATATAGCTCATCACCGCCAACTACGCCGACTTCCAATGGTTGGTGAACAAGGTCATTCTTCAAGAGACCAAACAGAACAAGCTGGATCTCAAGAAGAGAAAGATGATCGCCTTCAAGCATCACAAAGGGAATATCCAGAGGACCCGCTTCATCCCTCCACCATAAGCGCCCGCCTACCATCCTCGACCCGTCTACAGGCCACCGCACACTGCTAGTGGCTCAAGTATCGGGAATCCTCGCCCCGCTCCACCAGCTCCAACCGCCCCACCAGCACTTGCTGCTAAAGCCCCGATGCTGAGGGACCAAAACGGCAAGCCGATCATCTTCTTCAACTGCCAGAAGGAAGGGCACTAATCCCACCAGTGTCCTCATCCCAAGCAACCCCAAGGCGCTGCGGCCAACCAGGCAGTTCACACCCGCGTCAACCACATCAACGCCGAAGAAGCTCAGGAGGCCCCCGAAGTCGTGCTCGGTATGTTCATAGCAAATTTCGTACCCGCAATAGTGCTATTTGATTCAGGGGCAATGCATTCTTTCATATCAGAAGATTTTGTGAGAATAAATAACTTGGAAGTACTCCCTCTGCCCGTCCCCATGATGATCGCCACCCCCGGCAAGAGGACCCTAACTAATCTGTTCAGCCCAAGGGTAAGGATAGAAATCCAAGGAGTGTTGTTTTAGGCCGAGCTAGTTCTTATAGAGTGCACGGGACTTGACCTCATCCTAGGGATGTATTGGTTAATGAAGCACAATGGAGTGATAGACTGCGCTAGTAAGTCCATCACCGTGACCAGTTCCGGAGGAGAACCTGTCAGCTTTAAAATGACTACCCGTGGCCCTAAAGGAGTATCGCTTCACTTGATGGCCTTAGAAGAAGTGCCCGTGGTCTGAGAATACCTAGACGTCTTCCCAGAGGACCTGCCAGGGATGCCTCCCAAGAGGGACATCGAATTTAGGATCGAGCTTGTCCCCATGACCACCCCCATCTCCAAGCGCCCGTACCGAATGGCCGCTAACGAGTTAGCTGAAGTGAAGAGCAATATTGAGGAGTTGGAATAGAAACGGTACATCTGACCGAGTACCTCACCTTGGGGTGCACCGGTTATCTTCGCCATGAAGAAAGACAATACCAATAGAATGTGTGTGGATTATAGGGCCTTGAACGATGTGACTATCAAGAACAAGTACCCGCTGCCTCGGATCGATGACCTTTTTGACCAGTTGAAGGGATCCTCGGTGTTCTCCAAGATCGACCTCAGGTCAGGTTACCACCAGCTAAGAATTAGGGAAGAAGACATCCCCAAGACTTCCTTCACGTCCCGCTATGGATTATACAAGTAGACTATGATGTCGTTCGGACTCACGAATGCCCCCGCCTTCTTCATGAACATGATGAACAATATATTCATGGATTTATTGGATAATTTCATTGTGGTATTCATTGATGATATCCTCATCTATTCCAAGACCAAGGAAGAGCATGAAGACCACCTCCGTTTGACCCTAAGGAAGCTGAGGGAATAGTAGTTGTATGCCAAGTATAGCAAGTGTGAGTTTTGGTCATCCGAGGTAATGTTTCTCGGCCACGTGATATCTATCGGAGGAATAGCGGTGGACCCTACCACCGTGGAAGCCATGACCAATTGGTTATAGCCAACAAATGTGACAGAGATCCAGAGTTTTCTGGGATTCACCAGGTATTACCGCAGGTTCATCGAGAACTTTTCCAAGATAGCAAAGCCCATGACCAGATTGCTGGAGAAAGAGGTAAAGTTTGAATGGACTCCAGACTGTGCAGAATGTTTTTAAACCCTCAAGAGGAAGCTCGTGTCCACCCTAATTCTAACCCTGCCTGACATACGGAAGGACTTCCACGTCTACTATGATGCCTCTCGCCAAGGGTTGGGATGTGTTCTTATGCAAGATGGGAAGGTGATATCCTATGCCTCTCGTCAGCTGAGGCCGCATGAGCTAAATTACCTGACCCATGACCTAGCATTGGTAGACGAAGTTCACGCCTTGAAGATATGGAGGCACAATCTTGTGGGTAACCGGTGTGAGGTCTTCACCGACCATAAGAGCCTTAAGTACATATTCACCCAACCGGACCTGAACCTCAAGTAGAGAAGGTGGTTGGAGTTAATCAAGGATTATGACTTAGGCATCCACTATTATCCAGGAAAGGCAAACGTAGTGGCAGATGCCCTAAGACGGAAGGGGTACTGTAATGCCATCATGGTATAGGACCAGGCCCCGTTGTTATACAAGGAGATGGAAAGGTTGAATTTAGGGATCACCACCTAGGCATACCTCGCTGCCCTAGAAGCTAGACCTGTCTTAATGGACTAGATCCGTGAGACGTAGAAGGAAGACCTTGATATCCAAGAGATCCAGAAGAATATGAGGAAGGGTAAATCCCCAGGTTTCTCCGAAGATGAGAATGGTACCGTCTGGTTCGGAAACCAGATATGCGTGCCCGACAAGCTCGAGTTGAAAGCCCTCATCCTTCAAGAAGCCCACTAGACTCTATACTCCATACATCCCAGGAGTACAAAGATGTACCAAGACCTGAGGGAGAAATACTGGTGGGTCAGCATGAAGAGGGAAATAGCTGAGTATGTGGCCAAGTGCGACACATGTCGGTGAGTCAAGGCAGAGCACCAGAGGCCTGCCGGACTTTTGCAACCTCTCAAGGTCCCCGAGTGGAAGTGGGAAGAAGTAGGGATGAACTTCATCATAGGATTCCCTAGGACCCAAGCCGGTCACGACTCTATCTGGGTGATCATTGATTGACTCACCAAGCTGGCTTATTTCATCCGGTCAAGATGACATACAACGTCGCGAGACTGGCTGAGCTATACATGAATCAAATCATGTGCCTACATGGGGTTTCGAAGAAGATCGTGTCTGACCAAGGAAGTCAGTTCACCTCCAAGTTTTGGAAGAATCTTCAGGAATAGCTCGGTATCTGGCTGAACTTCAGCATCGCCTATCATCCACAGACCAATGGCCAGACCGAAAGGGTGAAACAAGTGTTGGAAGATATGCTTAGAGTGTGCACCCTAGACTTTGGCGGAATGTGGGATAAGAACTTGCCGTATGTGGAGTTCTCCTACAACAACAGCTATCAGGTCAGCCTGCAGATGTCCCCATTTGTGGCACTTTACGGACGTAAGTGCAAGACACCGCTACTTTGGGATCAGACCGGTGAGTCATAGTTTTTCGGGACAGATATTTTACGAGAAGCCAAAGAGAAGGTTAAAGTCATCAGGGACTGGTTAAAGATAGCCCAGTCCCGATAGAAGAGATATGTCATAACCGACGAAGAGATTTGACCTTTTAGGAGGGCGATTATGTCTACCTCTGAGTCTGTCCCCTCCGAGGTAGCCAAAGGTTTAACATGAGAGGAAAGTTAGATCTCCGTTATGTCAGACCCTTTCATATCCTCTGCCGGCATGGAGAGGTTGCATATCAGTTGGAGCTACCACCATCTTTGGCAGGAGTCCATGATGTGTTTCACGTCTCTCAGCTGAAGAAATGCCTCCGAGTACTCGCTGAACAGGATGACCTCCAGCAGCTCAACGTCCAAGAAGACCTAACCTACATCGAGAAACCTGTCCGGGTTCTTGAGATCAAGGAAAGAGTGACTAGGAGCCGAGTGGTCCGCTTCTGCAAGGTTCAATAGGATAATCACCCCATCGAGGAAGCCACCCAGCAAAAAGAGGAGGAGCTAAAGACCTAATACCTCGAGCTATTCGAGAAGCTATCCGAATCTCGAGGACGAGATTCTCTGTAAGGGGGATAGGTTTGTAACACCCCAAATTTCCAAAAAGGTAAAAATACATTTTATTTATATTTTTCTGAAAAATAATTATTTCTGATTTTCCATAAAGCTGAAAATGCTCAAATAAACAGAAATCTAGAGAAGCAGTCCAAACCAGAGCCTAAGAAAAATTCTATATGATCATAAGGCCAAGACCTATTTTTGAGAATTTTTACAAATTTTTATCATCCTTGGAAGCAACCCAAACATTTTAAGTCAATTTCAGCAATTTTTTTTTCAGAAATGCCTTTAAACAGTAATGGGCCCCTCTTCCCCATTTCTCCCTCCACGGGCTGGCCTAGCCCACTCCACCCAATGCCCCTCACTGACAAGCAGGCCCCACTCGTCAGTGACCCCCCTCTCTCTGCGCACGCGCCCGAAGCCCCGGTCCCACCTGTCGGCGCCACCCCCCCGGCCGAGCCCGACCCCACCCATTAGGCCTGACCATTGCCACGCCCACGCCCGCAGCCACCCGCTGACAGTGGCCCCCACATGTCAGCTCCATCTTCCACCTCGCGCCGCCCCCAAATCTCTCTGGTCGAAACCCTAGCTCCGCGATCCCCTCGCTGCCGGCCCCTTCCATAAAATTGACGCTGGGTTAAATCTCCCTGAGATCCACTGGTTATTTCCCCCTATTAATCGACGCGTTTGAATCCCAGAATCGCAGTGCGCATGCATGGCAAGAGATCGCCAGAAATATGGAAAGTACCCTTGGGTTTCCATGTACACGCCTACCATTTCTACACCGCTGGCACCTCTATTTAAACCCCAAACCACCGCTGCATTCGGTCTTCATGCCTAATTGCAACCAACCCGAGCAGAACACCCGTGCTTTGCTTTTTAACGCCGCACCACCGCCTGGACTCCAACCACCGCTCGCCATCACCGGAGGCCTCCTCTGTCATCGTCGACTACACCACCATGACCACCGTGACCTCCATCACCTCGGCCACCCCTTCCTTGCCAACGAAACCCGCCATAGCCCCACCGCCGATGAGAACCCGAATGCCTTCGCCGCTCCCGCTCGACACCGGCCACGCTCCATCGACCCCAGGCCTGATCTCCGATACCCCCTTAACCATCGTGCTGTGTTGGTCCCATTTTAGCCTTCTGAACTGGCCAACGGCCATCGCCGTCGCCGCTAGCCCGTCGCCGTCACCGGAGGAGATGACCGACATTGGTAAAGTACCCGTGCCATGTCAAGATTAAATCGACCGCTCTGTTTAATCTGCCCTATCAGATCTCAGTGAAGGGGTACCATGCGATCTCGTGTGTCCATTTTCACTTAAAACCCCCCACCTTTCCCGCAGCCGCCCGATCGCGATCCAATGGCGATCCGCGATCCGGCACACGCGCACAGTGCGCGGGTTCACGGTGGGTTCGGCTCACCATGGACCGGCGACTATTTTAGATTTAAAATAAATTCCAGAAATTGTTTTAAACTTCAAAAATTCATAACTTGCTCAATTTAACTCCAAATTTGACCATTCCAATTTTAGAAAATTTATCTTTTTATTCTCTTCTTAATTATACAATAAAAACAATAGGTTTATTCTGAACTTTCTATTATTAATAAATTTGGAGTTTAAAATACATTAGGGTACATTTTTATTCCTTTTTAGAAAATTCATAACTCCATCAAAATTTATTTTAAAAATTCAGATAATAATTTCAGAAGCTTAATAACTTTATTTTCCTTAATTTAACCCAATCAAAACCTATATGCTTGTTGTGTGATTTTGAATTGTTTAATTGAATGTTATGTTTATTTTATTCGTATCGGGAAGATTACGATGCCGTCGAAGAGTCAGAGTACTACCCGGAGGTTCCACCATCACCTTTCTCCGAGCAAGGCAAGTCACCAAACTAATTTTTGAGCATATTGAACCTAGTTTCTTAAAATATCGCTAAAACTCATAGGTAATACATGCATTAGTCAAATTGAAAGCCTTACATTATATTTATTTAGATCCCCAACCTTGAAGTTCAAGCCCAAGCCATACTATCGAGCCTAAACTCCTTGTCACCATATTACTAGTATTATTAGATAGTGTCCAATGTATTGATACAACCGCTATATGTTAAAAATGAGTCGTAGAGATTTTGATTCTATTATATGATCCCGTTGTTCTCTCACCCCTGGAATTCTGTTGGATATGGAGTTTTGGTTAATTATGTAAGCATGGTAGGTTCCAGGTGCAAGCTAGGGCATTGGTCGGTAGCACCCGAGGCACTATAAGGACCGGTCTACGGGATCCATTGCAATACACTTCCGTACTAACCACAAGTCTAGTGGGTAAGTCCAAACTAAGGTATGGGGCATTTCAACTCGAGGCACCACTTGGAGATGGGTGAAGCAGCACCTACGGGTAGCTTGTACCGACGTGGCACAAAAGGGGGTGCGACGTTAGCCCAGAGTGGTCGGGCGCGTCGGTGAAACCTAGAGCGGGTGTTATCAGATTGGAGCATCTCATGTTGAGGTTTTGGCACGAGTTCCTGTGGTATGGGTCATCTCATTACACTTTGGTGTGGATGCCTTATGAGTATAGTAGTACACCTCTGATCAGAGTTTAAATCTTTTCGAAAAGTCGAGCCCACGGTCAAAGGCGGGTTGCGTGACTACTCGTAGTTAGTTTACATTTATGAGTGTTGCATGATGACTTGGCATGTAAGGACTGTTGAGCGATGAGGGAAAACGTACTCCTCGAGTTAGATGATGATGCATTATTTATGTTTATTAGTCTGTATAATTGAATTGGCTACACTAAATGCTGCAACTTGAAAATGTACTTTTCCGCATGTTAAACCCTTATCATTCCTTTGTTATTACCCTGCATTATTATTGCATTCTCGGTGGCTTGTTGAGTACTTTTGTACTCATACCCGTTGGACAAACACTTGAGAGACTGCGTACTACGAGGAGGATGGTCTGGAGTAGCGACCCAGTCAAGAGAGAGATCCTAAAGAAGATGTTCATCATGTAGTTTTATTTTTCATAGTTTCTTTCTAAATTTTATACTTATGTAATAATGTGGTCTGCGAACCACGAATGAGTGACTGTATGTACATTTTCGCATGATGGACATCTTGTTATTATTGTTTTTCTGAGGAAATTTAATAAAGTCTGGATTTCATTAAATCCAGGCGTTACAAAAATGAACCCGCTCAAGTGTGCTTTTGGCGAGTTGACGGGCAAGTTCTTAGGATTTATGATTCATGAAATAGGTATTGAGATTGATCCTAATAGGCTTGAGAAGATTAAAAACTCTGAAGCGCCGACAGGCAAGAGAGATGTGCAAAAGTTTCTAGGCTAGGTTAATTATTTGTGCGGCTTTATATCTAACTTGTCTAGCAAAATTGATGCTTTTGTCCCCAAACATCGGCTAAAGAATGAAGTCGAATTCACTTGGGGGGCAAGTCAGCAATGCGCTTTTGAGAAGATTAAAGAGTGATTGTCATCACCACCTGTGGTAAGAGCACTAAAAGTCAGGATTCCGTTTCGGCTATATGTTGCTGTAGAAGATAGCATGATAGGAGCTGTGCTAACTCAAGAAGTGGAGGTAAAAGAGTACATCATGACATTCTTAAGTCACCGTCTATTGGATACCGAGATGAGGTATGTATTCTTAGAACGTTCATGTTTGTCACTTTATTATGCATGTACCAAACTTCTCCACTATCTTCTATCTCGCACATGTATTATTACTTGTCAAACTGATGTTATCAAGTACATGTTGCAAAAGCCAATTCTAAGCTGGAGAATTGGAAAGTGGACTTATGCTTTGATTGAGTATGACTTGGCTTATGAACCTCTGAAAGCTATGAAAGGCCAAGTCGTCACAAATTTTATAGTTGATCACCATGTAGATGTCAATTGGAGTAGTGATACTGCTTTGATTGAGGTAATACCATGGAGACTTTAGTTTGATGGTTTAGCTTGCAAGAATGGCCAAGGTGTTGGAGTTGTGCTCATATCACCTAGTGGTATGAGTTTCGAGACCTTGGCCCGGTTAGAGTTTGCTTGTACTAATAATCAAGCCGAATATGAAGCTTTGTTGTTAAGACCTGAATTGCTAAGCTCCATGGATATTAAATATGTTTATGCATATGGTGATTCACTATTAGTAGTTCAACACGTAGCTAAAGACGCTCAATGTTTTAATGGTTTGCTAAATAGTTACTTGGATAAATGTCTAGACATAATTGCTACTCTTGATAATTTTGAGATTTCACATGTGTCTAGAGAAGCCAATTCAGTAGCAAATGACTTGGCTCAGCAAGCATCTGGTTACCAAATTAAAAGAGATAAATTTTTCGCATAAGAAAAACATATGCTTGACTTTATTTCAGTACCCGAGTCAGAACACATCGGTCCGACTAGCCTGAGATGGATGGTCCGACCGCAGGTGTCTGGTAGGTCTTACTGGGCATGCCAGGCCGGTATGACCACCCTATGTCAGCCATCCGACAACGACTGGTCTGACCGGCCCTCAATGGTCGGTCTGACCACCTTGTGTCAGGTGGCTTTAGAGCACAAGGGGCAGGTTCAAATCTATGAATCGAACGCCAATTCTAATGAGGATTTGCCGAGTACTTCAGGAAATCATGTAGATGATTGGAGAACTCCAATTATTCAATATTTGAGGGATCCTAATAAGCGGGTTGATCAGAAAATTCGGCGGTAAGCATTTAAATTTGTGCTATTTGATGATGAGTTGTATCGCCCAACTGTTGATGGAGTACTTTTGAGGTGTTTGAATGCCGATCAGTCTAGACTTGCTGTGGGTGAAGTACATGAAGGTCTTTGTGGTACTCATTAGTCAGCCCAGAAAATGAGTTGGGTGCTCAAAAGAGTGGGTTTTAAGTACAATAGAGGATGTAAAGCTTGTCAAAGGTTTGGTAATATTCAGCTTGCTCCTGCATTTTTACTTAACCCTATTATCAAACCATGGTCGTTCTTAGGTTCGGCCTTGGACTTCATCGACCAAATTTATCCTTCCCCTTCAAAAAGGCATCGGTTCGTGTTGATGGCTACAGATTACTTCACCATGTGGACCGAGGCCATGCTTCTCAAGAACATGACGCAGAATGAGGTAATTGATTTCATCTTGAAGCACATTATACATAGATTTGGCATTCCTCAAAATCTTAATACAGATCAGGGGTGCTTCATTTGTTTCTAAAGAAGTATGTGATTTTGCCGAATCTTTTGGTATAAATTTGGTCAACTCTTCACCATACTATGCTCAGGCCAATGTTCAGGTCGAGTCTAGTAATAAAATTGTGATTAATCTCATTAAGAAAAAGATTAAAGAGTTCCCTAAAAGGTGGCATGAAGTGTTTTCTGAGGCATTATGGGCATGTAGAGTTGCAAAGCATGGTGCCACCAAAGTAAGTCCATATGAGTTAGTATATGTACAAGAAGTCGTTTTACCCGTAGAGGTGAATCTTGGCTCTTTAAGGTTAGTCAAGCAAGATGGCTTATCGGTCGATGAGTACGAAATCTCATTTGAAAGATAATTTGGAAGAAGTGACCGATAAGAGGTTAAGAGATCTAGAGGCAATAGAAAGAGACAAAAGAGTAGTGGCTAGAGCTTATAACAAGAAGGTGAGAGCGAATCGTTTCAAGTTGATGACTTGGTTTGGAAGATGATTTTGCCTTTAGGCACCAAGAGCCCAAAATTTGGTAAATGGTCGCCTAGTTGGGAAGGTCCTTTTAGAGTTGTTGAAATCGCACTAGGTAATGCATATTTGCTAGAGTCTCTTCAAGGAGAGCGATTTCGTAGAGCTTTGAATTGTAGGTATTTGAAAAAGTACTACCCAAGTGTGTGGAAAAATGCTTGAAGTGTCGAAAGGCTGATATGGAGCATATTGCACTAATCTCGTTGTGCTTTTGACTAACTAAAGTTTGCCAAAATGTAGTGGGCATTTGTTGATAGCAAAAAATGGCATTAATGTTAAAAATTATCAAAATATCTTTTTTTGGTAGTTTACCAAAAATATGCCAAGACTTGGCATAGGCCGGTAAAACCAGCCATGTAGGCCTGGTCAGACCGGCCACGTAGGCCCAGTCAGACCGACCCAATCTGTATCTGATTCAGATTAGCTGATTTTCGGTCTATTTTATATCTAATTAATTATTGCCGTCTTGGAACCCGTGTCCAACTCAAAATAGAGCGCATGCACTCATGACCAACCTCTATAAATAGAGGCAAGGCTGATTCAAGGAGGCCGCCCAAAACCTTAATAGATCCAATCTATTATCTCTTTGAATCATACCTTTACTTTCTTGCCCTAGATTCAATTCATCAAGTAGATCTTCGTGAGTTTGCATTGAAAGCTCTCCGTCCGACGCATTGTAATCACGGTAAGTCCTTGTCGGTTCGTATAACACCCCTAATTTTAAAAAGGTAAAATTTAAATTAAGAAAATGAATTTTCTAGAAAATAATTATTTTTGATTTTCTATAAACTGAAAATGTCCAAGTAAATAGAAATCCAGAAAAATAATTTAAATATTGACCAGAGAAAATTATTTCATGTTCTTAAGGGCAAGATACAATTTTGATAATTTTTACAAATTTTTATAGTCTTTGCTACTGGCTCATAATTTATAAAGCATTTTCTATAATTATTTTTATTCAAAAATGAATTTTAAATAGCATTGGGCCGCCACCTCCTATTCTCACTTCACCGGTCGTCCCAGTCCATTTGCCTTCGTACCCCCTCACTGACAGGTGGAACCCACCTATCGACGCCCTCTACCTCGCGCCCGAGCGCGTGGCCCACTAGAAAATTTATGGTGTTTTGGTCTATTAAGTTAGTATGGTGGGTTCCGGGTGCAAGAGAGGGCATTGGTTAGTCGCACCCGGGGCACTATAAGGACCAGTCTATGGGATCCTTTGCAAAAAACTTCTGTACCAACCATAAGTCTAGTTGGTAAGTCATGACTGGAGGTATGCGACGTTCCAACTCGAGGCGCTTTATGGATAGTGGCAAGTAGCACCAGCGGGTGACTTGTACAATGAGGCACAAAAGGGGGCACGGTGTTGGCACCTGTGTGTGTCATTGGGTTGAAGCGTTTCATGCTAAAGGTTTTGGCATGAGTTCGTGTGACTTGGGTCATCTGAACACACTGTGGTGTGCATGAATAAGTGTCTTGTGGGTACAGTAGTACACCTTTGATTTTCAAAGTCTAAATCTTTTCGAAAAGCCGAGCCCACAGTTAAGGGCGGGTTACGTGACATCCCACAATTAACTTATACTTGTGAAGTGTTGCATGATGATATGGCATATAAGGACTATTGAGCGAGGAGTAACGCTAGTACTCCTCAAGTTAGAAAGTATTGCATTGTTCATGATTTATTATTTTGAATAAATTAAACTGGACTACATTAAATGTCGCAACATAAAAATGTAATTTTTTGCACTTTAAACCATCGTTCCCTCTTTGTTATTATCCTGCATTATTATTGAATTCTCGGTGGTTGTTGAGTAACTTTGTACTCATACCCGTTGAAAACCCCTTCAAAGGCTTCGTATTACGATGAGGATGGTCTGCAATAGCGACCTAGTCAAGGACACGACCCTCGAGGAGTTGTTCATCCCGAAGCTTTATTTTTATTAGTTTCTTTTATTTCTACACTTGTGTAATAATATGGTCTGCGAACCACGAATGATTGATGTACGTACGTTTTCGTGTGTTGAACATTTTATTATTATTGATTTTCCTTGGAAAATTCAATAAAGTCCCGAATTTATTAATTCTAGGCGTTACAAGATGGTATCGGAGCCGACTTGACTATAGGAAGCTAAACAGACCCGCCCAATACTTAGCTTTACAAAAATCTATTTCGTAAAAATCCACTTCAAATTTTTCTTCTCTCCCTTACTCTTTAAACTTCGTCTTATTTGTAGATTCTAGGTCACCACGTGCACAGATACCTTCGGGATCACGATGGATTCGTCCGCGAGTTTCGGATGCTCGTGACCTTCCTCAGATTCATCGACGAGCCCCAGTTCCATGGAGTCTACCCTAAAGAAATTGCAGGTGCTTGTGACATCTCCATCGCCGCTTTCTAGGCCCTCACAGAGTTGAGGCTGATTTACGACGTTTATCTCCGAGACACCTCCTTCCGTTATGTACCGATGCATACTCCAGGAGCCCACCGCAACATCTACGTCAGTATTCTCTCTGACCGTGACATCGCCATGGCCAGGAGCACTCATCTTCTTCAGGCAATGGATCACCTTCACACTGAGGCCGTGCTTGACGCCGATGATCATCACGATAGTATCAAATTCTATCGTCACACGGTGAACAGCCTGATTTGGGAGAATAGAGAACTACAGCGCAAGGTCGTTGAGCTACAGCAGAGTGGCACCGAGAACGCTGAGCCCTGGCGTCAGATCCAGGAGCTCAAGAAGGACTTCGAAGAGTTAGCACTACTGCCTCCCCGCAAGAAGAAGGCTATCAGGAAGCCCGCCCCTCGGCCTAAATGGATCACCCCACCGTCGACACCCTTCGGAACATCCTCCTCTAGCGCCGCTGCTCTGAGACCGGTCATCGCTTCGGAGCCCATGATAGAAAACATTGTTGAGCCCACCGTTCCCCTAGACTCTCGTGGATCGGAGAGCACCGAGAATACCTCTGATGGCGAGTAGTTGCGATAGACGATAGTTCTGATGCTTGTTTGGTTTTCTTTCATGATTGTGGTACCATCCATAGTGGCTTGTGCCATGGATGGGATGAAAATAAGAGCTGAAATGTAATGAACTATTTGGTACCACATTTAATAAAGAATCCGTGAACTAGTTTGGGGCAAATTTTTCTAAGTCCTCTCTTATATACTTGGGATGTTATTACCTTCAGAATGGCCAATGACTAGAACCAGTCCTCCAACAACAACAGGGAAGATGCCACCCACAATCTGCCAAGTGATGTGGCCCCACGCCCGCAAGCCCACGCACTGGCCCCCGCTACTCAACTTTTGGAGTTCCTATGTGTTAGGTCTCCAACGTTCTCAAGCACTACCAACCTGATGGAGGCAGGGGATTGATTGAGGACCATTGGGAAGAAATTGGACCTCCTCGCTTGCTCCAACGAGGAGCGAGTAGCATTCGCAGCCCAACCAACTCTAGGGTCCGGCTGCCGAATTGTGGGATAACTACCGCGAGTCCCAGCTCGAGGCTCATATAGTCACTTGGGCAGAATTCTCCACCACCTTCTGAGCCGCCCACGTTTCTAGCAGGATCGTTGCAGTGAAGCAATAGGAGTTCTGTGACTTGTAGCAAGGGAGCAAGTCCGTCATGAAATACCTCCATGAGTTCAACAAGCTAGCCCGGTATGCGCCAGAGGAAGTTCGCACCGACGCCGACAGACAAGCCAAGTTCCTCGGGGGATTGAACGATTAACTGTCAGTCCAACTCATCACGGTAGATTACCCCGACTTCCAGAGGTTGGTGAACAAGGCCATCATCCAAGAGACTGAGCAGAACAGGCTGGACCTAAAGAAGAGGAAGATGACCGCCTTAAAGCATAACCAAGGGATCATGCAGAGACCCTGCTTCACTCCTCTAGCTCATGCACCGAGCCACCACCCTCGTCTCACCTTCAAGCCACAGTACACCTCTGGCGGTTCAAGCATAGGGAATCCCTGCCCATCTCCACCAGCTCCATCGGCCCCACCGGCACCTACCGCGAAGAGCAAAACCTTGAGGGACCGGAATGGCAAACCGGTGGTCTGCTTCAACTATCGAAAGGAAGGGCACTACTCTCATCAGTGTCCTCACCCCAAGCAACCCCAAGGAGCTGCCCTGAACCCAGCGTTCCACACCCGTTTCAATCATATCAACGCAGAAGTCATCCTCGGTATGTTAACTGCAAAATTCCATACCCGTAGTAATATTGTTTGACTCTAGATCAACACACTCCTTCATATCCCAAGATTTTGTGAAAACTAATGGACAAGAAGTACTCCATCTTCCCAAACCCATGATGATTGCTACCCCCGGCAACCAAACTCTAGCCAACCTATTTAGCCCGAGGACAAGGATAGAGATCCAAGGGGTGTTATTTTGGGTCGACCCAATCCTTATACATTGCAAGGGCCTAGACCTCATCCTCGGTATGGACTGGTTGATGAAGCAGAAGGGAATGATAGATTTTTTCCAGCAAGTCCGTCACAGTGACCAACGAGGATGGAATCACCGTCACCTTTAAGATGGCCACTCAGGGTTCGAGAGGAACCTCTCTCCACCAGATGGAAGTAGAATAAGTGCCTATGGTCCGAGAGTACCCGGATGTTTTTCTAGAGGAATTACCAGGGATGCCACCCAAGAGGGACATTGAGTTCAGGATTGAACTTGTTCCCGGAACCTCACCCATCTCCAAGCGACTGTATCAGATGGCTGCGAATGAGCTAGCCGAAGTAAAAAGTAATATTGAAGAGCATGAGCAGAAGGGATATATCCAACCGAGTACCTCGCCTTGGGGTGCACCGGTCATAAATGCCATGAAAAAGGATAAGACAAATAGGATGTGTGTGGATTATAGAGCTTTGAACGAGGTGACCATTAAGAACAAGTACCCACTGCCGTCAGTCAATGACCTATTTGATCAGCTGAAAGGATCCTCAATATTCTGCAAGATTGATCTCCTATCAGGCTACCATTAGCTAAGGATCAAAGAGTTGGACATTCCCAAGATCACATTCATGTCCCGGTATGGATTGTATGAGTATACTATGATGTCATTCGGAGTCACGAATGCCCCCACGTTCTTCATGAATATGATGAACAATGTCTTCATGGATTTCTTGGATAAGTTCATTGTAGTATTCATCGACGATGTCCTCATCTACTCCAAGAGCAAGGAAGAGCATGAAACCCATCTCTGCCTAACTTTGGGAAAGTTACGAAAGCATCAATTATATACTAAGTACACAAATGCGAGTTCTGGTCATCTAAAGTGAAATTCCTCGGACATGTCATATCTGCCGGAGGGATAACAGTGGACCCAACCACCGTGGAAGTAGTAACCAATTGGTTGCAACCAACGAATGTGTCTGAGATCTAGAGTTTTTTGGGACTAGCCGGATATTATCGCTAGTTTATCAAAAACTTTTCCAAGATCACTAAGCCCATGACCACATTGTTGCAAAAGGAAGTAAAGTTCGAATGGACTCCATCATGTGAAGAAAGCTTCCAGACCCTTAATAAGAAGCTGGTGTCAGCCCCGATTTTGACTCTACCAAATATCTGGAAAGACTTCCATGTCTACTGTGACGCCTCCCGTCATAGACTAGGATGTGTTCTCATGTAAGACGGGAAGGTGGTTTCATACTCCTCTCGGCAATTGAGAGCCCACGAGTTGAACTACCCTATGAATGACTTGGAGTTACCAGTAGTAGTTCATGCGCTGAAAATATGGAGTCACTATCTTGTTGGCAACAGATGTGAAATTTTTCACCGATCACAAGAGCCTCATACACATATTCACTTAGTCCGACCTAAACCTCAGGCAAAGAAGATGGCTGGAATTGACTAAGGATTAAGACTTAGGAATCCACTACCATCCAGGCAAAGCAAACATAGTGGCCGATGCCTTAAGTCAAAAAGGATATTGTAACGCCGTCATGGTACAGGATCAAGCTCCTCTGCTATGCAAGGAGATGGAAAGGCTGAACCAAGGAATCACTACCAAGGGATACCTCGCTACTGTAGAACCAAGACCTGTCTTAATAGACCAAATCCGCAAAGCCTAGAAGAAAGACCTCGACGTACTAGAAATCCAGAAGAACATGAGGAGAGAAAAAGCCCCAGGTTTCTCCGAAGATGAAGTTAGCACTATATGGTTCAGAAATCGGCTGTGTGTGCCCAACAAACCAGAACTGAAGGCTCTCATCCTCAAGGAAGCCCATGTGACGCTGTACTCCATACATCCGGGGAGTACTAAGATGTACTAGGACTTGAAAGAGAAGTACTGGTGGGTCAGTATGAAGAGGGAAATAGCTGAATATGTAGCAAGATGTGACACTTGTCGGCGAGTCAAGGCAGAGCACTAGAGGCCTGTCGGATTGCTACAGCCTCTCAAAGTCCCAGAGTGGAAGTGGGAAGAGGTAGGAATGGACTTCATCACTGGACTGCCCAGGACCTAGGCTGGATATAATTCCATTTGGGTGATCATTGATCGGCTTACTAAGGTAGCTCATTTTATCTCCATCAAGGACTTACAAAGGACCGAAGCTAGCAAAGCTCTACATGGCCTGGATCGTGTGTTTACATGGAGTGCCAAAGAAGATCGTATCTGACCGAGGTATCCAGTTCACCTCAAAGTTTTGGAAAAATCTCCAAGAAGATCTCGGCACCCGGCTAAACTTCAGTACAGCTTATCATTGTAGGACCGAAAGTAGCGACTAGAGGGGGGAGGGGTGAATGGGTGCCTAAAAATTTCTTGCTAAACTATATCCTAATCCCAACACCCAAATGAACTTAACCAGACAAATAATATTAGCAAAGCAAATTACTAGAACTAAAGTTGTCTAGCCTAGAAATTACCAATGTCTTAATTGGAATAATATTAAAGATAAACTAAAATAAAAATACTGCAGTAAATAAAAAAACACCTAGATAAATCACGAAATATTTATATTTCAGTCTAGAGAAAAAATACTAATTAAGTGAATAAAACATGGATCATTCAAAAATTAATTCAATAATAAACCAAAAAATATTGCACGAAAAAAAACTAGGATAAAAATATTACTGCAACTAATAATAATTTTTTTCTTTTTATATGAGCAGATTAAACAAAAATATTTAAATGAATAATATGAGATAGTTAATAAAAATTTAACAGATTAAAAATTTAACTACGAGATTAAGTTTTTAATTAAAAATAGATAACTACGAGATTATTAACTAGACTTAGTCTACCTAAAAAATAGGAGATTAAAAGTACTAACCTGCATGATAGAAACTCGTCGTCGTTATGCTGATGACGCAAGAATGGTGCCTTGGTCTCCCTTGCGTGCTCCGTGCACCATGCCGAGCCAAAGTAGTACTCCTAGCTTCCTAGCTTCAAGCTGTAGCTACTGCCGTGAGGACAGAAACTAGCTTCCTATAGCACGCGTGCTAGGCATTAGGAATAGCAGAGCTATGCTGCCTCCGTGTGATTCGGTCGAGAAAAACGAGAGAAGCCGGCGAAGAAAAATAACATAACGGCGACGGAGATTGAAAAAAATACCGGTTGGCGCGTGGAGAGAAAGTCGATGGCGGCAGTGTAGATCGAATACGGAGGGAAAATAGGAGATGAAAAATTTGTTGTGGACTGAAAATAATCTCAGGAAAAACAGTCATCCTATCCATAGGGGGTAGGGGTCTATTTATAGGCGACTCCTAATACATGAAAAAGACTAATTTACCCTTAGGGTAAATTACACTGACTCGAAAATAAATTCCGAAATTCCTAAAATATTCTTAGAAAAATCAACTGACTCAAATAAAAATACTCTGGACTTATAAACTAAATATTAATATCATAAAAACAAAATAATCATAGGTTGCCAGTTTTGCGCTGAAACTGACCAAGCGTCCACCGTCTTCGCACCGGGTACCCGGATTGGGCCGACCTGACCCCGCAGCTTCCTCAGCCCGGCAATCGCTCGCTGCCCGTATACCTGAGTCAAACCCAGTCAACAGACCAGTGGATCCTCTGCCGCTCCTAGCCCATGTACCCGGATTGGGCCAGCCCGACTACGCGGCTCCTCTTCCCGGCTGTCGCTCACTGCCCGTGTACTTGAGTCACACGCGGCTCAGACACGGCAGATCTTCATATCTCTTCTTGACTTTCGTTGACAATCACTAATCACATCTGGAGTATCAAACCCATATTCTTCAACATGGTTTCTCAATCTCCCCCTTGATGAGTACATTGTCAACACCCTCTTCAGCACATCTTCAGAACCTGCAAAACATGTGGAAACAAGAAAACAAAGACAAAAGAAAAATAGAAGAAGGAAAATAAAAGTTTAACCCTAATGACCAAAAGCCAAACAGAAGAAATAAAAACAGTCATTATGGTTAACCAAAAATAAAGACTGAAAAACAAGTGCACTTTGAGAACTATCAACAAGGATATAAAGAGTAAAGTCAAAAGACTGAAATACCCCCTGAAATAAATCCCAGAGAAAGCCAAAAATGTCCCCTAAACTCCAAAATTTCTCCCTCTTATTGACAATTGGACTCATCAAGTGAGACTAAATGCACTCTAAAGAGACATAGAGACAAACTCCCCCTGAAACGCAGCTCCCCCTCAAAATATGCCCTGAATGCAAATGGGGTGCAGGTGGAGTGTACAAAATCATGCTTCTTAGATATGATTGACTGCTATTACAACATCTAACAGGTATAGCAAAAGATATACTATCTAAGATACATGGCATGATCAGTGCAACAAATGATATCTAAAGAGAATCATTAGCACGCATTTTTCGATTTTTGCAAACAAAAGCATCACCACATTTTCTAGTTGACAAGCAAAGTAAAACATGAGATGCAAAAGATACCTGATATCTACCAAGATAAGCATTGTCCATAGCAAAGTGCTTCAGCAAACTTGTCATCTTTTTAAATTTTTCAGACTTTTTCTTTTTTCTTTTTATTTTTCATTTCTGCCAGGGGTTATTTGCATGTCAAACCTTATGCTAACCGACCAAGTCAAGCCTAGGCCAGAACTAGACCATCGGAAGCTTAAGACATTGGTCTTGGCATACATTACATCGTCCTAGTTCATACCAAAGTGCTATGGTAAGCAATCCAGAACAATGCAATGCGACAAAGCAAACCCACCTGGATCTTTTCTAATAATCATAAAAATGCATAAATTTTTCATTTTTCTGAATTTTTATCATTTTTATAGCACATTTTTTTAAGTTTAAAGCATATAGATGTCCAAGTTGCATATCTGCATCTAAGTAGGGATCTAGCTACCAGGCATGTAAAAGATAGCGAAAGCATTCAGCCTACACATGCTAGTTACCAGAAGCAATGGTGATCATTTTTCAATTTTGAAGAATAAAAGCCATGCATATGACAAATATCAGATATATCAAGTGAACTGAAACAGAACATGATCATCGATAGGTAATCAAAAACATATACTAGCTAGATCAAGTAAAGCAGATTAATCATATAACAGAAGCAAGCTCAAAATGTGATTGAGGATTATGCATGATATGAACGCACACAAAAAGACTCAATAAAATAAAAAATAAAGAAGAAAGAAAAACCTGACTCAACGTATCCTAGAAAGGATACACAACTCCCAAATCCCCTCACAAACGCTCAAAAGTAAACTGATCTAGGGGTTTGGTGAAAATATCAGCCAACTACTGATGAGTATCAACATGACCAAGATCAATGACCCCTTTCTCATATTGATCCCTCAGAAAGTGAAAGTGCACATCAATATGTTTGGTTTTTGAATGAAGATATGGGTTTTTCCCTACACTAATTGCACTGGTGCTATCACAAAACAAAGGAACTCTGGAAGGGAAGAATAACCCAAAATCCCAGAAAGTAGAGATCATCCAAACCAACTATGAGCAGAAGCTAGCAGCAGCTACATACTCAGCCTCAGTAGTAGAAAGCGCAACTCCAGATTGCTTTCGAGAAGACCATGAAACAAGTGAAGAACCAAGAAGCTGGAAAGTACCGGAAGTCGACGTGCGATCCAGCCGGCACCCACCAAAATCAGCATCCAAAAAACCAGCTAAATCAAGAGACGATGATGCAGAATAATAAGGACCTAAATCAGGGGCATAAGTAAGATACCTAAAAATACGCTTCACAGCCTGCCGGTGAGATGCGCGTGGTGAAGACTGAAAATGCGCAAACACACCTACGGCAAACTGAATGTCCGGTCTCATCGTAGTCAAGTATAGCAGCGATCCGATCATCCCTCGATACTCTCTCTCGTTTACCTTAACGCCGTTCTAGTCCTTGTATAGACCTCCAGATGTACCCATTAGGGTCATCTGTGGCTTTAGCTCTCCACCAAAGTCAAATTTCTTTAGCATGTCCCGTGTGTACTTACCCTAGTGGATGAAAATGTCGTCCTTGGTCTGCTTGATCTGGAGCCCTAAAAACTACTTGAGTTCCCCCATGAGACTCATCTCAAACTCGATATGCATCTGCTAAGAAAACTTGGACACAAGCTCATTAGTAGAACCACCAAAAATAATATCATCCACATAAATCTGAGCAACCAATAAATCAGAGCCATCTCTAAGCAAGAAAAGAGTCTTGTCTACAGAACCCATCACAAAACCTTTTTGTAGCAAGAACTGCTTCAGGCGATCATATCAAGCCCTAGGTGCATGCTTCAGACCGTATAAAGCCTTCTGCAACTTGAAAACATGTCGTGGAAACTTAGGGTTCTCAAAACCAGGGGTTGCTTAACATAGACCTCCTCTTCTACATACCCGTTTAGAAAAGCACTCTTGACATCCATTTGATAAAGCTTAAAGCCTTTAGAAGTGGCAAAGTCCAAAAGAATACGAATGGACTCAAGGCGAGCAACAGGGGTGAAGGTCTCTTCAAAATCAATACCTTCTTTTTGGTAAAAACATGTGCCACTAATCGAGCTTTGTTGCGCACCACAACAACATCTTCACCTTGTTTGTTCTTAAACACCCACTTGGTGCCTATCGTGTTGCATCCACGTGGAAGCTCAACTAGTGTCCAAACCCGATTGCGAACAAAATTTTCACGCTCTTCTTGCATGACATTTATCCAATTTGAATCAGATAGAGCATCAAAAACGTCTCGAGGCTAAAAAGAAGCAACAAAAGCAGACTTAGAAAACATAGCGAGAGAACCAACTGAAGACCGTAAGGATCTCTCCGTAAGATCACCAATGATGAGCACTGAAGGGTGATCACGCTGAACTGCTCGGGATCCTAGGTGATCTGAAGTCACCTCACCAGAGTCAGCAACTGGCTCCTCTGGACTCGGCTGAGAAGTCATCTCACCGGAGTCAGCACCTGGCACCTCTGGACTCGGCTGAGGAGGCTCGATCGAAGTAGAAGGAGTAATTAGAGGTTCGTCCTCATCCTAAGTCGAAGTCTCAGAAGGTGTGGGGTCTACAGGCGGTGTAGAGGGCCCACCCTCATCATCGACAGGAGTGTCATCATCTTCCTCAAAGATAGACTCTCCAAGCTCATCATCTCCAGAAAGCTCAAAAGAAGGAGTCGGCGAGGGCAAAGACTCATCAAAAGAAACTTCACAAGTCTCGACAAGCATCTGAGAGTCTAGGTTCCAAACACGAAAGCCTCGTGAATGCAAAGCATAACCAAGAAAAACTCCATCCCAGCAGCGAGACTCAAACTTGTCCAAATGTCCTCCCTTCTTAAGCACAAAGCACTTGCATCCAAAAGCTCGCAAATGGCTCACCTTGGGTTGTCTGCCAAAACGCAACTCATATGACGTCTTACCTATGTAAGCTCTAAGAAAAATGCGGTTGGCAAGATAGCAAGTTGTGTTCATAGCTTCAGCCCAAAAACGCCTAGGAGTCCTATGCTCATCAAGCATCGTCCTAGCCAACTCGACAGGTGTGCGGTTCTTTCGTTCCACAACGTCATTCTGTGGGGGAGTGTAAGGAGCAGAGAACTGATCATCAAGACCCTGATCACTACAGAAGCTGACAAACTGAGAGTTCTTAAACTCAGAGCCATTGTCCGAACAAATTGCTCGCATTAGAACATTGTTCTCGTTCTTCAGCTTCAAAATCAAGTCAAGAACATACTGAAAAGTCTCATCCTTAGACTCTAGAAAGTAAACCCATGAGAATCGAGAAAAATCATCAACTATCACAAGGGCGTACCACTTCCCACCGACTGAGCGTACTCGAGCTGGACCTACTGTATCCATGTGCAACAGCTCTCCTGGGTACGAAGTCATTACCTGAGTCACAAGTGCGTGAGAAGCGGCAACCATTTTCCCATGACGACATGGATGACAAACTAGATCCTTCTCCATCTTAAGCTTAGGCAATCCTCGGATAAGATCCATAGAACTCAATCTGACAAGCAGATCAAAGCTCAAATGACCTAACCTTCTATGCCACTTCCATAGCTCGCAGGAGGATCCGGCCATCAGACAGCGAGAAGGGCCAAAAGAACGAGAGAAATCAATACGAAAAACCTTACCGAAAGGTAAGATCCGGCAAACTAAAGATCCTCTAGAATCAACAACAGAAGGCATGCCCTTCTTAAAGCGCACTTCTAAACCATCCTCAAGATGTTGTGAAACAAAAATTATATTAAAGTTCAGATTTCCAACTAAAGCAACATTCTTCAAAGCGAAATAATCAGAAATACGAATCGACCCAATACCTTGTACCTTCCTTTGACCACTGTTCCCGAAAGTGATGTATTCCTTGGAGCTCGAGGGAGTGAGGCTGGAGAACCATCTGCGGTGTCCCGTCATATGGCGAGAACATCCTGAGTCCATGATCTAGGCGTCCTCCAGTCCTCGATCCTGCAAGATCAATGGTCATGACTGGGAGCAAACGGTCGACCACCAGGTCTAGAAAAGTACTAAACTAGTGTCGAGCAATCTGCTCGTAAGTAGGAAAGTAGAAGGAATCATATGAGTCTAGACCAAAATGTAGCTCAAAGTGCGGTCCTCTGTTCTGCCTAGAATCATGGTCACAAGGTCCAAAATCGTATCCAGAACGATCTGGAACTCTGCCGGAACGAAAACTACCCTCCGGAGCACGATCATAAAAACCGTCTCCTCTACCACCACCTACACGACGTGGCATGGCCTCTAGCCTCTCTCTACTTTGAGGAACTCTCTGTCTACCACTCGGCTGGTAGAGCTGCTCCTGCCCACTTCGAGCTCTCTCTTCTCGCTCAACCCACTTCCTCCTGATGCAAAACTCCTCAAGATGCCCATCTCTCTGACAAAACTCACAGTGATTGGTAGGCTTCTTGGGATGTGGTTGAGTCTTGGGATTCTTAGGCTTGGTGGTGTTGGGTATAGCATCTTTGGTGTGAGAGGGTCCAGGTAAAGAATCAAGAGAAGTGTGGAGAGGTTTAGGCTTTGGAACCCAGATTTGCTTCTTAGGTGGAGCTTTAGGTTGTTCTTGGAACACTCCATCCTTGGGCTGACTATCCTTAAAGGACTCAGTGGAGTGAGTCTTGGGATATCTCTGTTCAGGAGTCATCTTACTCCACTCCACTACTCGGCTAATAGCACTCTCAAAATCAGCCTTGGTATAGGTGTAATCTACCCCAAACCCATCCTGTCTCTTGAACTGTTGGATCATCATGCTGAGCTGTGGCTCTCTGGCACTAATCCAACTTAGGATCTGACGGAGGTAAAAGTTCTCGTTCTGAACATCAGCTAGCTCCTCTCTCAAAGAAGCTAACACCTCCACCTAAGACAAGCATATCTCACACTCTCTATCAACATCAATAGACTTCTCAGCTTTTAGCTTGATCAACTCCATTCTCATGGACAAACAGTTCTCACAAACAGTGGGTGGAACTGTCAAGGTCTCAAGCTCTAGCTTAGTCTGCTCCAACTCAGCTCTCACTCCAGCTAACTCGCTCAACTACTCATCACTCTTGGCTCTCAGCTCAGCTATACTAGTTAAATGGGATGGGCAATCTACACAAGGCACGACGACAGTGGCATGAGCATCTTTTAGCTCCTCCTGAGCGCGTTCAAGCTCAGTGGCCATAGCGTCTCTCTCATCTACTCTCTCTGTGTACCTGGACTTAAGAGTCATCATGTCACACAACAACACCTCACAGTTAGGGCACTCACCACTATCACCCAAGCAAGGGGAAGAAGACATACTCTTAATCTTGCCATTCGCCATGGCAAGCTCACTCTCAAGCTCATCTATCCTCTTCTTAGCCCCTCTAAGAAGTTTCTCCCGATACTTCAACTCCTGATGGTTCTGTTCTAGTAAATTAACAACTTCTTGTTCATAGGAAGATACCTTCTCATCATCATCGTCGTCGGAGTCATCGGAGGAGTCCTTTTCTTTCTTCTCCCCAAGAGCCATTGAGAAGAAGCTCTTGTGGGGTCTTCGGCTGCGACGTGAGCGACTCTTTGGCTTGTCCTCGAAGGCCATGAAACAGAGGCCCGCCGGATCGCCCCTGCCTTCCCCTTCCTGATCACGATCTCTTCATCACTTGAACTCGAAGATGAGGAGGAAGACGAGGATCTCTTATAGTAGCTTTTCTCCATCTCGGCGAAGAAATCCTTGTCTCGCTTCTTGTTCTCAAGCCTGTAGTCCTTCAAAGCCTTTCAAAAGAATCTCGTCTTGGTCTTGACCTTTGTAGAAGTAGAGTTGTCGTATTTGCCGGAGTCGTATTAGTTGCCGCCGGTTCCCTTCTTTTAATTCTTCCTCTTGGGGCAGTCGGCGATGAAATGACCTGGATCACCACACTTAAAGCATACGGATTTTGTGCCGTGTCTTTTAAACATTAACTTATCATAGACACGTCGCACCCGGTTGTTAAACAAACAGAGATCATCATCTCCTAGCGAATCAAGATGTTCCTCAGAGATAGACATCAAGGAAAAAGCAGTACAACTCATGGCAGTAGGATCAGCAGACGGTGTCGCAAGTGACAGAGTCTTTGAGCTAGAACCAGTGAGATTTGATCTCAACTGGATATCGACCTCTGAGGCCTTGAGCTTACTAAAAAGCTTTGCGACAGTCAAGGTATCATAAGAAGCGCTCTCAACAATAGAAGAAACCTTGATCTCCTAGGATCTTAGGGTCCAAGGTATGGAGAACCTTAAGTGCCTGTTCATGATCCGAGACCAGCTGATCACGCTCGGCCTTGTTGACGCAAAGCTTGTTAATAATCGATTGAAAACGACCAAACAAGGCCTCAACGGTCTCACCCAGCTTCTATGAGAAATTTTCATACTCACATTGGTATGTCTGGTAAAGCCTAGCCTTGACCTGAGCTGTCCCCTCATGGTGTGCATGGAGGGTAGCCCAGATCTCTCGAGCAGTGGTGAGATGTCTAACACGCTCAAACTCACTAGGACCTAGACCAGAAAATAAAATGTTCACCGCTTTACTATTGTTTTGATGCTGGGCAATTACATCTGCAGCAGTATCCTCATCAATAGGCACTATGGTGAAAGTTGGATGAACACAAATCTACCATATGTCCGAGCTATGGCTTATAAGGTATGCTCGCATGCGAGTCTTCCAATAAGTGTAGCCAAAAGCTTCTAGGGACGGGATTTTGCCAGAATACGTCATGGTCACTACCTAGGTTTAGAATCGGTTAAGATATGAGAAAACCCTAACCTTGCTCCGATACCACTTGTAGGACCGAAAGTAGCGACCAGAGGGGGGGTGAATAGACGCCTAAAAATTTCTTGCTAAACTACGTTCTAATCCCAACACCCAAATGAACTTAACCAGACAAATAATATTAGCAAAGCAAATTACTCGAACTAAAGTTGTCTAGCCTAGAAATTACCGATGTCTTCATTGAAATGATGTTAAAGATAAACTAAAATAAAAATACTGCAGTAAATAAAAAAACACCTAGATAAATCACGAAATATTTATATTTCAGTCTAGAGATAAAATACTAATTAAGTGAATAAAACATGGATCATTCAAAAATTAATTCAATAATAAACCTAAAAATATTGCACGAAAAAACTAGGATAAAAATATTACTACAACTAATAATATTTTTTTCTTTTTATATGAGCAGATTAAACAAAAATATTTAAATGAATAATATGAGATAATTAATAAAAATTTAACAGATTAAAATTTAACTACGAGATTAATTTTTTAATTAAAAATAGATAACTACGAGATTATTAACTAGACTTAGTCTACCTAAAAAATAGGAGATTAAAAGTACTAACCTGCATGATAGAAACTCGTCGTCGTTCTGCTGATGACGCTCGTCGAAGTCTACCGGCCGAAATACTCCAACGAAAAACAAAACAAAATTGGCGCTGCATCGCGTCGACGTCCCTTGTTGTTGGCCGACTGACACACGCTGGTAGCTTAACCTTGGGCCGTGCGAAATTGTCTGCGAAAGCTTCCCCTTTTTTTCGTAGATCTATGCCGCTTCCTGCTTGCTTTGTCTTCCACCGAACAACAACAGGCAGCCGCAACTCCTTCCACGAGACAACTCCTGACGCAAGAACAGTGCCTTGGTCTCCCTTGCGTGCTCCGTGCACCGTGCCGAGCCAAAGTAGTACTCCTAGCTTCCTAGCTTCATGCTGTAGCTGTCGCCGTGAGGACAGAAACTAGCTTCCTATAGCACGCGTGCTAGGCGCTGGAATAGTAGAGCTATGCATCCTCCGTGCGATTCGGTGGAGAAAAACGAGAGAAGCCAGTGAAGAAAAATAACATAAAGGCGGCGGAGATTGAAAAAAATACTGGTCGGCGAGCATAGAGAAAGTCGATGGCGGCGGTGCAGATCGAATACGGAGGAAAAATAGGAGATGAAAAATTTATTGTGGATTGAAAATAATCTTGTGAAAAACAGTCACCCTATCCCTAGGGGGGTAGGGGCCTATTTATAGGCGACTCCTAATACATGAAAACACTAATTTACCCCTAGGGTAAATTACACTGACTCTAAAATAAATTCTGAAATTCCTAAAATATTCTTAGAAAAATCAACTGACTCAAATAAAAATACTCTAGACTTAAAAACTAAATATTAATATCCTAAAAACAAAATAATCATAGGTTGTCAATTTTGCGCCGAAACTGACAAAGCGTCCACCGTCTTCGCACCGGGTACCCGGATTGGGCCGACCCGACCCTGCAGCTTCCTCAGCCTGGCAATCGCTCGCCACCCGTGTACCTGAGTCAAACCCAGTAAACAGACCAGTTGATCCTCTGCTGCTCCTAGCCCATGTACCCGGATTGGGCCAGCCCGACTCCGCGGCTCCTCTGCCCGGCTGTCGCTCGCTGCCCGTGTACCTGAGTCACACGTGCCTCGGACATGGCAGGTCTTCATATCTCTTCTTGACTTCCATTGATAATCACTCATCACTTCTGGAGTATCAAACCCATGTTATTCAACATGGTTTCTCAATCATCCATAGACCGATGGGAAGACTGAAAGAGTGAACTAGATATTAGAAGATATGCTCAGATCATGCGCCATAGATTTTGGTGGAATGTGGGACAAGAATCTTCCTTATGTAGAGTTCTCTGACAACAACAACTATTAGGTTAGTTTGTAGATGTCACCTTTCGAGGCATTGTATGGGCGTAAGTGTCGAACACCACTAATCTTGGATCAGACTGACAAATCTCAGTTGTTCGGAACAGACATTCTGCGAGAAGCCAAAGAAAAGGTTAACATCATTAGAGACCGGTTAAAGATAGCACAATCCCGCCAAAAGATCTATGCCGACAATTGACGCGGAGACTTGGCAATCGAAGAGGGTGATTATGTTTATCTTCGAGTCACTCCCCTCCTAGGCACTCAGAGGTTCAACATGAGGGGAAAGTTAGCTCCCCATTATGTTGGTCCCTTTCCAACCATCCATCGGCAAGGAGAAGTGGCACATCAGTTGGAGCTACCACCCTCTTTAGCAGGAGTGCATGACATGTTTCACGTCTCTCAGTTGAAGAAGTGTCTACGGGTACCCACCGAGCAGGTAGACCTTCAGCAACTCAACATCCAAGAAGATCTGACTTATATTGAGAATTCGGTCCAGATCTTAGAAGTCAAGGAAAGGGTAACTAGGACTCGAGTGGTCCATTTCTACAAGGTTTAGTGGAGCAACCACCTCGTCGAGGAGGCCACTTGGGAAAAAGAGGAAGAACTAAAAACCCAATACCTTGAGTTATTCGAGAAGCTCTCCGAATCTCGAGGATGATATTCTCTATAAAGGGGATAGGATTATAACACCCCTAATTTTAAAAAGGTAAAATTTAAATCATGAAAATGAATTTTCCATAAAAGAATTATTTTTGATTTTCTATAAACTAAAAATGTCCAAGTAAATAGAAATACAGAGCAATAATTTAAATATTGACCTGATAAAATTGTATTATGTTCTTAAGACCGAGATACAATTTTGAGAATTTTTACAAATTTTATAGTCTTTGCTACTGGCTCATAATTTATAAAGATTTTTCTGCAATTATTTTTATTCGAAAAAGAATTTTAAATAGCATTGGGTTGCCACCTCCTTTTGTCACTTCACCGGCTAGCCCAGCCCATTTGCCTCCACAACCCCTCACTGATAGGTGGAACCCACCTGTCGGCACCCTCTGCCTCGTGCTCGAGCCCCTGGCCCACCTGTCAACCTCCTCTGTAACATCCCTAATTTTCCAGAGATAAATAAATTTAGAAAAATATATTTTCCTTGGAAATAATTTAATTTGATTTTCTATAAAGCTGAAAAGGACCAAGCAAATACAAATCGAGAGAAATAATTCAAGTTATGGTATAGAAAATTTATATTATGTTCCTGAGGCCAAGATATAATTTTGAGAATTTTTATACATTTTTCCAACCCTTGCTGGTAGCCCATAATTTATAAATCATTTTCTGTAATTATTTTTATTCAGAAAAGAATTCTTAATTCTATTGGGCCGCTCCCTTCCTTTCTCTCTCCTCGGCCGGCCCAACCCATCCATCATGCCACCCTCTCACTGACAAGCAAGACCCACCTATCGACGCGCTCGGCCTCGCACCCGAGCTAGAGGCCCACCTGCCAGCCACCCCCTCTCAGCGCAAGTATTGGCCCCACCTATTGGCACCGACCGTTGCACAGTCGTCCCACGCCACCACTGACAGTGCCCCCGCCCTGTCAGTCTTTGTCTTCCTCACGACCTCGCACCCTCGAGATCCCCAACCGCCGCCCTAACTCACAAATCCGCCCTCGCCGGCCCCCTCTGGCTTAATTGTGCCCATCATTAAACTCACTGTAATCCCCCGCACGTTTTCCCTCGGATCCCCTCACGATTAAGCCTCTTAAGCACGGTAATTGCCCAAGTTAAGCTCGCAGACGTTAATGGGAGTTATCTCCCCGGTTACCCCTGTTGCACCAACCCTTCCCCCTCGTCGGCGCCCTATAAAAGCCCCTCTCGACACACCGCTACTAACCCACCCCTCAATTTCCTTCCCTCGCCAGAACCGAGTGCCTCAGTGCCACTTTTGCGCAGCTCCTCTGTCCTCCTCCATCCACCGCTCGCTGTCACGGGAGTTCTCCTTCGTCACCGCTGACCCCCTCTTCAGGACCACCATCGCCTCCCTGACCTCGGCCCCCACTCCGCATGAACTCCTCGCCGCCAGAACCCCATCGCCAATGAGGACCCGAACCTCTCCGCCACCCCTGCTCATAGCCGGCCTCAACCCGTCGACCCCAAGCCGCCATTCCGGTATCGTCGAACGTCCCATGCTATTCTCTTTCCATTTCTGCCCTTAGTTCCGGTCGCCGATCATCGCCGTCACCACTGTGGCCACTTAAAGCTTCGGACATCACTGGAGAAGACGACCAGCATAGGTAATTACACTGTGACATGTCGGATCGCACTGCGGCCGCACGATCACGATCGGACGGCTGTACTTATATCGTTGTGAGGTTTAATCCTAGTGGTCCATCTGATCGAAAGGGTATCGAGTGATCTCAGCTATCCATATTCATTTAAAGCACGCAAGCTCACAGCACAGTGTCATGATCCCAGTCCACCGTGGACCAGATACTGAATTACGATTTAAAATAAATTCCAGAAATGGATTTAAACTTTAAAAATTGATAACTTCCTCAAATTAACTCCAAATTTGACCATTCAAATTTCAGAGAGTTTATCTTTTTATTCTCTTCATATTTATCCAGAAAAATTTAGATGTTTACATTGAACATTTTAATATTGTCTTAATTAGAATTAAAATAAAATTGGAGAAATCATTTTAAACCTCAAAAATTTATAACTCCTTGGAATTAACTCTAAAAATTACCATTTCAATTTCAGAAAACTTGCCTTTTCATTATCTTCATGTTATCCAATAAAATTCATATGTTTATACTAAACTTTATATGATTTTAATTGGAATTAAAATAAAATCCTAGAAATTGTTTTAAACTTCAAAAACTCATAACTTCTTTGAATTAACTCAAAATTTGGCCATTCAAATTTCAAAAAGTTTATCTTTTTATTCTCTACCTGTTTAGCCAATAAAATTTGTATGATTGTATTGTTGATTCCATTGTTTTTAATTGTTTATTCTTCTTGTTTTACGTACCTAGAAGAATAGGACCTCGTCGAGGAGCCCGAGTATTTTCCCGAGGTTCCGCCTTCATCCTTTGCTGAACAAGGCAAGTCACCAACCTCATTTTTTCAGCATATTAAACCCAGTTTTTAATTAAATATCGCTAAAACTCGTAGATTATATTTGCATTAGTCAAATAAAGATCCTTACACTGTATTTATCAGATCCCCGACCTTGATGTGCAAACCCAAGCCATGCTATTGAGCCTAAATTCCTTGTCACCAGTATACTTAATAATTTTAGACGTGTCCAATGTATCGACACAACAACTATAGGATTAAAAACGAGTCGTAGATACTTGGATTCTAATATATGATCCCTGTATTTCTCTCACCCCTGGTATTCTGTTGGTCTTGCAATTGACTAAGTATTTTATCATGGTGGGTTCCGAGTGCAAGCAAGGGCATTGGTTAGTCGCACCTGGGGCACTATAAGGACCGATTTGCGGGATCCGTTGCAATACACTTTTGTATCAACCACAAGTCTAGTGGGTAAGTCTTAACTGGAGGTATGGGACGTTCCAACTCGAGACACTATGTGGCGAGGGTCAAGTAGAACCTACGGGTGACTTGTACCATGTGGCACAAAAGGGGGGCATGACGTTGGTCCAGTGCACTGGCGCGCCGGTGAAGCCTATAGTGTGTGTCATTGGGTAGGGGTGTTTCATGCTAAAGGTTTCAGCATGAGTTCCTATGACTTGGGTCATTGGACACACTGCAGTGTGTGGGAATAAGTGCCTTGTGGGTACAGTGGTACACCTCTGATCAGAGTCTAAATCTTTTCGGCAAGCCGAGCCCACAGTCAAGGGCGGGTTGTGTGACATACCACAATTAGTACATGTATGAGAAGTGTTATATGTTGATTGGTCATGTAAGGACTATTGAGAGAGAAGGGCTGACTGTACTAATCAAGTTAGAAGATGTTGCATCATCCATAACTTAATTATTCTGTATAATTAAACCTGACTGACATTAACAGTTGCAACATAAAAATGTACTTTTCCGCACTTTAAACAATTACCTTGCCTTGTTATTTTCCTGCATTATTATAGCATTTCTCGGTGGATTGTTGAGTACTTTTGTACTCATACCCATTGAAAAACCCACTTCAAAGATGGCGTACTATGACGAGGATGGTTTGGAGTAGCGACCTAGTCAAGGAAGCGATCCTAGAGGAGATGTTCATCTAGATTATTATTTTCTTAGTTTATTTTATTTTAACACTTGTGTAATAATGTGGCTTGTGAACCACGAATGATTGTCGTACGTTTGGTGTCGTGTGATGAACATCTTGTGATTATTGATTTTCCCTGGAATTTCAATAAAGTCTGGGTTTTATTAAATCCGGGCGCTACATCCCCTCTCAGCGCGTGCGCCCTAGCCCACCTGTCGACGTCTATTGTTGCCCTTCGCGCCCGCGCCCATCACTGACCGGTGGACCCGCCTTGTCAGCTTCGTCTTTCTTGTGTCACCGTCGCCCTTGAGATCCCCGGTAGCCGCCCTAACTCCCAAATCCGCCTTCACCGGCCTACTTCGGCTTAATTGCCGCCGCCATTTGACTCCCCTTACTCCTGTGAACGTTTCCCGCTCAGATCCCATCGCAGTTAAGCCTCGTATTGCCGTAATAGCCCGCGTTAAACACCTCGTCAGAGCTTAACACCCATCTTGGCCTTCACTGCACCTGGCTCCCCCCTTTACTGCCTGATGCACTATATAAACCCCTGCACCACACCGCGTTTAGTCCCTGCGTCTGCATAGTCCTCACAGGAACAGTGTGACCCACGTTGCGTTTTTTCGCAACCACCTCTAATCGCTCTCCAGCGGTTGATCGCCATCACCGGATCCCGTCCCCAGTGTCGTCGACCACCTCCGCGTGAACGTCGTCGTCTCACCGACCTTGGCCACTACTCTGCTCGAGCTCATCGCCGCCAGAACCCCATAGCCGACGAGGACCTGAACACCCTCCCACCTCCGCTCGTCACCGGCCACGATCCATCGACCTCGAGCCACCGCACCAGTATCATGATCCCCTCGCTGCCCTGATCCCATTTCTAGCATCACCTCATAGCCCCGACCATCGCCGCCATCGCTAGGCCCGCCGCCACCCTCGGTCGTCACCGGAGAAGACGACCGGCACGAATAATTACCCCGTGCCATGTCGGATCCCTCCATGGCCGCACGATCTGATCTGAATGGTCAGGATTAGATCGTTGGCTGGTTTAATCTGGGTCGTTAAAATAGATCGAAGGGGTATCGGTGGATCTCATCCGTTAATCTTCATTTAAAACCCCCACGCGCACTGTGGCCGCTAGATCTCAATCCAATAGTTTGGTTCATCTGGCTCATAGCATAGTACGCTGGTTCACGGTGAACTCGGTCTACCGTAGACCAGAGGCTGATTTAAAATTTAAAATAAATTCCATAAATTGCTTTAAACATAAAAAATTCATATCTTCTTCAAATTAACTCCAAATTTGGCCATTCAAATTCTAGAAAATTTATCTTTTTATTCTCTACATGTTTAGCTAATAAAATTTATATGTTTGTACTGTTTATTTTATTGTTTTTAATTGTTTATTCTTCTCGTTTTACGTGCCTAGAAGAATACGAAGTCGTCGAGGAGCCTGAATATTTTCTCGAACTTCCACCTTCATCAATTTAGAACAAGGCAAGTCACCAACCCATTTTTGAGCATATTGAACCCAAATTTAATTAAATATCGCTAAAACCCATTGGTTATAAATGCATTAGATCCCCGACCTTGATGTGCAAAACCAAGTCATGCTATCGAGCCTAAACTCCTGGTCACCATAATAGTTGTATTATTAGACAGTTTCCAATGTATCGACACAATTGCTATAGGTTTAAAAATGAGTCGTAGATACCTTGGTTCTATTATATGATCTCGGTGATTTCTCTCCCCTAGAATTCTATTAGTTATGGAGTTTTGGTTATTAACTTAGTATGGTGGGTCCCGGGTGCAAGCCAAGGCATTGGTTAGTCACACCCGGGGCACTATAAGGACCAGTCTGCGGGATCCATCGCAAAACACTTTCGTATCAACCACAAGTCTAGTGGGTAAGTCCTAACTGGAGGTATGGGATGTTCCAACTCGAGGCGCTATGTGGAGAGGGGCAAGTAGCACCCGTGGGTGACTTGTACCATGAGGCACAAAAAGGAGTGTGACGTTGGTACAGTGCGTTGGCAAAACCTATAGTGTGTGTCATTGGGTTGGAGCGTTTCATGCTAAAGGTTTTGGCATGAGCTCCCGTGACTTGGGCCATCTGAACACACTGCAGTGTGTAGGAATAAGTGCCTTGTGGGTAAAGTGATACACCTCTTATCAGAGTCTAAATCTTTTCAAAAATCCGAGCCCACGTTTAAGGGTGTGTTGCATGATATCCCATAGTTAATTTATACTTGTGAAGTGTTGCATGATTATATGTCATATACGGACTGTTGAGCGAGGAGTAACACCAGTACTCCCTAAGTTAAAAGTGTTGCATTGTTCATGATTTATTATTCTAAATAAATTAAATTTGACTACATTAAATGTCGCCACATAAAAATGTACTTTTCTGCACTTTAAACCATTTTCCCCCTTTGTTATTATCCTGCATTATAAATGCATTCTCGGTGGCTTGTTAAGTACCTTTGTACTCATACCGATTGAAAACTCCTTCAGAGGCTTCGTATTACGATGAGGATGGTCTAGAGTAGCGACCTAGTCAATGACGCGACCCTAGAGGATATGTTCATCCCGAAGCTTTATTTTTATTAGTTTCTTTTATTTCTACACTTGTGAAATAATGTGTTCTACGAACCACGAATGATTGATGCACATACATTTTCGTATGATGAACATATTGTTATTATTGATTTTCCTTGGAAAATTCAATAATGTCCCGAATTTATAAATTTCGGGAGTTACAGTTCCCTCGTGAATCATCTGTTTCAACCACGTAATGGATTTCTATTGTTTTATCGGTTTTTACCGGTAACTCGGTCTCTTGGCTAAGTTGCCTATGGTTTTCTGGTGTTTTTTGAAGGGTTTCATCTCTCTTATATTTGCCAAGAAGTTTTGGGAAAAGGAACCAACAGCAAGACGACCGCCGGAGGACCCGGGCGATCGGATCTGTGACTGTCGGTCTGACCGGCGTTGACAAGCTGGTCCGACCAGGTTGTGTCATGTCGTAATCCCATCATCGACATGCGCTGGTCTGACCGGTGGCACATGGTCGGTCCATCCAGCGGTTTGCGGTAAGGCCCCAGCGCTCCCTTTTCTGTACTACCGAACAGACCACCTCCTGTAGGCCGGTCTGACCGCAGCTCCTTAGTCGGTCCGACCGGCAGCCCTAGGCCGGTCTGACCGCACACACCCTATTCGATTTAATCGGTTTTAGCTAGCCGATTAGGTTTAGTTATTTTTAGTTATTTTTCACACATCGGTTAATTGAATATTATTCTGTGATATTATTTGATTGTCTAGCGACTCCGTTATTCCCTCAACACTATTTGAGGATCGTCGAAACGTGGCGTCGGTGTTGCGTTATGCTTAGGGGTTTACACCTAAGTATCCGTATGCTTTTGGATCGCCGGATCGATGTCAGTGTGTTTGGCGCATTTTAGTGTCAACATGCTCTTCCAAGTACACCTTGTAATTGTGCTTCCAATGCCCAGGCTTGTGGCAGTGGTGGCACACATCAGAGCTAGCAGGACCTGACTTGGACTTTCCAACTGGTTTAGACTTCGCACTAGAGATCGAATATGTAGTCTTAGCCTTGCCCTTCCTCTTTCTCTTTTTGCCCTCATTCTGAACCAACATAACTTGATTAGGAGACTTCCTGGTACTCTCCTCAACATTTTTAAACATCTCATGCAACTCAGGTAGTGTCTTATCTAGTCCAACCATGTTGTAATTCATGATGAATGGCTCAAAGCTCAGTGGGAGCGACTAGAGAATGACATCAACAGCTAGGTACGAATCCAGTGGGGGTACCCAGTCTCTCTAGAGTCTCAATGTAACCAATCATCCTGATCATATGAGGACTCACTTGGCTCCCTTCAGCCAATCTACTCCCAAACAAGAACTTAGACACATTGTATCTCTCTGCCCTTGCCTCATTCTGAAACATTCTCTTAAGACCTACGATCATATCGTAAGCATCACGTTCCTCATATTGTTTCTTAAACTAAGAGGACATGCAGGCAAGCATCAGACATCTGACATCCATAGAATCACTAGCATGCTTCTCTTAAGAACGCTTGTCTGCTGCAGAAGCATCCTCTCCTGGTTCATCGGGGTGAGGTTCTTATAGAACATAATCTTTTTTCTCTTGTTTAAGAATGATTCTAAAATTTCGATACCAATTCATAAAGTTTGTTCTAGATAATTTCTCACATTCAAGAATAGATCGCAAATTAAAAATTGGAGTACTCTTAACAAAAGAAGTAGTAGGTGCCATGATCTACAAAATATTAAATGCAAGATTCAGCACTATGCAATGTTTCTCTTCTATCCAATAAAAGATGTTCCACTATTTTAAACTAAGTCACATTCCCTCTAATGACTAATAGTGGTGCAAGATCCATGGTCACACTATCTCCTAGTGAGCTTTGGCATCACTACTAGAAGCAAGGTGACATATGTAAGCAACGCTTTGCTAATCACATCGTATGCGACTCTTGTCGTTGGAGAAGCATCCTATGCTCTATGCCAACTCTATGCTCCAAGGCCCAAGACCATTCTGATAGCCCCGTTAAGCAAACCAATACTATGCGTGTAGAAGTCCGACTTCCACCCCAACTAGTCAAGATAAAAGATAGCACCCTGCTTTGGCAGACCCAGTATCGATGAGCAAGATCCTTGGTGGGTGCAGCTATTGGAAAGAGCATCAATACTTAATTTTTTGAGGGAAAACTATTCTAGCACGATAACGTCCCTAGCGCACACGATACATGCAAGAATAGTATAACAGAAACATAAGAAAGCATCACATGCAATCATATTAACTGTGACATAACATGACCCTCTTCACATGACGATCTCCCTCTCCATGGCTCCTGTCATCGAGTGTGTGCTCCCAGCCTCCAAGTGTACTACTCTATCTCGCATAACCTATACTAGTTACATGGGCCAAAGCAACGCGAAAATGACATGCAAGCCATAATAAATTTACATCAGCCTTGGGCTGTAAATAATCATGACATGCAGGCCATATTTAATTTACATCCATTGCATGTATCTCGTACAAAACATTTATCCAAGGCCATGCTAGTCACAACATTCTTTGCAAAACAAAGTTAGGCGAGCAATCTACAAATGTGTTGGACCGGAAACGGCGACCAGAGGGGGGTGAATGGGAGCTTTTAAAATTTCAGGCTAAAAGTAGCCCTCTGTTTTAACTTAGTCTCCTGCGGAACAGGCTTCGAACACACCCTTCGAAGTTCTGGTTCGGAGGTATTTCACAGCTCCAAAACTAGGCTTCGCAAGGAGCAGAAGTTCGAAGTCACGAAGACTTCGCTCCACCCACAACACCAAAATCTCAACTCTTCTAAGTCAGTGCAGGCTCCGCACACTGGGTGCATTCGAGCAGACTTCACACTTCACCCTTCGCAAGAGATGACTTCCCTCTAAGGACTTCGATCAGATACTCTGCACTACAACTGGTACTAGGCTTCGTATTTTTGAAGGACAAAACACACTCTGAACACAAAGCACTGAGGACTTCAACAAGGAGGAAAACAGGCTTCGATTTAAGCCACTCATAGTGCTTCACTAGTAATCAGAGAGGACTAGCCTCCAGTTTACACAGAGCGAACTCACACTGAAAATAACACACTTAGCACTCACAGATTTATCACACACTCCTCCAAAGACACTTCAGTGAACAAACTTGAACCAGGAAGAAGTAGAGCACAATGAAATCAAAACATGCAGTGCAAAGCAGTCATAGAAGTTCAAGCAAAAATGAAAACAAAATCAAAGTTTCATTACTTGAACAGGGAACACAAAATGAACTCAAAGACTGAATACAAGAAAATGGCGGCTAGCACAGGAGTTCTAAAATGACTGCTCAAAGTGTTACTGTTGCCTAGCCAGCCTTCACTATTTATAGGCACTATTCAGCCCTGTAAATAGACTACTTTACCCCTAGGGTATACACTGTTTTTGTCTCTCTTAGACAGGGGGGTACAGATGGTAGTCTACTTTATTTGGAGGCTTCTTTTGTCAGCTTCGCAGAGGATACATAATAAGCTTTTGCAGAGTAGACACGATTAGCCTTTGCAGTTTTGGAATCTTCTGAAGCCCCCCTTCGCACGTGAAGGGTGCGGTAGCTTCAGTGAGAAGGCTTGAGCCAGGCGGCCTTCGCTTCACTGAAGTCAGCCTTCGATATAGTGATGGTTTTGAGCAGAAGCCATCAAAGCCCTTGAGTCTTCGCGCCATCACCTCCGGAGTGGACCACCATGACTTCGCAGCTACTCCCAGCTCGAACTCCGTCAGTCCGTTTACTGAAGCCATGCATGACCGAAGTACCTCAAGTTATCCACACTCTAAAGCCCCACCTTCATAGTACCACCCTTCGAAGTCCCTCCTTCGTCCAAGGCCTCCGCATGAAGCATTCCATGAGCACTTCGTCACATTGTCTCTCCCTGAGCACACTCCTTGATGAACCTCACCTAGACTGTGCCTTCGATGCACCTCAACTTTTGAGACCTACGTTGGGTGAACCTTCGAGTGCCTCCATCCGGAGCACACTTCGAACACTTTGCCTTATTGCTGATGACTTTGTCCACCATACTTCGAAGTCACTCCATTCGTAGTACCCTTCGAAGTGCCTCGCCTCCGAGGACTTTGTATCGGGGTACCTTTAGCCGGAGCCACGCTCTGTACTTTCTGTCTTCGCCTAGCGCACCTTGACCCGAGGACCGACCTTGACCCCACGCAGCCTTCGTGACCGAGCTCCCTGCTCGCCTAGCATCAAGCCTCCCGCTTGATCCAGGTTCACTTGTTGTGAACCGTTCATCACCTTCGAAGTCACCTACGCATCACAGACAAACAGACAAGTGTACCTTGTACCCCGGAGACCTCTCTAAGTAAACACCCTCTGGTACACACTCTGGTGTACCGCCCAAAGTACCGAACCCTTTGGTATACTTAGATCACCGTTGTGGCGCCCCGATTTATCGAAATCGGAACATTATTGAATTTCATAAGAAAAACAATAATACAAGAGGTTCATCATGCGAAAATCGTACATACGACAAGTATTCATGGTACACAGACAATATTTATTACATCAGAGTTTAATAAAAACAATAATAAAAGTAGAATTTGCATGACGAACGCCTTCTTCAAGATCGTTTTCTTGACTGGGTCGCTACTCCAGACCATCCTCCTCGTAGTACGCAGCCTCTGAAGTGTTTGTCCAACGGGTATGAGTACAAAAAGTACTCAACAAGCCACCGCAAATGCAATAGTAATGCAAGGTAATAATAAAGGAAGGATAATGGCTAAAAGTGCGGAAAAGTACATTTTTCAGTTATTGCAATTTAGTGAAGTCAAGTTTAACCATGCGGAATAATGAACATGTACATCATAACACCAACTAACTCGAGGAGTATGTTTTACCTCCTCGCACCACAGTCCTTACATGTCAAACCATCATGCACATACATATCAAAAGTAATCTAACTATGGGATGTCACGCAACCCGCCCTTGACCGTGGGCTCGGCTTTTCTAAAAGATTTAAGACTCTGATCAGAGATGTACTACTATACCCACAAGGCACACACTCATCCCAAACACCAAGGTGTAACGAGATGACCCATACCACGGGAACTCATGCCAAAACCTTAGCATGAAATGCTCCAAGCGATAACCACCCGCTCTAGGTTTCGCCGGCGCGCCGGGCCACATCCCGGCTAACGTCGCACCCCCTTTTGCGCCACAACGGTACAAGCCACCCGCAGGTGCTGCTTGACCCATCTCCAAATGGTGGCCTTGGTTTGGAACACTCCATACCTTAGTTAGGACTTACCCATTAGACTTGTGGTTAGTACGGAAGTGTATTGCAACGGATCCCGTAGACCGGTCCTTATAGTGCCCCGGGTGCTACTGTCCAATGCCCTAGCTTGCACCCAGAACCCACCATGCATTCACTCACAACCACAACTCCAACTCCAAAGATGAGAATAACGGGGATCATATAGTAGAACCAATCGCTATGACTCATTTTTAATCCTATAGCAATCGTGTCAATACATTGGACACTAGCTAATAATACTAATCATATGGTGACAAGGAGTTTAGGCTAGAGAGCATGGCTTGGGTTGCACATCAAGGTCGGGGATCCTAATAAATATATTGTAAGGGTTTTATTTGACTAATGCATGTATATCCTATGGGTTTTAGTGATAGTTTAATAAAACATGAGTTCAATATGCTCAAAAGATTGGTTTGGTGACTTTCCTTGTTCAGCGAAAGGCGAGGGAGGGACTTCGGGGAAGTATTCCGGCTCCTCGGCGGCGTCGTAGTCTTTCCAATATAAATAAAGTAGAATAAAATAAATACAACATCCAATTAAACAATATAAAATCACACAACAAGAACATAGGATTTGATTGGTCCAAATTAAAGGAAACCAAGTTGTTTATTTTCTGAAACCTATTTTATAAATGATTTTAAAATTAACTAAAAGGGATAATTGTCCTTTTTATAAGGGGTTTTGAATTGTGAAAAATCTCATTTTAAGTTTTCTTTTTAATGTGAAATAAATGGTTTAGAGAAAACTTTGTGGTTTCACTATATTAATAGGAAATGAATAAATATGAACTTTACTGAAATCTAAATAATTGAATTTACATTTTTACCCTAAGGGCACTTGAATACCTATTTAAATAATCATCAAAAATCCAAAGTAAACATACTGTTTTTATTGGATTAACATGAAGAGAATAATATTACAAATTTTCTGAAATTGGAATGGTAATTTTTGAAGTTAAAATGCGCCAGATATGGATTTTACATGTTTAAAATAGTTTCTGGAATTTATTTTTAAATTTAAATCGCCTTGGGTCCACGGTGAGCCAGGCCCACGGTGAACCCGCGCACTGTGCGCGTGCGCCGGATCGATCTTGACCGTTGGATCCAGATCCATCGTGCGAGGGCGAGGTGGGGGAGTTAAAGTGATGTGGACGGCTGAGATTAAAACATCGAACCAGTACGCATCGTGCGACCCATATGTGATGCGGTATTTTAAATCTCGCGAACGGCTCAGATTAGAACATACCCCTTCGTTGCGATCCGACTAACCAAATTAGACCGAACGTGCGATATAACCTGAGTCGTCTGATTGCAATCGCACGGTCGCGATCAGATCCGACACGGCATGGGTACTCGACCCATGCCGGTCGTCTTCTCCAGCGATGGCGAGCGGGCCAAAGGCCATGGCGAGCGACGGCGGTCGTACCTAAGGCCTAAAACAAAAAGAGGACACTACGGGGATCATGAGGGTACCCTTGTGGTGACGAACGGTCGACGGAGTGTGGCCGGCGACGAGCAGAGGCGGCGAAGATGTTCGGGTCCTCATCGGCGGTGGCGATCCGGCGGGGTTCGTTGACGATGGAGTGGTGGCCGAGGTCATGATGGCCTTGGCGATCACAGAGGTGTGGTCGGCGTGGACGGAGAGGGGCTCCGGTGACGGCGAGTGGTGGCTGGAGTGCGGGCGATGGTGGTGCGCTAAAATCCGAAGTGAGGGCATTCTGTTGTTTCTCGCAACGAGGGAGCGTGGGGGATCACACGCGGACAGCCAGGGGGCTTAAATAGGAGCACCGACGAGGGATAACGGGCGACGTATACATGGAAAGTCGAGAAGGGGGTTTTCAATGGCGCCGGCGAGGTCTGCCATGCACGCGAGCGCTGATCTCGTGGCTTAATTGCGTGGGTTAATGGGGGGAAACGGTCGGCGTGGCGCGGGGGACCGATTAATGGCGTCAATTCAATGGGGGAGGGGCCGGCGAGGCGAATTCGAGGAAGAGGTCGTCGGCCGGCGCGATTTGGGAGCGGTGGTGCGTGGTGGATGATGGTACTGACAGGCGGGGGCCACTAGCCAGCGAGCATGAGCGCACGAGCGAGGTGGCTGACGGGTGGGGTTGGGCTCGGGCGCGAGAGGGGGCGGTTGGCGCCGACAGGTGGGGCCAGGGTGTCGGGCGCGCGCGAGGGGAGAGGGGCTCACTGACGGGTGGGGTCGGGCTGTCAGTCCGAGGCGGGCGAGGGTAACGGGCTGGGCCGGCCGGAGGGAGAGAAAGGGAGGGGGGCCATTACTGTTTAAAATGTTTTCTAATTAAAAATAATTGCAGAAATTGGTTTAAAATAATAGGTCTACTTCCAAGGTTGATAAAAATTTGTAAAAATTCTCAAAAATATATCTTGGTCTTGGGATCATACATAAAAATTTTCAGCTCCTGGTTAGGCCATTTCATCTAGGCTGTAGTTCAAAATGGTGAAGGAGGGCATTAAAGGTATTTCCAAAATAATAAAAATCCAGGAATTTGGATTAATTAATATTTTATTCCTTTGAAAATTTGGGGTGTTACAAACCTATCCCCCTTATAAAGAATCTCGTCCTCGAGATTGGATCGCTACTCGAATAGTTCAGGGTATTGGGCTTTTAGTTCGTCTTCCTTTTCTCATGTGGCTTCTTCGACGGGGTGGTTGTCCCACTGAACCTTGCAGAAGCGAACTACACGGCTCCTCGTTACCCTTTCTTTGGTTTCCAAGATCTTGATGGGTTTCTCGATGTAGGTCAAATCTTCTTGGATGTTGAGTTGTTGAAGGTCGGCTTGCTCGGTGGGCACGCGAAGACACTTCTTCAATTGAGAGACATGGAACACATCGTGAACTCCTGCCAATGATGGAGGCAGCTCAAGTTGATATGCCACTTCTCCTTGCCATCGGAGGATCTAAAAAGGTCCGACATAGCAGGGTGCTAGCTTGCCTTTCATGTTGAACCTTTGAGTGCCACGGAGGGGAGTGACTCGGTGATAGACATAATCACCCTCCTCAAAGGTTAGGTCTCTTTGACGGTTATCGGCGTAGCTCTTTTGTCGGGACTGGGCTATTTTCAATTTGTCCCTGATGATCTTGACCTTCTCTTCAGCTTCTCTCAATATGTCTGTCCCAAACAGTTGCGACTCTCTGGTCTGATCCCAGAGCAACGGCGTTCTGCACTTACGCCCATAAAGTGCTTCGAATGGGGACATTTGCAGGCTGGCTTGATAGCTATTGTTGTAGGAGAACTCTGCATAGGGCAAGTTCTTGTCTCACATTCCACCAAAGTCTAGAGCGCAAGCTCTAAGCATATCCTCCAGTATTTGGTTGACCCTTTCGGTTTGACCGTCGGTCTGAGGATGATAGACGGTGCGAAAGTTCAGCCGGGTGCCGAGTTCCTCTTGAAGGTTCTTCCAAAACTTGGAGGTAAACTGACTCCCACGGTCAGATACGATCTTCTTAGGAACTCTGTGGAGGCACACGATCCGGGTCATATACAACTCGGCCAGCTTGGCGACAGTGTAAGTTGTCTTGACGGGGACGAAGTGAGCCACCTTGGTGAGTCGATCGACGATCGCCCAGATAGAATCATGGCTAGCTTGGGTCCTAGGTAGTCCCATGATGAAGTACATTCCTATCTCTTCCCACTTCCATTCGAGGACCTTGAGAGGTTGCAAAAGTCCAGCAGGTCTTTGATGCTCTGCTTTAACTCGTCGGCATGTGTCGCGCTCGGCCACATACTCAGCTATTTCCCTCTTCATGCTGACCCACCAATATTTCTCCTTCAGGTCTTGATACATTTTTGTACTCCCGGGATGAATGGAGTATAGAGTATCGGGGGCTTCTTGAAGGATGAGGGTCTTCAACTCAGGCTTGTCGGGTACGCATATCCGGTTCCCGAACCAGATGGTACCATGCTCGTCCTCGGAGAATCCAGGGGCTTTACCCTTCCGCATGTTCTGCTAGATCTCCAAGATGTCCGGGTCTTCCTTCTGCCTTTCTCGGATCTACTCTATCAAGACAGGTCTTGGCTGCAAGGCAGCGAGGTACGCTCGGGTGGTGATCCCTAGATTCAGCCTTTCCATCTCCTTGTAAAGCAAAGGGGCTTGGTCCTGTATCATGATGGCATTGCAGTACCCTTTTCGACTAAGGGCATCTGCCACCACATTTGCCTTGCCTGGATGATAATGAATGCCCAAGTCGTAATCCTTGGTCAGTTCCAACCATCTCCTTTGCCTGAGGTTAAGGTCCGGTTGGGTGAATATGTACTTGAGGCTCTTGTGGTCGGTGAAGACCTCACACCGATTCCCCACGAGGTAATGTCTCCATATCTTCAAGGCATGAACCACGGCTGCCAATTCTAGGTCATGGGTTGGGTAGTTCAGCTCAAGTGGTCTCAGCTGTCGAGAGGCATAGGATATCACCTTCCCCTCTTGCATTAAGACACATCCCAATCCTTGACGAGAGGCATCACAGTAGACGTGGAAGTCTTTCCGGATGTCTGGCAGAGTTAGGATAGGAGCTGACACGAGCTTCTTCTTGAGGGTTTGGAAGCTTTCTTCGCAATCTGGGGTACATTCAAATTTTACTTCCTTCTGCAATAGTCTGGTCATAGGCTTGGCGATCTTTGAAAAATTCTCGATGAACCGGCGGTAGTATCCGGCCAATCCGAGAAAACTCTGGATCTCGGTCACGGTCGTGGGTTGCAGCCAGTTGGTCACTGCTTCCACGGTGGTTGGGTCTACTGCTATTCCTCCGGCGGATATGACATGACCGAGGAACTTCACCTCAGACGACCAAAATTCGCACTTGCTGTATTTGGTGTACCATTACTATTCCCTTAGCTTTCCGACGGTCAGACGGAGGTGAGTCTCGTGCTCTTCCTTGGTCTTGGAGTAGAAGAGGATATCGTCGATGAATACCATGATGAACTTATCCAAGAACTCCATGAAAACATTGTTCATCATGTTCATGAAAAAGGTCGGGGCATTCGTGAGTCCGAACGACATCACTGTATACTCGTAGAGTCCATAGCGGGAGGTGGAGGCAGTCTTGGGTATGTCCTCTTCTCCAATCCTCAACTGGTGATAACCTGACCTGAGGTCAATTTTGGAAAACACCGAGGATCCCTCTAGTTGATCGAACAGGTCGTCGATCCGAGGCAACAGGTACTTGTTCTTGATGGTTACGTCGTTCAGGGCTCTATAGTCCACGCACATCCTCTTGGTCTTGTCCTTCTTCATGGCAAAGATGACTGGTGCACCCCAGGGGGAGGTACTCGGTCGGATGTAGCCTTTCTGCTCCAAGTCTTCGATGTTGCTCTTGACTTCGGCTAATTCATTGGCGGCCATCCGGTATGGACGCTTGGAGATTGGAGCGGTCCCGGGGACAAGTTCGATTCTGAATTCGATGTCCCTCTTGGGAGGCATTCTAGGTAGGTCCTCTGGGAAGACGTCCATGAACTCCTTGACTATGGGCACATCCTCAAGGGCTAGCGAATGGAGGGACGCTTCGAGCGGTTTGCGACTGGTCATCCGAAAGGTGATGTCTTCGCCTTCAGGGTTGGTCACTGTGACGGACTTGTTGGCACAGTCGATCACTCCCTTGTGCTTCATCAACCATTCCATCCCTAGGATGAGGTCGAGTCCGGTGCACTTTATGAGGACTAGCTCGGCCCGGAACAATACTTCTTGGATCTCTATCTCAACCTTAGGGATGTATAAGTGGGCTAAGGTTTTATTGCCTGGAGTGGCAATCATCATGGGGACTGATAGAGGGAGTATTTCCAAGTCGTTGGTTTTCACAAAATCTTCCGAGATGAAAGAGTGTGTTGCTCCAGAGTCAAATAATATTATAGTCGGTACGGAATTTGCGGTAAACGTACCGAGCACGACTTTGGGAGCCTCCTGAGCTTCCTCCGCGCTGATGTGGTTGACGCGAGCATGAACCGCCTGGTTGGGTGCTGTGCCTTGGGGCTGCTTGGGGTGGGGACACTGGTGCGAATAGTGCCATTCCTTCCGGCAGTTGAAGCAGACGACCGGCCTCCCTTGGCGATCCTTCAAGATCGGGGCCTTGGCGGCGGACGTCGGCTGAGCGGCCGGAGCTGGTGGAGCGGGGCGGGGATGCCCGGTGTTGGATCCACCGGCGACGTGAGGTGGCCTGTAGGTGGGCCGTGGATGGTAGGCGGGCGCTGGTGGCGGAGGAATGAAGCGGGGCCTTTGGGAATTCGCCTGCTGATGCTCGAAGGCGATCATCTTCCTCTTTTGAGGTCCAACTAGTTTTGCTCAGTCTCTTGGATGAGCGCTTTGTTTACTAGCCGTTGGAAGTCGGCGTAGTCGGTGGCGACGAGCTGGATGGACAGCTCATCCTTAAGTCCCCGGAGGAACTTAGCTTGGCGGAGGGCGTTGGCCCGCACCTCTTCTGACGCGTAGCGAGCCAGACGGTTGAACTCATGGTGGTACTCCATGACAGTCCAGCTGCCCTGCTGCAGGTCGCAGAACTCCTGCTGCTTCACCGCGATGACTCCGGCGGGGACGTGGGCAGCGCGAAAGGCGATGGTGAACTCCGCCCATGTCACCACGTGGTCCTCTGGCTGGGACTCACGGTAGTTGTCCCACCATTCTGCGGCGGGACCCTGGAGCTGGTGTGTGGCGAAGGCCACTCACTCCCGGTCGGTGCAGGGGAGGAGGTCTAGCTTCTTCCCAATGGTGCGGACCCAATCTCCAGCCTCCATGGGGTTGGTGGTGCTAGAGAAGATGGGCGGGCGCACTCGCAGGAACTCCGAGAGTTGGGGAGCGGGTGCGGGCGCGGGCGCACGAGGGGCGGGTTCCATGTTCTGCAGGCGGTCCAACTGCGCTTGTTGGTGTTGCATCTGGGTGAGGAGGGCAGTGATTAGTTTGTTCTGGTTCGCCATCATTATCGCCAAGGTGGGATGGTTGGCGGATGGCGACCCAGACTGTCATGGGCCCGTTGCACCCCAGTTGGGTACAACACCCTCGGGCACGTCACGGCTTCCTCCTTCTCCGTTGTTGGAGCCTGTGTTCTGGTGGTCGACCATCTTCTGAATATACGATGTTATAAGGCAAAAAGATGATGAAACAACAATACAATCAAAAATGGCCCGTAGGGCTTATATATTTATAAACCAAGTGGTGTAAAATGTTCATTACAATTCAGCTCTTATTTTAATACACCCACAACTCAACTCATTGTAGATGGTACCACATACATAAAATTATTAGTCAAGTAACGGTAACTAGCGCCTACTCGCCACCGGAGGCGGTCTCCGTGCTCTCAGAACCACGAGTACGCGGCTCCTGAAGGATGGTGGGCTTGAGAAAATTCTCGATGATTGGGTCGGAGACGAGGCCGGGGCGTGGTGCAGGGGCACTGGTGGTGGATGGTCCGGCGGTGGATGGGTGTGGCGGGATCCTCTTGGGGCGAGGGGCGGGCTCACGGATGGGCTTCCTCTTCCTCGGGAGGAGGGGAACCATCTCTACGATGTCCTTCTGCAGCTGCATGATCTTGCGCTACAGCTCGCCGTTCTGTTGGATCAAGTTCTTCGTCTCCTCACGAAGAAACTCAACCGCCTCAAGGTGCTCATCGGCGTCGAGCACTGCCTCAGTATGGAGGTCGTCCATCGCCTGAAGTAGACACGACTGCCGGGCCATGACCGGATCACGCACGGAGTGAACTCCGAGGTAGATGCTACGGTAGGCGCTGGGAGTGCACTTTGGCACAAGCCGGAAGGACGAGTTCTGAAGACAATCATCATATATCATCCTCAGCTCCATAAGAGCCTGGAGAGCGACGCGTTGGCACGCGACATCGAAAGTCGGGCCCCCAAGCGCGGTGGTGTAGGGTGGCAGATGCTCCCCAGAGCCGTGGACGGTGAGGGAGATGTCGCAAGGCCCGGCGAACTCCTCCAAGTACACCCTTGGAATTTAGGCTCGAAGAGGAACCCGAGGAAGGTAAGCATCATACGGAGCTCCCGGACGAAGCCCTCATAGTGGCGGCAGTAGCTGTGGACTTGGTAGACAGGCATCTACAAAACAACAAGTTGAAGAAAAGTGAGGGGAGGAACAAAGTTTATAAAGTAGGTTTTCGAGAAATAATTTTCTGCAGCTATTGACTAGGCGGGTCTGTTTGGCTTCCTACAGTCAAGTCGGCTCTGATACCATCTTGTGGCGCCCCAATTTATCGAAATCGGACCATTATTGAATTTCATAAGAAAAACAATAATACAAGAGGTTCATCATGCGACAATCGTACATACGACAAGTATTCATGGTACGCAGACCATATTTATTACATCAGAGTTTAATAAAAACAATAATAAAAGTAGAATTTGCATGACGAACACCTTCTTCAAGATCGTTTTCTTAACTAGGTCGCTACTCCAGACCATCCTCCTCATAGTACGCAGCCTCTGAAGTGTTTGTCCAACGGGTATGAGTACAAAAAGTACTCAATAAGCCACCGCAAATGCAATATTAATGCAAGGTAATAACAAAGGAAGGATAATGGCTAAAAGTGCGGAAAAGTACATTTTTCAGTTATTGCAATTTAGTGAAGTCAAGTTTAACAATGCGGAATAATGAACATGTACATCATAACACCAACTAACTCGAGGAGTACGTTTTACCTCCTCGCACCACAGTCCTTACATGTCAAACCATCGTGCACATACATATCAAAAGTAATCTAACTGTGGGATGTCACGCAACCTGCCCTTGACCATGGGCTCAGCTTTTCGAAAAGACTTAAGACTCTGATCAGAGATGTACTACTGTACCCACAAGGCACGCACTCATCCCAAACACCAAGGTGTAACGAGATGACCCATACCACGGGAACTCATGCAAAAACCTCAGTATGAAATGCTCCAAGCGATAACCACCCGCTCTAGGTTTCGCCGGCGCGCCGGGCCGCATCCCGACTAACGTCGCACCCCCTTTTGTGCCATGTCGGTACAAGCCACCCGCAGGTGCTGCTTGACCCATCTCCAAATGGTGGCCTCGATTTGGAACACTCCATACCTTAGTTAGGACTTACCCATTAGACTTGTGGTAAGTACGGAAGTGTATTGCAATGGATCCCGCAGACCGGTCCTTATAGTGCCCCGGGTGCTACCGACCAATGCCCTAGCTTGCACCCGGAACCCACCATGCATTCACTCACAACCACAACTCCAACACCGACAGAATTCCAAAGATGAGAATAACGGGGATCATATAGTAGAACCAATCGCTACGACTCATTTTTAATCCTATAGCAATCGTGTCAATACATTGGAGACTAGCTAATAATACTAATCATATGGTGACAAGGAGTTTAGGCTAGAGAGCATGGCTTGGGTTGCATTTCAAGGTCGGGGATCCTAATAAATATATTGTAAGGGTTTTATTTGACTAATGCATGTATATCCTATGGGTTTTAGTGATAGTTTAATAAAACATGGGTTCAATATGCTCAAAAGATTGGTTTGGTGACTTGCCTTGTTCAGCGAAAGGCGAGGGAGGGACTTCCGGGAAGTATTCCGGATCCTCGGCGGCGTCGTAGTCTTTCCAATATAAATAAAGTAGAATAAAATAAATACAACATCCGATTAAACAATATAAAATCACACAACAAGAACATAGGTTTTGATTGGTCCAAATTAAAGGAAACCAAGTTGTTTATTTTCTAAAACCTATTTTATAAATGATTTTAAAATTAACTAAAAGGGATTATTGTCCTTTTTATAAGGGGTTTTGAATTGTGAAAAATCTCATTTTAAGTTTTCTTTTTAATGTGAAATAAATGGTTCAGGGAAAACATAGTGGTTTCACTATATTAATAGGAAATGAATAAATATGAACTTTACTGAAATCTAAATAATTGAATTTACATTTTTACCCTAAGGGCACTTGAATACCTATTTAAATAATCATGAAAAATCCAAAGTAAACATATTGTTTTTATTGGATGAACATGAAGAGAATAATATTACAATTTTCTGAAATTGGAATGGTAATTTTTGAAGTTAAAATGCGCCAGATATGAATTTTACAAGTTTAAAACAGTTCCTGGAATTTATTTTTAAATTTAAATCGCCTCGGGTCCACGGTGAGCCAGCCCCATGGTGAACCCGCGCACTGTGCGCGTGCGCCGGATCGATCTGGACCGTTGGATCCAGATCCAACACGCGAGGGCGAGGCGGGGGAGTTAAAGTGACGTGGACGGCTGAGATTAAAACATCGAACCAGTACGCATCGTGCGGCCCAGATGCGATGCGGGATTTTAAATCTAGTGAACGGCTCAGATTAGAACGTACCCCTTTGCTGCGATCCGACGAACCAGATTAGACCGAACGTGCGATATAACCTGAGTCGTCTGATTGCGATCGCACGGTCGGGATCAGATCCGACACGGCACGGGTACTCGACCCGTGCCGGTCGTCTTCTCCGGCGATGGCGAGCGGGCCAGAGGCCACGGCGAACGACGGCGGTCGTACCTAAGGCCTAAAACGGAAAGAGGACACTACGGGGATCATGAGGGTACCCTTGTGGTGACGAACGGTCGACAGAGCGTGGCCGGCGACGAGCGGAGGTGGCGAAGATGTTCGGGTCCTCGTCGGCGGTGGCGATCCGGCGGGGTTCGTTGACGATGGAGTGGTGGCCGAGGTCGGGATGGCCTTGGCGATCACGGAGGTGTGGTCGGCATGGACAGAGAGGGGCTCCAGCGACGGCGAGTGGTGGCTGGAGTGCGGGCGATGGTGGTGTGCTAAAATCCGAAGTGAGGGCGTTCTGTTGGTTCTCGCAACGAGTGAGCGTGGGGGATCACACGCGGACGACTAGGGGGCTTAAATAGGAGAACCGGAGAGGGATAACGGGCGACGTATACAAGAAAAGCCGAGATGGGGGGTTTCAATGGCACCGGCAAGGTCTGCCATGCACGCGAGCGCTGATCCCGTGGCTTAATTGTGCGGGTTAATGGGGGGAAATGGCCGGCGCGGCGCGGGGGACCGATTAATGGTGTCAATTCAATGGAGGAGGGGCCAGCAAGGCGAATCCGAGGGCGAGGTCATCGGCCGGCGCGATTTGGGGTCGGTGGCGCGAGGTGGACGACGGTACTGATAGGCGGGGGCCACTGGCTAGTGGGCGTGAGCGCACGAGCGAGGCGGCTGACGGGTGGGGTCGGGCTCGGGCACGAGAGGGGGCGGTTGGCGCCGACAGGTGGGGGTGGGGTGTCGGGCGTGCGCGCGAGGAGAGAGGGGCTCACTGACGGGTGGGGTCGGGCTGTCAGTCCGAGGCGCGCGAGCGTAACGGGCTGGGCCGGCCGGGAGAGAGAGAAATAGAGGGGGCCCATTACTATTTAAAATGTTTTCTGATTAAAAATAATTGTAGAAATTGGTTTAAAATAATAGGGCTACTTTCAAGGTTGATAAAAATTTGTAAAAATTCTCAAAAATATATCTTGGCCTTAGGATCATACATAAAAATTTTCAGCTCCTGGTTAGGCCATTTCATCTAGGTTGTAGTTCAAAATGGTGAAGGAGGGCATTAAAGGTATTTCCAAAATAATAAAATTCGAGGAATTTGGATTAATTAATGTTTTTATTCCTTTGAAAATTTGGGGTGTTACAACCGTGTACTGTCAGACCCCTCCGGCAGTCACACTCCGCTACAACAACTACAGCAATCGGACCCACTGAACCCTTCGGTGAAACAACCTCCGAACCCCTTCAGAGGTACCCCTTCGAAACCAGAGGATAAAATCTGTCAATCACTCATCACAGACTCCGAAACCAACCCTTGGTTTCTCAATCTCCCCCTTGATGAGTGCATTGACAACCGAATTCAAGTTCAAGAAAATTTGAAACATTTCGGCACACAAGTGACCATAAAAACTCCGAAAAGAGCCAAATCATGTCACGTGACAAAAGACTTTCTCTCCCCTTTTCAAAAGAGTCAAAGTCCCTTCGGCACATTTTTTTTCTTTTCATAATAAAACTCCCCCTGAGTTATTTTCCCCTTACTGCAGAAAACTCAAAAATTTCTCCCCCTTTGGCAATGCAAGCATCAAGGAGCATTTAAAAGATGCAAAGCTTCGAAATGAGTAGAACTGCAAAGACATATAAAACAAAAATAAGTCAAACTTAATGCTAGTTTTCATGTGCTCATCTCAATTTTACATGATCTAAAAAACATGATGACAACATGTGATTTCATCATTTTGAAATAAAAGCATCACCACTCAATCAAGGTAACTAGACAAGTGAAAGCAGGGACTGGGCAAAGCTAGTCAATTTCTACTCTAGAAAGATAAGTCTAATTCAAGTGGAGTATTGAAAGAAAACTTGATGAACAATGAATTTGTTGTTCTTTTCATTATGTCAGGGGTTATTTGTTCGTCTACCTTATACTTTCCAATAAAGCCAAGTCTAGGAAAGAAAGCCATCAGAAGCTTAAGGCAGTGATTTTGGCAGACACTAAATTATCCCAGTTCATACCAAAGTGCAATGGTAAGCAGTCTAGAATAAAGTAGTCCAACAAACAAACCCACCTGGATCTTTTCATTTTGAGCATTCAAATCATGGATTTTGGATTTTTTGATAAGTGAACAATTTATTTAGCATTTGAAGAATATCCATGAGTAAGTAATATGATTTTTCAAGTTCCAATTTCTAGCATACAGAGAAAAGGATTCTTGCTATCAAGCAGATAAAAGATAGCTAAAGCAGTCCTACCTAACATGCTAGATTCAAGACTAAGCAGTGAGCATGATTTGATTTTGGAAAGAAAAAAAATCATGCACAAAATGTATCAGACATATTAAATAGAGCTGAGCTAACATGATTACATGAATTAAAACAAGGCATATTAGTGTGAAACATGTAAATTCAATTTCACACACAATGAGCATATGCATATTAGTGAAAATGTGCTTCCCCTCACAGAATGCCATAAGGGTGACAAATATCAAGTTCCCCACGCAAGTAGGTGAAACGTGAAGCATCGAGGGGTTTTATGAAAATATCGGCTAACTGGTGTTGTGTATCAACATATTGAAGTTCAATATCACTCTTCTCATTATGATCTCTTAGAAAATGATACAGTACATCAATGTGTTTGGTTCTGGAATGTTAAACCGGGTTGTTTGCAATACAAATAGCACTAGTGTTGTCATAGAAAAGTGGAACACTCTTATAATATAACCCAAAATCCCGCAGAGTGGAAACTGTAACATACCAAAATTAAAAATAAAATAAAAATGAGGAAAATAAATTTTCTAAATTTAAAATGAATTAATTATTTAGAGAAAAGGTTAAAAGAAACCAATTAAAGCCAAACAGGGAGGTATATTTCAAATTTTAAGCTGGAAAATTTATGGTGGAATCTAGAAGCCAAGAAATATTTTTGAAAGTTTTTACAAAATTTAGCACCTATGATTCAAGATCTAAACAAATAAACTAATTCCTGGAATTATTTTAATTGAAAAAGGAATTAGAAATACCTTTGGGCCGCATCCCTTGATTTTGCCTTGGCCTAGCCCAACCCGTAGTCACACCCACTGACCTTTTCTCTCCCACGCGACGCAGCCACCTGGGTCCACCATCAGCCGCACGCGCGCACCTCCCTCTCGCTGTCCACCCGGGCCCGCCTGTCGGCCCCCTTCTCTTTCGCTCGCAGCCGCTGACAGGTGGGGGCCACCTGTCAGGATCTTCTTCCCCGTTGGAATCCCCTTTCCTTTTTCCGGTGTCCCCCCCTTTCCTTTTCATCGTCGTCGGCCACCCTTGCCGAATTGGCCGCCCAGATCGGTATTCCATGTCCCGGGGATCCCTTTCCCTCTTTTCTCCAGTGAAATCACGCCACAAATCACCGGCAGCGCGAGTATGGAAGCTCGCCGGTGCTAGATGGAATCCCCTCAGAGTTTTTGGAGAAGTGTGTGAGTGTTCTGTGCATGTGAAGTGTGCTATTTAGTGTCGGTTCACTCTGTGTAATCTGAGGCTAGCCCTCTCTGATACTAGTGAAGCACTGTGTCTGGCTTAAATCGAACCCTATTTTCTTCTCTTGGTGAAGTCCTTAGCTCAGTGTGCACTATGAAGTTTAGACCTTTGAAGTACGAAGCCTAGTACCAGTTGCTAGCGCTGAGTATTTGGTCGAAGTGCTCAGAGGGAAGTCATCTCTTGCGAAGGGTGAAGTGCGAAGTCTGCTCGAAGGCACCCACTGTGTGAAGCCTGCACTGACTTAGCAGAGTTGAGTTTTCGGAGTTGTGGGTGGAGCGAAGTATTCTTGACTTCAAACTTTTGCTCCTTGCGAAGTCTGGTTTTGGAGCTATAAAATACCTTCGAACCAGAACTTCGAAGGGTGTGTACGAAGCCTGTTCTGCAGAAGACAGAGTTAAAACTGAAGGCTATTTTTAGTCTGAAATTATAAAAGCTCCCATTCACCCCCCCCCCTCTGGTCGCCGTTTCTGGTCCAACAATTGGTATCAGAGCAGGTTAAGATCACCAGTTGACCTTAACTAGTTTTGTGATCTGTTGGCGACATGGACAGGGTTAGTAAAATATCTCTATTCGATGGGACAAACTTTGTATACTAGAAGGTGCGCATGGAGGCTTACTTGCTAAGCCAAGGAAATGCAATTTGGGAGATTGTGGACTCACAATACTCCATCCCTGAAACTCGCACCTCTCAAACAGAGAAAGATCAGTATAATGCCAACTCCAAGGCTAGAAATATACTGTTCATTGGTTTGATTCGAAGTGAGTTTGATAGGGTTCAGCACCTTAGGATAGCTAGGGAGATTTGTACTACACTCACTATTTTTCATGAGGGCTCTACACAGATTAAGGCTAGGCCCCAAAGCACATACAATCAATAGTATCAACTGTTTGTGCAGGCGCCTGGTGAATCTATAGATGCCATGTTTTCTCGCTTTGATGCGATACTGAGTAACTTGCGGTCCAACGGGACGCTTGCTTATAATGCTCATGATAGGGCTATCAAACTTCTCTATGCTATTGATCATAGCATATGGGAAGTGAAGATATCCAGCATTGAGGAGTCCACAGCTTATGACACATTGACCTATGATGAGATCTTCAGCAAGCTGAAGTCCACATAGATTGCCAAGGCATCTCTTGCAGTGCATAGGAACTCATTGGCACAGCCATTGGCACTAGTTTCTAGCACTAGCCGTGGCACCACTGCAAAACCAAGCACATTAGGCACTTGTGTTCCTATGGTTTTTCTTTGTCCTCCCTGGTCTCCATCACTAAGGAGCAGGTGGATACTCTAGATGATGAGCTTGCTCTCATTGCCAGAAGGTTCACCCGTTTTCATCATGAGAGACAGGATCAGAGGAGAAGTGGTTTTAGTGGTTGTTTTGAGTGTGGCGACACTTCTCACATGAAGGAAAATTGTCCTAAACTCAAGAAGAGAGATGAGAGTGAGCGCCTCAAATACCACAGAAAGGAGAGGAAACCCTTTGGGAAGGGCAAGCACGGCAAGGTGGCTAAGAGAGTAGCCAAAACAGCATCCGGAGCATTTGTTGCTGCTCTCAGCGACATCGACACTTCCTCAAGTGAGGACTCGAGCTCTGAGGAGCAGGAGGAGTCTCCAAGGAAGGAGGAAAAGAAGGACAAGAAGGGACGAGATTTCAACGGCCTCTACTTCATGGACGATAGCGATCACAGCGGCGATGAGCTTGACTCATCTGAGGTACCACTATCCCATGACCAGCTTTCAATTAAATTAGATGAACTGAATGAAGTAGTTCTGGGTCAGGATAGGTTGCTTGTGCAAGCCGCTAGAGATAGAAAAGACCTTAGACTTAGGCTAGAATATGTTTCTACTGATTATGCCATGTTTAAGTCTAGGATTAATGATGCTGAATTTGAATCTTGCACTATTGTCATGGGTGATCTTGCTCAGTTGCGTTTTGTGCATGCTCAAACTCTTTCTGAGCTTAAGACTGCACAGAAGCAGCTTTTGATGGTTGATTCTAGTACTCATGATATAAATGAATGCATGAAGTGTTCTTTATTACGTGAGAGCATTGATCTACGTGATAAGCATGTTCATGATTTATAGGCTAGATTGGAGAGGGCCAGTAATTCTAAGGATGTGCAACCTGTGTGTGACACTTGCATAACCCTTAAGTACCATCTAGGCATTGTTAGAGAGCGAGCTGAAAACCTCATGACTGAAAATGAATACCTTCTTTCTGTGGTTAACAAATGCACTAAGGGAAAGGGTAGGATGGACTTGCTCTTGGCCAAAACCAAGATGTGTGCTGACAGAGCAGGGTTAGCTCTATGATTGGGTTTTTAGAGGATTGCTTCAGACAGTGAGAACAAAACTTTTTTTACCTCACCCACTACCTTAGAGAAAGAGAGAGCTCTGTTAGACACTCTATCAGCCAAAAAGTCTACCCGAACTCCAAAGAAAACCACTCCTCCTGCAAAGAAAATTCCTCCCAAGAATACCACTCAGTAGAAGCCCAAGGAGTCTATGAGAATTTCTCCTATGACCCATGTGAGTGCCCCTAGGAGAGTGTTTCATTGTTCCTATTGTCAGTGGGTGGGTCATCTGGTTGGGTTCTGTTTTCGTCGCATCAAGGATGAGCGACGCTCTCAGGCGATGAGTTTACAGGACATGCATTACCCATCTCGAGGTATGCTTGAATATGAGTTTTACTCATGTCCTCTTTTCGAGGCTCCTCGTACTTCTCGGAGAAGTTTTGCTCCTCGAGGTGTTCACCATATTCCATATGGTAGTAGACCCCGTGCGAGTAGCTTTATACCTCGACAGGGTAGGAGACCTCGTCATGCATTTGGGTCACAGCATGTAGGTAGACCTTGCACTTTGCATCATTCTGATTATCCTGTGCATAGACAGTCTACTTTTACTGTGCCTACTACTCATATCACTTAGTACTAGATGCCTCGTCATGTTTTCACTCACCCCAACACTGAGCGATCGAGATTTTCCTATCATGTGTAGGCGCCATATCGAGGCTTGGAGGGCGCGTGGATCATGGACTCCGGTTGTTCGCGCCATATGACCGGAGATGTAGCATGGTTCTCCAGCCTCACCACAACCAAGCAAAAGGAACATATCACATTCGGCAATAATCGGAGTAGAGCGAAAAGTAAAGGTGTGGTAAGAATTAACTTGAATTTCACACTCAAAGATGTTACTTTGGTTGAAAATTTGGGATACAATCTGCTTTCTGTATCTCAATTGCTTGATGAGGGCTTCGAAGTGTGATTCCATCGCGATACTTCGCAAGTACTCAATTCTGATGGCGTTATGGTTTGTAAGATCTTTAGAGTTGGGAGAGTTTTTGGAGCTGATTTTTCTGAGTCATCTGGTTCTTCTCATTGTCTTGTTGCACATTCGACTTCTGAGCTTTGGAAGTGGCATAGGAGACTAGGGCATATGAGCTTTGAGTTGCTCGCTCGCTTGAGTGCCCTAGGTCTGATCCGAGAATTTCCCGAGCTCAAGTTTGAGAAGAATTTAGTTTGCACTCCTTGTCGACATGGAAAAAATGATTGCCGCTTCGCACTCGTCAGTCACCATAGTGATGACTGAACAACCCAGAGAACTTCTCCATATGTACACTGTAGGTCCTTCTCAGATTAGTTCTTTAGGCGGCAAGTGGTATGTGTTAATCATTGTTGATGATTTCTCTTGCTACTCTTGGGTCTTCTTTCTTGCCAGCAAGGATGAAGTGTTTTCACACTTTCGGAGCTTGGCTTTGAGACTTTTCACTGAACTCCCTGGTGCATTGAAATTCATTCGAAGTGATAATGGCACTTAGTTCAAAAATAGTCTCTTTGTTGACTTTTGTATGGAGCATGGCATAGAACATCAATTCTCTGCTCCATGGGTTCCTCAACAGAACGGTGTTGTTGAGAGAAAGAACCGCACTTTGGTTGAGATGGCTAGGACGATGCTCGATGAGCACAGGACTCCTAGAAAATTAAGGGTTGAGGCCATGAACACTGCTTGTTACATCTCAAACCGAACCTTCTTGCGCTCAATTTTGATCTTGACATCTTATGAACTGCGTTTTGGAAGACAACCCAAAGTTACTCATCTTCGAGTTTTTGGTTGTCGTTGCTTTATCCTAAAACGTGGAAATTTGGACAAATTTGAGTCGCGTTCTTCTGACGGGATCTTTTTGGGTTACACTACTCATGGTCATTCTTATCGTATTTACAGTTTGGAGACTAACACTATCATCGAGTCGTGTGATTTGACTTTTGATGAATCAACCCCCTCCGTTAGTTCCACTTTTGAACAGGCAAATGAACACGACATGGAGTAGACCCTCTTCGAAGAAGAAGATCCCGAAGAGTTTGAGGATGAACCCCTACTACCCTCGACATCAACCCCTGAAGCCAACCATTCTTCGACCACTTCGGCACAAGGTCCCGAAGAAACTACCTCGACCTCGGTCATCTTGGACCACTCCAACGCACAAGTTGAGGGGGAGACTGCATCTCGCCGTGAGGCTCCACATCATGTTCAAAGGATGCATCCTCCTGAGCAGATCATTGGTGAGCTTGATCAGAGGGTAACACGTTCTCATGCTCATTTCATCGATTCCGCTTTTGTTGCTTCTTTTGAGCGCTTAGATGTTAGTCATGCACTTTCTGATTCTAGTTGGATCAATGCCATGCATGAAGAACTTGAAAATTTTGAGAGAAACCAAGTCTGTACTTTAGTTGATCCTCCTCCAAATGTTCATTTCATTGGAACAAAATGGATTTTCAAAAACAAACAAGGGGAGGATGGGACTGTAGTTAGAAACAAGGCTATACTTGTAACTCAGGGTTTTTCTCAACTAGAAGGGATTGATTTTACTGAGACTTTTGCACATGTTGCTCGTCTTGAGGCCAATAGGATTTTACTTGCATTTGCGGCATCTCGTGGTTTCACACTTTATCAAATGGATGTTAAAAGTGCTTTTCTTAATGGCTTCATAGGCGAAGATGTTTATGTAAAACAACCCTAGCTTTAAAAACCCCAAATACCCACATAAAGTCCTTAAACTTCATAAGGCTCTTTATGGACTCAAGCAGGCCCCTCGGGCATGGTATGATAGACTTAAGTCTTTTCTTCTTGAGCGAGGGTATTTGATGGGATCTGTTGATAAAACCCTGTTCACTCTCAAGCATGGCAAAGATTTCCTCCGAGTTCAGATTTATGTGGATGATATCATCTTTGGTGGCTCTTCTCATGCTTTGGTTGCCGAGTTTGCAGATGCCATGAGCAGGGAGTTCGAGATGTCCATGATGGGCGAACTCACATTTTTCCTTGGTTTGCAAATCAAGCAAAGCAAACAAGGTACATTTGTCCACCAGACAAAGTACACCAAGTACCTGCTCAAGAAGTTCGACATGGCTGATGCGAAGCCCCTCGCTACTCCGATGGCTACTTCGATAGCATTGGATCCTGACGAGGATGGAGAAGCCGTAGATCAGAAGGAGTTCCGAAGCATGATTGGCTCCCTCCTCTACTTGACTGCTATGAGGCCGGACATACACTTCGCAGTGTGTCTGTGCGCTCGTTTTTAGGCTTCGCCACGAGCTTCGCACCACCAAGCGGTAAAGCGCATTCTCAGGTATCTCAAACATACCCTAGAATTCGGCATTTGAATTCGGCATTAGGTATTCTGCATCTTCCTCTTTGTGTCTTTGAGGTTATTCCGATGCGGATTTTGCTGGGTGTAGGATTGATAGGAAAAGTACCTCTAGTACTTGTCATTTTCTGGGTACTTCGTTGGTTTGCTGGTCTTCCCGCAAATAGTCTAGTGTTGCACAATCAACGGCTCAGGCTCAATATGTTGCTGCAGCTAGCTGTTGCTCTCAGATTTTGTGGATGGTTTCCACTTTGTGCGATTTTGGGTTAGATTATAAGAGTGTTCCACTTTTCTGTGATAACACTAGTGCTATTTTTATTGCAAACAACTCGGTTTAGCATTCCAGAACCAAACACATTGATGTGCGATATCATTTTCTCAGAGATCATAATGAGAAGGGTGATATTGAACTTCAATATGTTGATACTCAACACCAGCTAGCCGATATTTTCACAAAACCCCTAGATGCTTCTCCTTTTGCCTACTTGCATGGGGAACTTGGTGTTTGTCACCCTTACGACATTTTGTGAGGGGTAGATTTTGAATATATTGCATATGCTCATTGTGTGTGAAATTACATTTACATCTTTTGCACTTATATGCCTGATTTTAATTCATGTAATCATGTCAGCTCAGCTCTATTTAATATGTCTGAAACATGTTGTGCATGATTTTTCTTTCCAAAATCAAATCTTGCTCACTTCTTAGTGTTGGATCTAGCATGTTTAGGAAAGACTATTTTAGCTATCTTTTTTCTGCTTGATAACAAGACTCCTTTTCTCTGGATGCTAAACATTGCAACTTGAAAAATTGTATTACTTACTCATGGATATTCATCAAGTGCTAAACATTTTTCCACTTAATTAAAAATCCAAAAATCCATGATTTACATGCTTCAAGCGAAAAGATCCAGGTGGGTTTGTTTGTCGTACTACTCTATTCTAGACTGCTTACCATTACACATTGGTCTGAACTGGAATAATGTAGTGTATGCAAAAATCACTGCCTTAAGCTTCTGATGGCTTTCATACCTAGGCTTGGCTTGATTGGAAAGTATAAGGTAGACAAACAAATAACCCCTGGCATTATGAAAAGAACAGTAAATTCATTGTCCTTCGAGTTTGCTTTCAAATACTACACTTGAACTGGACTTGTTTACCTAGAGTAGAAATTGACTAGCTTTGCGCAGTCCCTATGTTTACTTGTCTAGTTACCTTGATTGAGTGGTGATGCTTTTATTTCAACATGATAAAATCACATGATGTCATCATGTTTTTAGACAATATTATATTGAGCTGAGCACATGAGAATTGGTATTAAAGTTGGCATATTTTTGTTTTATATGTCTTTGCAATTCTGCCCATTTTGAAGCTTTGCATCTTTTGAATGCTCCTTGATGCTTGCATTGCCAAAGTGGGAGAAATTTTTGAGTTCTCTGCAGCAACAGGGAAAATAAATCAGGGGGAGTTTTAGGGAAAATAAATCAGGGGGAGTTTTTATCTTGCAAAGAGAAAGATTTGCCAAAGGGCTTTTTACTCTTTTGAAGAAGGGGGAGGAAAATTCTTTTGTCAAGTGACATGTTTTGGTTCGTTTATGAGTTTTTATGGTCACTTGTATGCTGAAATTTTTCAAATTTTCTTGAACTTGAATTTGGTTGTCATTGCACTCATCAAGGGGGAGATTGAGAAACCAAGGGTTGGTTTCAGAGTCTGTGATGAGTGATTGACAGATTTTATCCTCTGATTCGAAGGGGTCCCTTCGAAGGTGTTCAGAGGTAGTTTCACTGAAGGGTTCGGTGGGTCTGTTTGCTGTAGCTGTTGCAGCGGAGTGTGACTATCGGAGGGGTCCGACAGTACATGATGACTTGGTCGTACCGAAGGTTTCGGTACTTTGGGCGGTACACCGGAGTGTGTACCGGAGGTTGTTTACCCGGAAAGGTCTCCGGGGTGCTGGATACACTTGTCTGTTTGTCTGTGGTGCGCAGGTGACTTCAGAGGCGATGGACGGTACACAGCAGGTGAACCTGGGTAAAGCGGGAGGCATGATGCCAGGCGAGCGGGGAGCTCGGTCATGAAGGCTGTGAGGGGTTGAGGTCGGTCCTCGGGTCAAGGTGCGCCAGGCGGAGGCCGAGAGTGCTGAGTGTGGCTCCAGCTGAAGGTACTCCGAGACAAAGTCCTCAGCAATGAGGCAAGGCATTGGAAGTGTGCTCCAGAGGGAGGCACTCGAAGGTATACCTGACGGAGGTCTCATAAGTCAAGGTGCATTGAAGGCATGGTCCGGGTGAGGTTCGTCGAGAAGTGTGCTCGGGGAGAGACACTGCGACGAAGTGCTCATAGAATTCTTCATGCGGAGACCTTGGACGAAAGAGGGACTTCGAAGGGTGGTACTCCGAAGGTGGGGGTTCGGAGTGTGGCTGACTTGAGGTACTTCGGCCATGCATGGCTTCGGTACACGGGCTGATGGAGTTCGAGTTAGGAGCAGCTGTGAAGCCATGGTGGTCCACTCTGGAGGTGATGGCGCGAAGGCTCAAAGGCTTTGACGGCTTCGGCTCAAAACCGTCATTGTATCGAAGGCTAACTTCGGTGAAGCGAAGGCCATCAGGCTCAAGGCTTCTCACCGAAGCTACCGCACCCCTCGCATACGAAGGGGGTCTTCAGAAGAATCCAAGACTGCAAAGGTTGACCATGTCTTCTCTGCAAAAGCTGATGTTGTCTCCTCTGCGAAGCTGACAAAAGAAGCCTCCAAATAAAGTAGACTACCAACTCTACCCCCTGTTCTGATGAGACAAAAACAGTGTAAACCCTAGGGGTAAAGTAGTCTATTCACAGGTCTGAATAGTGCCTATAAATAGTCGAGGCTAGCTAGGTCACAGTAACACTTTGAGTAGCCATCTTTGAGCTCCTATGCTAGCCGCCACACTCGTGTATTCATCTTGTGAGTTCATTTTGTGTTACCTGTTCAAGCAATGAAACTTTGATTCTGTTTTCATTTATTGTTTGAACTTGTATGCCTACTTTACACTGCATGCTTTGATCTCTTTGTGTCTCACTTCTTCCTGTGTTGAGTTTATTGCATTGGAGTGGTTTTAGAGAAGTGTGTGAGTTTTCTGTGCGTGTAAAGTGTGCTTTCAGTTTCTATTTGCTCTGTGTAATCTGAGGCTAGCCCTCTCTAATACTAGCGAAGCACTGTGTCTAGCTTAAATCGAAGCTTGTTTTCTTCTCTTGGCGAAGTCCTTAGCTCAGTGTGCACAGTGAAGTTTAGATCTTCGAAGTATGAAGCCTAGTACCAGTTGCTAGCGCTGAGTATTTGGTCGAAGTCCTCAGAGGGAAGTCATCTCTTGCAAAGGGTGAAGTGCGAAGTCTGCTCGAAGGCACCTACTGTGCGAAGCCTGCACTGACTTAGCAGAGTTGAGTTTTCGGAGTTGTGGGTGGAGTGAAGTCTTCTTGATTTTGAACTTTTGCTCCTTGCGAAGTCTAGTTTCGGAGCTATGAAATACCTCCGAACCAGAACTTCGAAGGGTGTGTACGAAGCCTGTTCCGCAGAAGACAGAGTTAAAACTGAAGGCTATTTTTAGTCTGAAATTTTAAAAGCTCCCATTCACCCCCCTCTAGTCGCCGTTTCTGGTCCAACAAATTGTATCCCAAATTTTCAACCAAAGCAACATCTTTGAGAGTGAAATTTGAGTTGATTCTTACCACGCCTTTACCTTTCACTCTACTCTATCTATTGTTGCCGAAGGTGATATGTTCCTTTTGCTTGGTTATGGTGAGGCTGGAGAACCATGCTGCATCTCTGGTCATGTGGCGCGAACAACCAAAATCCATGATCCATGTGCCCTCCAAGCCTCGGTCTGGCACCTACACATGATAAGAGAATCTCGATCGCTCAGTGCTGGGGTGAGTGAAAATATGATGAGGCATCCAACACTGAGTGATACGAGTAGTAGGCATAGTAAAAATAGTTTGTCTACGCACAGGAAAATCATAATGATGAAAAGTGTGAGGTCTATCTACATGTTGTGACCCAAATGCATGACGATGTTTCCTAACTTGTCGAGGCACAAAGTTGCTAACACGGGGTCTACCACCATATGGAACATGGTGAAAACTTTGAAGAGCAAAACCTCTCTGGGAAGTACGAGGAGCCTTGAAAATAGGACGTGAGTAAACCTCAGACTCATGCATACCTAGAGATGGGTAATGCATGTTCTGGAAACTCATCGCCCGAGAGCGTCGCTCATCCTTGATGCGATGAAAATAGAACCCAACCAGATGACCCACCCGCTGACAGTAAGAACAATGAAAAACTCTCCTAGGGGCACTCTCATGGGTCATAGGAGCAATTCTTATAGGCTCCTTGGGCTTCTGCTGAGTGGTTTTCTTGGGAAGAATTTTCTTGGCAGGAGGAATGGTTTTCTTTGGAGTTTGGGTAGGTTTTTTGGCTAATGGAGTGTCTAAGTGGGCTCTTTCTTTCTCTAAGGTAGTGGGTGAGGTAAAAAACAGTTTTATTCTCACTGTCTGAAGGAATCCTCTCAAAACCCAAACCTAGGGCTAACCCTTCCCTGTCAGCACACATCTTGGTCTTGGGCAAGAGCAAGTCCATCCTACCCTTTCCATCAGTACATTTGTTAACCACAAAAAGAAGGTATTCATTTTCAGTCATGAGGTTTCAGCTCGCTCTCAAACAGTACCTAGATGGTCCTTAAGGGTTATGCAAGTATCACACACAGGTTGCACATCCTTTGAACTTCTGACCCTCTCCAATCTAGCCTCTAAGTCCTGAACATGCTTATCACGTAAAGCAATGCTCTTACGTAATAAAGAACAGTTCATGCATTCATTTTCATCATGAGGACTAGAATCAACCACCAAAAGTTGCTTCTATGTTGTCTTAAGCTGCGAAAGAGTTTGAGCATGCACAGAATGCAACTGAGCAAGCTCACCCATGACAATAGTGCAAGATTCACATTCAGCATCATTAACTCTAGACTTAAGCATGTCATAATCAGTAGAAACAGATTCTAGTGGCTTGCACAAGCAACCTATCCTGACCAAGAACTACTTCATTCAGTTCATCTAATTTAATTGAAAGCTGGTCATAGGATAGTGGTATCTTAGATGAGTCAAGCTCATCGCCGTTGTGATCGCTGTCGGCCATGAAGTAGAGGCCGGTGAAATTTCGTCCCTTCTAGTCCTTCTTCTCCTCTTTCCTTGGGGATTCCTCCTCATCAGAGCTTGACTGTTCAGTTGAGGAAGTGTCAATGTCGCTGAGAGCAGCAACAAAAGCTCTAGAAGCGGCTTTGGCTACCCTCTTAGCCACCTTGCCCCGCTTGTCCTTCACAAAGGGTTTCCTCTCCTTTTTGTGGTATTTGGGGCGCTAACTCTCATCTCTCCTCTTGAGCTTAGGATAGTTGGCCTTAATATGAGAAGTGTCGCCACACTCAAAACAACCACTAAATCCACTTCTCCTCTGATCCCGTCTCTCATGGTGAAAACGGGTGAACCTTCTAGCAATGAGATCAAGCTCTTCATCATCCAGAGTATCCACCGACCAGGGAGGACAAGGCAAAGCCTCCAGCAAGAACACAAGTACCAAATAGTTTCTGTGCACTGCAAAAGATGCCTTGGCAATCTCTGTGGACTTCAGCTTGCTGAAGAGCTCATCACAGGTCAATGTGTCATAACCTGCGGACTCCTCAATGTTGGATATCTTCACTTCCCATATGCTACGATCAAGAGCATAGAGAAGGTTGATAGCCCTGTCATGGTCATTGTAAGCAAGTGTCCCGTTGGACCGCAAGTTACTCACTATTGCATCAAAGCGAGAAAACATGGCATCTATAGATTCAACAAGCGCCTGCACAAATAGCTGATATTGTTGATTGTACGTGCTTTGGCACCTAGCCTTAATCTGTGTAGAACCCTCATGAAATATAGTGAGTGTGGTCTAAATCTCCCTTGCTGTCCTTAGGTGCTGAACCCGATCAAACTCACTCCGACTTAAACCAATGAACAATATATTTATAGCCTTGGAGTTAGCATTATAATGATCCTTTTCTGTTTGAGAGGTGCGAGTTTCAGGGATGGAGTATTATGAGTCCACAATCTCCCAAATTGCATTTCCTTAGCTTAGCAAGTAAGCCTCCATGCGCACCTTCCAGTATGCAAAATCCGTCCCATCGAACAGAGGTATTTTACTAACTCTGTCCATGTCGCCAACAAATCACAAAACCGGTTAAGGTCAACTGGTGATCTTAACTCGCTCTCATACCAATTGTTGGACCGGAAACGGCGACCAGAGGGGGGGTGAATGGGAGCTTTCAAAATTTCAGGCTAAAAGTAGCCCTCTGTTTTAACTTAGTCTCCTGCGGAACAGGCTTCGAAAACACCCTTCGAAGTTCTAGTTCGGAGGTATTTCACAGCTCTGAAACTAGGCTTCGCAAGGAGAATAAGTTCGAAGTCATGAGGACTTCGCTCCACCCACAACACCAAAATCTCAACTCTGCTAAGTCAGTGTAGGCTCCGCACACTGGGTGCCTTCGAATAGACTTCGCTCTTCACCCTTCGCAAGAGATGACTTCCCTTTGAGGACTTCGATCAGATACTCTTCACTAGCAACTGGTACTAGGATTCGTATTTTTGAAGGACAAAACACATTCTGAATACAAAGCGCTGAGGACTTCGATAGGGAGGAAAATAGGCTTCGATTTAAGCCACTCACAGTGCTTCGCTAGTAATCAGAGAGGACTAGCCTCCAGTTTACACAGAGCGAACTCACACTGAAAATAACACACTTAGCACTCACAGATTTCTCACACACTCCTCCAAAGACACTTCAGTGAACAAACTCGAACTAGGAAGATGTAGAGCACAATGAAATCAAAACATGCAGTGCAAAGCAGTCATACAAGTTCAAGCAAAAATGAAAACAGAATCAAAGTTTCATTACTTGAACAGGGAACACAAAATGAACTCACAGACTAAATACTAAGGAGCCATGCTGAATAGCGTGGGCCTCATGGCTCCAGATGCGATGAGTCATTGTCAACGATAGTCAAAGAGGACAGAAGAAGAGAGGAGATCTGTTGTTTCATGGGTCACATGTGACTCAGGTACACGGGAAGCGAGCGACTGTCGGGCAGAGGGGCCGTGAAGTCTGGCTGGCCCAATCCGGGTACATGGGCCAGGAGCAGCAGAAGACCCACTGGGCTGTTGACCAGGATTGACTCAGGTACACGGGCGGCGAGCGGTTGCCGGGCTGAGAGAGTTGTGGAATCGGGCCGGCCCAATCCGGGTACCTGGTGCAAAGTCGGTGGAGGCTTTGTCAGTTTTTGCGCAAAACTGACGACCGCTGATCTTGTATCGGACTGTCCAGAAGAGAAGCCGTAGTCGCTACGAAAGCTTAGCTTCCAGATAAGTCATCTGTAAATAGGAGTTTACTATTTTGTCCCTAGGCCCACAGTCAGTCAGTCGAGTCTGTAAAAATATCCTAAGGGCAGTTTAGTCTTTTCCTTTATTTCAGCGTCTGTAAAAAAACCCTAAGGGGCTGGTGGAATATTCCTAAGTGTTGGGCAGCCTATAAATAGGGCCCCAATCCCTAGGGTTAGTCACCCTTCCAGAATTCACTTTTTAATCAATTGGGTCATTTTTGTTTCCTGCGTTCTCTCTCATGTCCATGCGTGCGCCGCCAGGAAGCTTCCTGTGAGTTCATCTCAGAATGTTTCTCTGGTCCGGATGATTTTATTCCTGTTGTTTGTGTGCTGCATCTAGTTAATAGCTCTGCAGTCTTCGGTTTGTGCGCAGCAATTTTATTCCTCAGTTTTTGAGCTTCTCTGTTTTCTTCGTTTTGTTCTTCACGTGAGTACTAGTTCTTGTGTACTGTAGCAAGTAGTACTACTTCCTGTAGCAACAGTACACTAGTACTCTAGCCTTGCTTTTGACTGCATAGCCTTTTTGATCGAGTAGACAGGACTTAGCTTTTCTCTGGCTGTTTTTGGCGAAGCCCCCTTCTCTGTTCGAAGTCCCTCAGCTCCATGAGGCAGGCTTCGACCTGACATCTTCAAAGGCTTCGGTAGAACTTTTGACTCAGAACTCGAGCGATAAATCTTGCTTCGAAGTATGCTCTGTTCTAAGGTTTTATTCTAGCATACTTCGACACTCTTTTGCGAAGCATACTTCGACAGGCTTCGAAGTTAGCTTCGAAGCATGTCTCTCTGGTAGACTTTGCTCGAAGTAGATTTCCTGAGAAGTTTCTCTACTGCTGTCATTTCCAGTGATCTCAGTTTGTGATTTTGAAGTTTGTTTTTCGAAGTGTGGTTGTGGGCTTCGACTTCTTGTGTGAACATCAGCAGACCTCGATTCGAAGCTGGTCTGTGGTTCGGAGGTTACCACGTTGGTAGTCATACCTCGATCAAGCTAGTTTCGAAGGTAGAGGGTATGCTTCAATTTGGTCTTTCTGTCGTGTGTCGGGCTTCGCTTCTCTTTCGGAGGTTGCTTTTCTGCGAGCATGGTTCAAAGCTTTTTGATCGAAGTATAGGCTTCGAAGTACACTGTTCGAAGCAAGCTTCGATACTTTCATACTTCGCTTCGAAGCATACTTCGTTCTCTGCCACACTCGAACTAGGCTAGTTTCCACAAACCTTCGGCACTTCCACGACAGCATTCGCCAGACTTCGACAAGGGACTTCGAAGCAGGATTCGACACTGCGAAGCAGGCTTCGACACAGCGAAGCAGGCTTCGCCAAGTTTTGAACTGGAGACAGATTTTGAACAGTAACTTCTCATCCCATTCCATGTGTACTTAGATTATTTTACTGAGAAGTTTAATCTGCCATGTCTTGAATATTTTGTTTATCTGCCTATTAGCACTGTATTGGTGTTTCTCTGTTTTGGCACCGATTGTTTTTAGGCTAAATACTTTTAGACTTAGGCTTTCTGTTCACACGCTGGTTCTTAGTCTTTTGAGGTGCGTTAGGTATTGAGAGCAGGCCATAGATTCTAAAGAATTTTTAGGCGCCCATTCACCCCCCTCTCGTCGCTACTTTCGGTCCTACAAGTTGTATCAGAGCATGGTTAGGGTTTTTCCATACCTTAACCGGTTCTAAACCCCAGTAGTGATCATGACGTCTCCTGGCAAGGTCCCGTCCTTGGAAGCTTATGGCTATAACTATTGGAAGACTCGCATGTGAGCCTATCTTATGAGCCAAGGCTCGGACATTTGGGACATTTGCGTTCACACCACGTTTGTTATATTGCCAGTTGCAGAGCATGGTACTCTAGGTATCATTGCCCAGCATCTGAGCAATAGTAAGGCTGTGAACATCTTGTTTTCTGGTTTAGGTCCCACTGAGTTTGAGCGTGTGAGCTATCTCTCCACTGCGAGAGAGATCTGGGCTACCCTCAAGGAACACCATGAGGGAACAGCCCAGGTCAAGGCTCGGCTCTATCAGACCTACCGGCGTGAATATGAGAACTTCACACAAAAACCGGGTGAATCTGTTGAAGCGTTGTTTGGTCGTTTTCAATCGATCATAAACAAGCTTCGGGACAACAAGGCTAAGGGTGCTCAGTTAGTCTCAGATCACGATAAGGCGCTCAAGGTTCTCCATACCTTGGACCCAAAGATCTGGGAGATTAAGGTATCCTCTATCGTTGATAGCACATCTTATGATACCTTGACCATTTCTGAGTTGTTTAGCAAGCTAAAGGCCACCGAGGTTGATATCCAGTTGAGATCAAATCTCACTGGCTCTGGATCAAAGTCTCTGGCCCTTGCTACACCTTCTGTTGATCCCTCTTCTGTGAGCTATGCTGGGTTCACTTTGATGTCTATCACGGAGGACCAGCTTGAGTCCTTGGGAGATGATTATTTGTGTATCTTTAACAACCAGGTGCGTCGTTTCTATGACAAAAGGATGTTCAAAAGACACGACACAAAATCCGGGTGCTTTGAGTGTGGTGATGCAGGACACTTCATCGCCGACTACCCCAAGCGCAATGGACACAAGAAGGGCACCGGTGGTGGCTTCCACGACTCCGGCAAGCAAGACAGCTCTTCCTTCAGCAAGGGCAAGCCAAAGACCAGATTCTTCAGAAAGGCCCTGAAGGACTACCGATGAGAGAACAAGAAGCGCGACAAGGCCTTCTTCACCGAGATGGAGAAGAGCTACTCCAAGCGGTCCACGTCTTCTTCCTCTTCATCGAGCTCAAGCGATGAGGAGATCGTCATCAGGAAGCGGAAGGACAAGGACGATCCGGCGGGTCTTTGCTTCATGGCTTTAGGGGACAGACCGAAGAGCCGCTCACATCAGCGCCGAAGATCCCGCAAGAGCTTCTGCTCAATGGCTCTTGGGGATAAGGGAGAGAAGAGCTCCTCCAATGACTCCGACGACGACGACAATGAAAAGGTATCATCTTATGAACGCGAAATCATTGATTTACTTGAAAGCAATCGTCAGGAGTTAAAATATCGGGAAAAACTGCTTAGGGGAGCTAAGAAGAGGATAGATGAGTTAGAGAGTGAGCTTGCCGTGGCCAACGGCAGAATTGAGAGTCTATCTTCTTCCCCCTACTTGGGTGATAGCAGTGAGTGCCCGAAGTGTGAGGTACTTCTGTGTGACTTGTCGACTCTGAGGTCAAAGTACACAAAGAGGGTTGATGAGAGGGACGCTTTGGCCACTGAGCTTGAAAGCGCTCAACTGGAGCTGAAAGATGCTCAAGCCACTGTCGTCGCACCCTGTGCTGATTGCCCATCTCATCTAGCTGTCTTAGCTGAGCTGAAAGCCAAGGGCGATGCGCATTTGGGGGATTTGGAGAGAGTGAGAGCTGAGCTGGCACAGACTAGGCTAGAGCTTGAGACACTGTCAGTTCCACCCACTATCTATGAGAATTGTCTGTCTCTTAGAATGGAGTTAATTAAGCTGAAAGCCGAGAAGTCTGTTCAGGTAGATAGCGAGTGTGAGACCTGCTTGTCTCAGGTGGAGGTACTAGCTTCCTTGAGAGAGGAGCTAGCTGATTCTTAGAATGAGAACTTTTACCTCCGCTCTATCCTGAGATGGATCAGTGCCCGAGAGCCACAGCTCGGCATGATGATCTAGTAGTTCAAGAGGCAGGATGGGTTTGGGGTAGGTTACACCTACATCATGCTGACTTTGAGAGTGCCATTAGCCGGGCAGTGGAGTGGAGTAAAATGACTCCTGAGCAGAGATATCCCAAGACTCACTCCACTGAGTCTTCCCTGGCTAGTCAGCCCAAGGATGGAGTGATCCATGAACAGCCCAAAGCTCCACCCAAGAAGCCCATCTGGGTTCCAAAGCCCAAACACCTCCACGCTTCTCTTGACTCTCTTCCTGGACCCTCTCAACCCAAGAAGACTACACCAAACACCGCTATGCCCAAGAACCCCAAGCCTCAACCACATCCCAAGAAGCCCACCTATCATTGTGAGTATTATCAGAGAGACGGGCATCTTGCAGAGTTTTGCTTCAGGAGGAAGCGGGTTGAGAGAGCAGAGCGTGCTCATGGTGGTCAGGAGCAGTTCTACCAGCAGGGTGGTAGACTGAGAGTTTCTCGACGCGGGGAGAGGCTGGAGGCCAGGCCGCATAGTGTAGGTGGTGGTAGAGGAGACGGCTTTCTTGCCCGTGCTCTAGATGGTGATGTTCGTTCTAGCAGAGCTCCAAGCCATTTTGGCTACGGTCCTGGACCTCGTGGCCGAGGCTTTAGGCAGAACCAAGGACCGCGCTTTGAGCCGCGTTTTGGTCCAAACTCTCTTGATGGTTTTCGCTTTCCGTCTTTTGAGCAGATGGCTCGACACTGGTTTAGTTCTTTTGCTAAACCTGGTGCCGGACCATTTGCTCCCTCTTACAACCACTGATTGTGTAGGATCGGGGACTGGAGGACATTTGGATCATGGACTCAGGATGCTCTCGCCACATGATGGGACATCACAGATGGTTCTCCAGTCTCACTCCCCCGAGCTCCAAAGAGTACATCACCTTCGGGAACAGTGGTCAAGGGAAAGTAAGTGGCATCAGCTCAATTCGCATTTCAGACCATTTCTCTTTGAAGAATGTTGCTTTGGTTATAAATTTGAATTTTAACTTGATTTCTGTTTCGCAACTTCTTGAGGATGGTTTGGAAGTGCATTTTAAGAAGGGCAATTCTTCTGTGTTTGATTCTAGAGGGTCTTTGATTTGCCAGATCTTACCATTCGGTAAAGTTTTTTGAATTGACTTCTCTAGTTCTTTTGGCCCTTCTCGCTGTTTGATTGCTGGATCTTCTTCTGAGCTCTAGAAGTGGCAAAGGAGGTTAGGTCATTTGAGTTTTGATCTGCGAGACAGGTTAAGATCTATGGACATCATCCGAGGATTGCCCAAGCTTAAAATGGAGAAAGATCTAGTTTGTCATCCCTGTCGTCATGGGAAAATGGTTACCGTGTCTCACTCACCTGTGACTCACGTGATGACTTCGTATCCAGGCGAGCTGTTACATTTGGACACTATCGGTCCGGCTCGGGTACGCTCAGTCGGTGGGAAGTGGTATGCGCTTGTGATTGTTGACGACTTTTCTCGATTTTCGTGGGTTTTCTTTTTGGAGTCTAAGGATGAAACTTTTCATTTTGTTCATGACCTGATTTTGAAGCTGAAGAATGAGAACAATGGTCAGATGCGAGCAATTCGCTCCGACAACAGCTCTGAGTTCAAGAACTCTCAGTTCGTCAGTTTTTGTAGTGATCAGGGTCTTGACCATCAGTTTTCTTCTCCTTACACTTCCCCACAGAATGGCGTTGTGGAACGAAAGAACCGCACGCTAGTCGAGATGGCCAGGATGATGCTCGATGAGCACAAGACTCCTAGGCATTTTTGGGCTGAAGCCATGAACACGGCTTGCTATCTGGCCAACCGCATTTTTCTTCGAGCTTACTTAGGTAAGACTTCTTATGAGTTGCGGTTTGGCAGAAAGCCCAAGGTGAGCCACTTGCGAGCATTTGGCTGCAAGTGCTTTGTGCTCAAGAAGGGAAGGCATTTGGACAAGTTTGAGTCTCGTTGCTGGGACGGAGTTTTTCTTGGTTGTGCTTTACATTCTCGAGGTTTCCGTGTTTGGAACCTCGACTCCCAGCAGCTTGTCGAGACTTGTGAGGTTTCTTTTGATGAATCCTTGCCTTCTTTAACTCCTTCTTTTGAGCTTTCTAGCGATGATGAGCTCGGAGAGTCCATCATCGAGGAAGATGAGGATACTCCAGCTGCTGATGAGGGTGGGCCTTCTGCACCCCCTGCAGAGCCCACACCTTCTGAGACTTCGACTGAGGACGATGGCGGACCTCTGATCACTTCTTCCACTTTGATCGAGCCCCCTCAGTTGAGTCCAGAGGTGCCAGCTGCTGACTCCGGTGAGGTGACTTCAGATTACCAGGGATCCTGAGCAGTTTAGCGTGATCACCCCTCAGACCTCATCATTGGTGATTTGACTGAGAGAACTTTGCGTTCATCTGGTACCTCTCTTGCTGTGTTTGCTGAATCTGCTTTTGTTGCATCTTTTGTGCCCAGAGACGTTGCTCATGCTCTTTCTGATTCTAATTGGATTAATGCTATGCAAGAAGAGCTTGAGAATTTTGTCTGTAATCGGGTTTGGACACTAGTTGAGCCGCCACCAGGATGCAACCCCATAGGCACCAAGTGGGTGTTCAAGAACAAACAAGGTGAAGATGGGGTTGTGGTGCGCAACAAAGCTCAGCTAGTTGCCCAGGGTTTTTGCCAGAAAGGGGGTATTGATTTTGAAGAAACTTTCGCCCCTGTTGCCCGTCTTGAGTCCATTCACATTCTCTTGGCTTTTGCCGCTTCGAAGGGTTTTAAGCTTTTTCAAATGGACGTCAAGAGTGTTTTTCTGAACGGGTATATAGAGGAGGAAGTGTATGTTAGGCAGCCCCCCGGTTTTGAGAACCCGATGTTTTCTCGACATGTTTTTAAATTGCAAAAATCTTTATATGGGTTGAAGCAAGCCCATAGGGCTTGGTATGATCGGTTGAAGCAGTTTTTGTTGGGGAAGGGCTTTGTGATGGGTTCTGTGGATAAGACTCTCTTTTTGCTCAGAGTTGCTTCAGATTTCTTAGTTGCTTAGATTTATGTGGACGATATTATTTTTGGCGGTACTACTGATTCTATTGTGTCCAAGTTTTCTGAGCAGATGCACAGTGAGTTTGAGATGAGCCTCATGGGTGAGCTCAAGTATTTTCTAGGGCTCCAGATCAAACAGACCAAGGACAGCACCTTCATCCACCAAGGTAAGTATACTCGAGACATGCTGAAGAAGTTCGACTTTGGTGGAGAGCTGAAGCCTCAGATGACCCCAATGGGAACATCTGGGGGCCTGGACAAGGATGAGAGCGGCGTCAAGGTCAACGAGAGGGAGTTTCGAGGGATGATTGGTTCGCTGTTGTACTTGACGGTGACAAGACCAGACATACAGTTCGCCGTGGTACTTTGCGCGCGTTTCTAGTCTTCACCACGTGCGTCTCATCGGTAGGCTGTCAAGCGCTTCTTCAGGTATCTCACTTATGCGCCTGATCTCGGTCTTTACTATTCAGCATCATCATCTCTTGATTTATCTGGTTTTTCGGATGCCGACTTTGGTGGGTGCTGGTTGGATCGCAAGTCGACTTCCGGTACTTGCCAGTTTCTTGGTTCTTCTCTTGTCTCTTGGTCTTCTTGAAAGCAATCTGGAGTTGCTCTTTCGACCACTGAGGCTGAGTATGTAGCTGCTGCTAGCTGCTCACAGTTGGTTTGGATGATTTCCACTCTACGAGATTTTGGGTTGTTCTTTCCTACCAGAGTTCCTTTGTTTTGCGACAGCACCAGTGCTATTAGTGTAGGGAAAAACCCTTGTCTCCATTCAAAAACCAAACATATTGATGTGCGCTTTCACTTTCTGAGGGATCAATATGAGAAAGGTGTCATTGACCTTGTTCATGTTGATACCCATCATCAGTTGGCTGACATTTTCACCAAACCCCTATATCAGTCTACCTTTGAGCATTTACGAGGGGATTTGGGTGTTGTGTATCCTTTCTAGTATATTCTGCGTCAGTTTTCTTTCTTCTTTCACTCTTTTCTTGAGTCTTTTTGTGTGTGTTCATACCATGCATATTCACATATCACACTTTTGAGCTTGCTTCTGTTATATGATTGAACTGCTTTACTTATTCTAGCCGGTACATGCTTTTGATTACTTGTCAATGATCATGCTTTGTTTCAGTTCACTTGATATGTCTGATATCTGTCATATGCATGGCTTTTATGCTTTAAACTTGAAAAATGATCACCATTGCTTCTGGTAACTAGCATGCGTCGGCTGAATGTTCTTGCTATCTGTTACATGCCTTGTAGCTAGTTCCTGACTTAGATGCAAATATGCAACTTGGACATCTTTCTGCTTTAAACATGGAAATGTGCTATAAAAATGATGAAAAATCAAGAAAAATGAAAATTCCATGCCTTTTTATGCATAACTTGGAAAGATCTAGGTGGGTTTGCTTTGTCACATTACATTGTTCTAGACTACGTACCATACCACATTGGTATGAACTAGGACAGTGTAGTGTATGCCAGGACCAATGTCTTAAGCTTCTGATGGTCCAGTTTTGGCCTAGGCTTGACTTGGTCGGTCAGCATAAGGTTTGACATGCAAATAACCCCTGGCAAAAATGAAAAAGGAAAAAGAAAAAGCCTGAAAACTGAAATGATAACAAGTTTGCTGAAGCACTTTGTTTTTGGACAAAGCTTATCTTGGTAGATATCAGTTAGCTTCTACATCTCGTGCTTTACCTTGCTTGTCAACTGGAAAATGTGGTGATGCTTTTGTTTGCAAAAATTGAAAATGCGTACTAATGACTTTCTTTAGATATCATCTGTTGCACTGATCATGCCATGTATCTTAGACAGTATGTATTTTGTTGTATCTGTTAGATGGTGTAGTTGCAGTAAATCATATCTGAGAAGCATGCTTTATTCACTCCACCTGCACCCCAGTTGCATTCATTGCATATTTTGAAGGGGAGTTGCATTTTAGGGGGAGTCAGTGTCTTTTTAGAGTGTTTGATGAGTTCACTTGTCAACAAGGGGGAGAAATTTTGGGATCAGAATTTAAGGGGGAGTTTTTGTCCCGTTTGTCCTTACTCTTTTGATATCCTTGTTGATGTTTCTGAGATCGCACTCATTTTGAGCTTTTACATTTTGGTTAACCATAATGACCACTTCTTGCTTTTTGTTTGGCTTTTGGTCATTAGGGTTAAACTTTTACTTTATTTTCTTCTTCTTTGTTTTCTTGTGCTTTGTTTTCGTGTTTCCACATGTGTTCGCAGGTACTGAAGAGCTGAAGAAGTGAAGTATTGACAATGCACTCATCAAGGGGGGATTGAGGAGTCATGCTGAATAGCGTGGGCCTCATGGCTCCAGATGTGATGAGTCATTATCAACGATAGTCAAAGAGGACAGAAGAAGAGAGGAGATCTGCTGTTTCATGGGCCGCGTGTGACTCAGGTACATGGGCAGCGAGCGACTGTCGGGTAGAGGGGCCGCGAAGTCGAGCTGGCCCAATCCGGGTACATGGGTAAGGAGCAGCAGAAGACCCACTGGGCTGTTGACCAGGATTGACTCAGGTACATGGGCGACGAGTGGTTGCCGGGCTGAGAGAGCTGCGGAATCGAGCCGGCCCAATCCGGGTACTTGGTGCAAAGTCGGTGGATGCTTTGTCAGTTTCGGCGCAAAACTGACGACCGCTGATCTTGTATCGGACTGTCCAGAAGAGAAGCCGTAGTCGCTACGAAAGCTTAGCTTCCGGATAAGTCATCTGTAAATAGGAGTTTACTATTTTGTCCCTAGGCCCACAGTCAGTCAGTCGAGTCTGTAGAAATATCCTAAGGGCAGTTTAGTCTTTTCCTTTATTTCAGCGTTTGTAAAAAAACCCTAAGGGGCTAGTGGAATATTCCCAAGTGTTGGGCAGCCTATAAATAGGGCCCCAATCCCTAGGGTTAGTCACCCTTCCAGAATTCACTTTTTAATCAATTGGGTCATTTTTGTTTCCTGTGTTCTCTCTCCTGTCCATGCGTGCGCCGCCAGGAAGCTTCCTGTGAGTTCATCTCAGAATGTTTCTCTAGTCCGGATGATTTTATTCCTGCTGTTTGTGTGCTGCATCTAGTTAATAGCTCTGCATTCTTCGGTTTGTCCGCAGCAATTTTATTCCTGAGTTTTTGAGCTTCTCTGTTTGCTTCGTTTTGTTCTTCACGTGAGTACTAGTTCTTGTGTACTGTATCAAGTAGTACTACTTCCTGTAGCAACAGTACACTAGTACTCTAGCCTTGCATTTGACTGCATAGCCTTTTTGATCGAGTAGACAGGACATAGCTTTTCTCTGGCTATTTCTAGCGAAGCCCTCTTCTCTGTTCGAAGTCCCTCAGCTCCGTGAGGCAGGCTTCGACCTGACATCTTCAAAGGCTTCGGTAGAACTTTTGACTCAGAACTCGAGCGATAAATCTTGCTTCGAAGTATGCTCTGTTCTAAGGTTTTATTCTAGCATACTTCGACACTCTTTTGCGAAGCATACTTCGACAGGCTTCGAAGTTAGCTTCGAAGCATGTCTCTCTGGTAGACTTCGCTCGAAGTAGATTTCCTGAGAAGTTTCTCTACTGCTGTCATTTCCAGTGATCTTAGTTTGTGAGTTCGAAGTTTGTTTTTCGAAGTGTGGTTGTGGGCTTCGACTTCTTGTGTGAACATTAGCAGACTTCGATTTGAAGCCGGTCTGTGGTTCGGAGGTTACCACGTTGGTGGTCATACCTCGATCAAGCTAGTTTCGAAGGTAGAGGGTAGGCTTCGATTTGGTCTTTCTGTCGTGTGTCGGGCTTCGCTTCTCTTTCGGAGGTTGCTTTTCTGCGAGCATGGTTCGAAGCTTACTGATCGAAGTATAGGCTTCGAAGTACACTATTCGAAGCAAGCTTCGATACTTTCATACTTCGCTTCGAAGCATACTTCGCTCTCTACCACACTCGAACTAGGCTAGTTTCCACAAACCTTCGGCACTTCCACGACAGCATTCGCCAGACTTTTACAAGGGACTTCGAAGCAGGCTTCGACACTGCAAAGCAGGCTTCGACACTGCAAAGCAGTCTTCGACACAGCGAAGCAGGCTTCGCCAAGTTTCGAACAGGAGACAGATTTTGAACAGTAACTTCTCATCCTATTCCATGTGTACTTAGATTATTTTACTGAGAAGTTTAATCTGCCATGTCTTGAATATTTTGTTTATCCGCCTATTAGCACTGTATTGGTGTTTCTCTGTTTCGACACCGATTGTTTTTAGGCTAAATACTTTTAGACTTAGGCTTTCTGTTCACACTCTGGTTCTTAGTCTTTTGAGGTGCGTTGGGTATTGGGAGCAGGCCATAGATGCGAAAGAATTTTTAGGCGCCCATTCACCCCCCCTCTCGTCGCTACTTTCGGTCCTACAAGTGGTATCAGAGCATGGTTAGGGTTTACAGGGATGGAGTTCCTCCCACGACAGCGTGCTTGCACTGCACGTGAGAGACGCGGAATCCTTGATCTCAACAAGTGCGACCGAGAAAGGGAGGAGAGGATTCTTTGGTGGCTAGGTCTAATCTATGCTTAAGCTCATTCTCCAAGACCTCCTCCTCTCTTTATATAGGCCTAAGATCCCTTGGTCATCCACATCTCGAAACCCACAAATCGGTTAGAACCGATTTGTGTTGTAAAAGATCCAATCTATTTGCCCACGTTGAAACTTCTGATCCTGGATCGGAACTTCCTATAGGATATTTCAGTCTCTCAATTCAGTACGACACACAATAGATCCAATCTGTTTTTGCCCACCTCGGAACTTCTGATACACATATAGGAACTTCCGATACACATATCAAAACTTTCGAAGTAACTTTTGCTGTCTAACTCGAGTCTAGAAAATAATCAGAACATCCGATTCCAAATCGGAATATCCTATTCATGTCGCGAACCCAACCTTCGGAACTTCTAAAGTTGATTTTGCTCTCTGACTCGTGTCCCGAAAATAATCGGAACTTCCGATACTACTTATCAGAACTTCCGATACATGGAATTTTCTTGGGCATTTCCATCAGAGATAACCACGGGCGAGGGTCAATGGGCATCTCCTGAACGCACATGAAATAGAATATGGAATTAAAGATAACCTATTGGCTTATACCCCAATAGAAATAAATAAAACATGCTAGATAACATGTCAGTATCATCAAAATCATCACAATAATAAGATTGGACCTAACCAAGGCAGTAGCTAGTCATGATGAACTTAATAATACTTCAAAGTATCAGGCATGTTTTATTTAGATGAACGGTATACATCATGAATAAGATACAATAGAAGGAGATGTCAGACTTAACCGATGAAGCCTTAGACTATGACACCTAAATAACATCAATCTAAGAGATCAATCTGATGCAGCCTTAGACCTAGCCAATACACCAAAATAAACATGTGACCATACTGACCCTGCCGATGTCTTCAAGAGGTAGATATGATGCAGCGTTAGAGAACATTGACTTAGTCGATATGATTGTCAGGGTGGCAGGACTCACCTCTTCGCCAGAGATCGAAACGATGCAGCCCTGCTCTGAGTGTCGAATCCTGCTAGGATTAACCTTGGGAAGCCAAGGGTGGCGATGCACCGAAGAGTAGTTGTTTGTAGGGTTGTGTTATTTTTCCTAGCTAATTAGATACATATTTATAGTCCGGAGACTTGTCGTCCAAGTAATTGTAACCGATTTTGGATCATCCTCATCTTCTCTTTCCTTCATCGGCTCCTTCATGCCCGGTCATATTGTAACGACATGGATGGGCTTCTTTGACCATCTTTGATCGGGTCTCTTTGACTTCGGTTGATCGTGCGACATCTGTAGTTGTCATGTTTCTTTACCAAATCCTGGCATCAACAGGTAATCATGAGTACAGTTTTTAAAATGCATAGATATTTGTAGGCCTGGGAATAGAGGAACCGAATCTTCGGCTTAAATAGCACTGGTACAAAACTGTGTAGGATGAAGCCTGGTCCGACGCCGCCACAAAGAAAAAGTAGATGTATCAGACCAAGTGACAACCATCACAGTTGTGAATCATAGGAGAAGAAGAGGAAAAAAGGAAGAAGTAGAAGTAGAAAAGGAAGAAGAAAAGTGATATGGAGTTGGTACCCTGAGCAAGATTTTATAAAGTACTAGAAGTTGAAGGGTTTCAGCTACAATTAATGAGTGTGAAAAGATGTTGCAGATAGACATTTGAAAATATGTGATGGCAAAGTGTGATGATGGTCGGTAAATTTGAAGCATCAGTAACTATTTAATGCTCAAATACTGGGGGACATGTGTTAACGCTAAAATTTAGTAGAGCCTAGGCCCACTAAGGAGCTGTGCGGTCAACAAAATTGAAAGGAGTCTGGTCAAAGGTGGTCAAAGAAGCCCATCCATATTGTTGCAATATGACCGAATATAAAGGAGCCGATGAAAGAGATATAAGATAAAGATGATCTAGAATCAGTTACAATGTAGATTACTTGGACGACAAGTCTCTGGACTATAAATGTGTATCTAATTAGCTAGGTTTAGAAGACACAAACACAATCAACCACAAGAAACTACTACTTTTGGCACATCGCCACCCTTGGTTTCCCAAGGTTAATCCCAGTGGGACTTGGCACTTGGAACTAGGCTGCATCATATCAATCTCCGGCGAAAAGGTGAGTCCCGCCACCCCAACGGTTATATCAAATAGGTTCGTGCTCTTTGAGGCTGCGTCATACCAATATCTTGATGTATCTGCCCGATTGGTGTGATTGCCGGGTTTATCTTGGTATTTTGCTAGGTCTAAGGTTGCATCGTTTTGATCTCTTAGATTCATGTGATTAAGCGATCAAAATGATGTAGCCTTAGACCTAGCAAAATACCAAGATAAACCCGGTAATCACACCGATCGGGCCGATACCTCAAGAGATCGATACGATGCAGCCTCGAAAAGCATGAACTTATTCGATGTGACCGTCAGGGTGGTGGGACTCACATATTCGCCAGAGATCGAGATGATGCAGCCCGGTTCCAAGTGGCAAGTCCCATCGGGATTAACCTTGGGAACCCAAGGGTGACGATGCACCGAAAGTAGTAGTTTGTTGTGGTTGATTGTATGTGTGTCCTCTAAACCTAGCTAATTAGATATATATTTATAGTCTGAAGACTTGCCATCTAAGTAATCTACATTATAACAGATTCTGGATCATCTTTATCTTCTCTCTCCTTCATCGGCTCCTTTATATCTGGTCATATTGCAACAATATGGACGAGCTTTTTTGACCACCTTTGACCAGACTCGTTTGACTTCTGTTGAGCGTGCGGCATCCATAGTGGGCATGGGTTCTACTATATCTTGGTGTTAACAAAATGGTAGAGATGTGATTATGTCCAAGAAGTGGGCCATATTGGAACCTCTACATCATCGTAAACAATGCTAGAGTAAGCCCACATGCCAATCTCCTGCACAACCAAAGACGTTGTGGAGATTAAAGTTCTAATACGCTGATCCCCTCATCATCACTGTTGACATTGCCACCACTAAGGTGCGGTGTGTACTCATCGACAGAGGTAGCTCAACAAACATCATTTTTGTACACGCCTTCGATTAGTTGTGCATTCCTCAAAAGCATATCCTTCCGATTGCAAGGCCTCTACAAGGCTTTAATGGGATTCCCCTTGAAGCAATAGGCTAAATTACTCTCATAGTCAGCTTTGATGAGGGTAATATTGCATGTTCGGAGAAAGTCATATTTGACATCGTCGACGCCCCCTACGTCTACAACGCCATCCTAGGGAGGGGTACATTGAATCAATTCAGAGCCATAACACACCACAACTACCTCTACATGAATTTAACCACACAGGCGGGAGTGCTCATTGTGCTAGGTGATCAAAGTATGGCGCAAAGATTGAAGTACGACCATGTGGGCCTCCTCGAGGCGTGCTAGCTGCATTCTGTGGAGCTGTAGCGGTTGCGGAAGTTGTCGGTTGAATGTGCTAGTTTTGCCAAGACCAGAGTGGAGAAACTGCTTCAGGCAGGGGTCATACGGAAGGTCAGCCACATGGAGTGGCTGTTGAGCCCCGTATTTGTAAGAAAAAAGAACACGAGAAAGTGGCGCCTATGTATCATGCCCTATGACCTATACCACATGCCTCGTATTGATCAACTTATTGACTCCACCACCGGTTCTGAGCTATTAAGCTTCCTCGATGCCTACTCCGGGTATCAATAAGTGTGCTTTGATATAAGTGCGATACATAATAGACTGAGTCACACTTCAAATAAAACAATGTGTTAAATGTACTTTTATTCAAGAATGATTCAAATTACAAAGTGCTAAGTCAGGTACACTTTGGCTACGAGCCATTGTCCATATATGAATAACAAATACAAAGCAATGATTCAACAACAATACCAACAAAGATAAATCCTAGACTCCGAGCTTGAAGAATAAAGCCTTGGGAGGAGAAGAGCTATCTAGGACTTTGGGATATACCTAGGGAGTTCTTAGAAAAATGAACGCCTAGATTTAGGGCGCTTGGGAAACTGGAAAAAGAAGTGAAATGGACTAGTCCTAGATGCTGACTAGGTGTCTCTTGGCGTTAGGCATCAGGTTGCCGCCCGAATAGCGTCTACGTGAACACTGGTTCTAAGTAGAGGATAAATTAGTATTATCTTGTTACTTTTTGCTAATAAATATCGGTCCTTTCTACTGTAAAGTGGACCGAATGATGTAATCAAAATTAATATTACACTCTGAACGTAAGGTTGTTATCCTTTTAGAGGCTTGAACTAAAGTAAAACCACTTCGTAACCTAACAACCTTTCATAGCTAAATAAACCTATTAGCATAAATTCTATTACACCAATAATTATATTTCTATTTCAAAATAATCTTACAAGGGGTGTTAAAATTGAAAACATTAAAAATTACCCACTATATCACTAATAGTTTAAATTTATTATTACCACAAATTTAATATATATATTCATATTACAAAATAACCTTACGACGTGTTAAAATCAAACAATATCTATATAAACTGATAGTCGTCACGATTAGAGCATTAATTACTCTAAGGCTCCGTTTGGAAAGGTATTGGAAGAATTGAAATCCATTTTCAAATTCTATAACATTGAATTATGTGAAATTTAATTGAAATCCAATATTTCCGTTTGGACATTCCATAGAATTAAAATATAAGAACTAATTCAAAAACTTGTTTAAACGATCAAACTATAAAATTAATTCCATTATTATAAGAAAAGTATAATCATCTATATATAAGTTCATCTAAGACGAGCCGGTCAATTATTTTTTGTTGAAGTGGAATTTTACTGAACTATGAATTCTAAGTTAAATTCTAGATAAGATTTCATAATTCTAATTTTAAAATGGTCCAAACAATCCATCTCATAGAATTGAATTATAATTCTTCAATTCTAAATCCAATATCTAGTATGCAAACAAGCCTAAGATATTTTTGGCATTTAAACTTTAAATACACTCTTAGCATGTCACTAGCTAGCCATCAAAAACCATGTTGCTAAAAAACCAACTACTTAGACTGATTGTAACTAAAATCAGCTGGATACTTGAAACAACCAGATATCTGGACCGTCAATTCTCATGATCCAATAATAAATACTCTAGGCTCTCGTGAACAGTCTTATCAATACAAAAATGTATAACTTCCTAGTAATTTTTAACTTCCGTAAGTGATGTACATATATACATCCGTGCATGGATCACTTCAGTTATGTACTTATGTCACGGCCGTGGTGGCATTGTGCGATGTTTTTGACTTGAGGACATCACGGAACACTTGTCAATTTGTTGATTCATAAACTTTGGATGAAACTAATTTTAAAATTTTAATTTTTCAACTAGTTTTAGGGTCTATTTGGTTGGCAGTCACAAGTGTAACAGCCACACTTGTGATAAAAAAACAATGTCACATTTTGCCACATTTTTTCCAATACCAACCAAACATGCCCTTAATTTTTCTCTATATTATGAAAAATCAACAGTTCGGTTAGAAATAAACCAATATACAGAACTAGATATTCATTAGCAGGATACTCACTAATTGCTTTTATATGTTTTTTTAGGACGTACGCAATGTTTATGTCTCAGACGGAAATAAGTTTAATTCTATAATGATTAAAGACATATAAGATGTATATTTATTTCTATAATGGTTAAAGACACTTGAGTAGGTAAGGCAGACCCACATTAATAAATTTCATTGGTGTGTAGTACATATGAGTAGAATATATTAATTATTTATTTTGTTAACACTTTAAGATTAAGGTTAACTTTTTGTGCATGTTTTTATAGTATTATTGTAGTAGCATTAAATAGTTAAGGTTACGTTTTTTATTAAAATTGTGGTTGCACTAAGAACTTTAAATTATAAAATTCAATAATTATGTAATTTAAAAATAAAAATCAGAATCAAAAGTCTAATTTAAAACGCAAGATTTCACGGGATAAAGTTCAATGCCAGGAAAGTTAATGTTGACTTACCCCCACAAGCCCATCAATTCTGACCCGCGACTCAGCCTCGCCTCGACAGTCGCTACCCGGCCACCCCACATCGCACGCTACGCCCACGCCTCGCTCGATTCATATACCTCCGCGCCCACGACCGCGTCAAGAAACGCAACGCCCGCCATATGCCGACGCCTCGCCGTCACCATGCGCTGCCGTTCGCGCTCGCGGCGCTGCTGCTGCACGCGGCGGACGCGCAGCCGAATGAGCCGAGGGACAGGGGCAACGGCGGCATGAACACGCAGGCGCCCAGCTTCAGCGCGCCCATGGTGGTGCTACTCGTGGCGCTCATCGCGGCTTTCATCTTCATCGGGTTCTTCTCCATCTTTATCCGCCGGCGCGGGAGAGAGAGCTCCACGGGCCCCGTCATCCCAGTGGCGGCGCTACTGGCGCTGTCTCGGCAGGAGCAGAGGAACCGGCAGCGCGGGATCGACCCCGCCGTGGTCGCGTCGTTCCCCACTATGAAGTATGCCGAGGCGAGGGAGATCAGGGAAGGCGGCGGCGGCGGCAAGGACGTTGTCCTCGAGTGCGCGGTCTGCCTCAGCGAGTTCGACGACGAGGAGGAGCTCAGCCTCCTGCCCAAGTGCAGCCACGCCTTCCACCCGGACTGCATCGGGGAGTGGCTCGCCGGCCACGTGACCTGCCCCGTTTGCCGGTGCAACCTTGACCCCAACGACACCCCCGCGGCCGAAGCGAACAGCTCCGGCGAGACGGCCGGAGAGCAGCAGGAGTTAGCCATCCACGTGGGCCGCGAGGGTGAGGTGGACGAGGAGGAAAGGCGGAGGGAGGCGACGGAGCTGGAAAGGATCGGGAGCCAGCGCCGCGCGGTGCGGTCGAGGTCGGGGCGGCCGCTGCCGCGGTCGCACTCGACGGGCCACTCCCTCGCCCCGCGGCTCGATGGCGATCTCGACCGGTTCACGCTGCGGCTGCCGGAGCACTTGCGCAGGGAGATGGTTGCCGCCGCCTTCGAGGAGAGCCTGCGCCGCACAGCTGGGCGGGAATGCCGCGGCGCCCGAAGCGCGCGGATCGGGCGGTCCGACCGGTGGCCGTCGTTTATCGTGAGGACGTTATCCTCAAGGGTGCCGTTCTGGACTGCATCGAGAAGAGCATTCGACGCGGAGGCGGGAGGAGCGGACGGCTCCACCACCACGCCGCCCGCGTCAACGGCGAGGACCAAGCGTGACAAGACAGCCGCCTCCACGGATGGCTCCGTGAGTTCAACTAAGGGAAGCGTTCGCTTCGAATGCCTCGGCGGCGTCGGCGTCCCAAGCCCAAGAATCGTCGCCGTGGCCGGCGACAGCGACGAGGAAGAGGAGAAGCCAATTGCCCGGCAAGTTTGAGCGCTGAAATCCAACTCGCGCGATACTCCGTCAACTTCTTCCGGCGCCAGAGCATCGTCTGATCAGAAATCAATCCGCCATGATTTGATCTTCGATGAAGCAGCTGATACACGGACACACACACATCACTAGAAAGACAATCCATTCAGTTGAAAACAGTACTATAATTCTCAAAACTAGTAACTTCTGTTTTTTCTCTGCATTATTACGTACTCCGTATTAATTATTTGGATGGCGTAGAAATGTTCAAATAGAGAAATGCGTAGAAATGTTCAAGATCCAGTTTTTCTTCGTTGCCGTTGAATAACCGGAGCGCGCGGGAGGGATTGTACAGACACTGTATTTAAAGATTCATGTGACTATTTGTATTTTCACACGATATTAGTTTATTACACTTACTTACTATTTGTTTCGTATTAGAACTATAATAATTTAGCTTATTGGTTAAAAATACAAATAAATAGTCAGCTTATTATAATTTATATCATAATTTATAATAATTTAATAAGCCAATGGAATCTAGTTTTTTACTCATTGTTTTAGAAATACTAAAATATGCATTGCACTTCATTATTTATTTATTGTTATTTTGTACCCAAATTTCAATTCTCCAAACTTCATTTTGAGGGTTTGCAATTTTTTATCATTCAAATATAATAATCTATACTATCAATAATCTGATGTTGCAGATGTTGTGTATTTTTAAAAAACTTGATTAAAGTTAAATTTAGAGAAATTGACGTGAGACAAGACTAAAACACATCTCTACTAGTATAAAGCCACAACTTTTCCGTTTCCTCCGTCCGCTCACTGCCACGCGCGCCGCGATTTTTCAGTCGGTACGGCCCAGTCAACGCGCGCGCCTGCCTCCCCATCGCTACGGCCCAGCCCATTACGCACGCGTCGCGCCCCCTCACGAAACCTATGCCGCGCCCCCCCTCGAAACCCTACCGCCGCGCCCCTCCCTCGAAACCCTAGCGCCGCGCCCCCCACGCCCAGCCTAGCGCCGCCGCGACCCTAGCGCCGCGCCCCCCGCGCCCAGCCTAGCCTCGCCGCCCGCCCGTGCTCGGATCCCCTCCCGCGCCGCTCACCCGTAGCCACACGCGTCCTTCCTCCCGCGCTGCTCTCCCCCACTCGACGGCCGGGCCAGCCCCGCGCATGGCGCGTTGTCCGCGTCCATTGCCGCCCGAGCAGAGCGGGCAGGCGACGCGGGAGGGAGGACGGCGGCGCACGGCGGGAGGCGCTGGAGAGGGTAGGGTTTCGCAGAGGGAAGGACTGGGCTTGGGAGTGCGGCGGCGGATCAACCTACGCGCGCAGGACACGGCATGGGATCGCTGCGGCCGAGCCGAGCTTGGTCAGTGTGCTAGCCCGTGCTGCGCGACGGCTGTCTGCGTGGCTGGCTCGGCCGCCGTGCTCCCATGCCGCGTCTCGTGCCCAGTACTCGCGCATAACCGTCGCTTGCCCACGCCACGGTAACCGTCGCCCATCACTGCCCTATAAACCACCCATCACCCATCACCGAAGCTCAGCTCATCTTGCATTCACCCCCGTCTACAACCTCAGAAGGCAAGGACCCATAGCAGAGGTGCACAGGTAAGCAAGATGAACTTCTTCTTCATTTGTAGTCAATCAGGTTTGGTGTCTGTTTGTATGTCCTGTGGATTTTTGTACTGAGAACATGTTCTTCATTTCCCCCTTGTGTTCACTGATGTACTAGGGTTCTAGCTCTTGGATTTAGTAGAACTAAACGCCTGATACTATTGGTAGTCAATCAGGTTTGGTGTCTGTTTGTATGACCTGTGGAATTTTGTACTGAGAACATGTAATTACATATGTCTGTTGCACATCAATTAATGTGTATTCTATATGCTAATTATGTATATGAGTTTCCTTGCATTGTACATACATCTATCTATTAAGAATAAGAGCCTCATCTGTGTTCACTGTTGTTTGATTCAGAAATCAGAATTAAGCTGGTAATCTGTTTCCATGGAATTATCAATGCATCATGACAAACTTCTGACATAATATACTATATATTCATTATGTGTCTGTTGCACATCATTATGTGACAAGATGAATTGAATTAAATTGATGATTCAGCCATGATTTATTTTGATGATTCACATCTGTTCCATGAGTTGAACAGTATTAACTACATATGGTATAGGCTTCTGTATAATATAATAGAAATAGTGTTTTGGATGGCTCCAATATAATATTTGCCATCAAACCATATGTTAAATCTGTTTAAGAGTTGCTGAATTTTAATTGTAATAGAACTTCACCTTCACTGCAGTCTTTATTGTTCAGTAGAGATATGTTGCACCATACATATGTATAATTGTCTGTTGCACATCATTATATGACAAGATGAATTGAATTAAATTGATGATTCAGCCATGATTTATTTTGATGATTCACATTTGTTCCATGAGTTGAACAACATTAACTACATATGGTATAGGCTTCTGTATAATATAATGAAAATAGTGTTTTGGATGGCTCCAATATAATATTTGCCATCAAACCATATGTTAAATCTGTTGAAGAGTTGCTGAATTTTAATTGTAATAGAACTTCACCTTCACTGCAGTCTTTATTGTTCAGTAGAGATATGTTGCACCATACATATGTATAATTGTCTGTTGCACATCATTATATGACAAGATGAATTGAATTAAATTGATGATTCAGCCATGATTTATTTTGATGATTCACATTTGTTCCATGAGTTGAACAACATTAACTACATATGGTATAGGCTTCTGTATAATATAATGAAAATAGTGTTTTGGATGGCTCCAATATAATATTTGCCATCAAACCATATGTTAAATCTGTTGAAGAGTTGCTGAATTTTAATTGTAATAGAACTTCACCTTCACTGCAGTCTTTATTGTTCAGTATATATATGTTGCACCATACATATGTATAATTTATTCACTCAATCACTTTAAACAACTTGGAAATGAAAAACTCCTCAACTTGACAGAATGACATTAAAAAAGTTGTACAACTTGAAATGTGATCTGACAACTTAATAAACTCACATCATGCATGAAATGTTATGTTTCAATTAAGTTTTGTCCTGACTGTGCTAAATCCTGAATATCATCAGATCTATTTTCTGTTGTTTGTGTTGGTACTTGCCTTCTAGAAATTCTAGAGCACTTCTTTAGGTTTGGTGTGTTTACATAATGATCTTGTATGTTTTGTCTGAAACCAAACAGATGGATGTTTGTTTGATACACTTATTCACAGTGAGTGTTTTCAGTTTACCATTCATTCAGTAAAAATTATTATTGTTTGCACCTTGGGTTTTCTGAACTATCATTTTGTTGATTTTGATCCTAACTATTACTGAGGCTACAACCAGCGTAGAAAAATATAATTGTGTCCCCTGTTCCCCTAGATTTTAGTTGTTCATGGTGTTCAACATTGTTTTTACTTCACTAATCAAAGTTTTGAAGTTAAGCATGTGGTGTTAATGTGAGAATTAAATTGGTTCTATAGCGGCAGCATCTTTGTAGATACATGACTAATATTGCTATTTTTTCAGATCCCAGATAAATCTGTCTTGTTTAGCCACGTAACACCACATTGCTGTTACTACTATCCTCAAAACAGCTGGCCAAGCTAGAGTTTTGTCCAGATCAAGCTAACATGGGAACTAAAATACTAAACTACCTTTAATTATGTCATAGTGCAATTTCTATCTTTTCAAAGGGAAGGGAGCATTTCTTCAAGCTCTATCTTTTCAGCAGTTGTTCTTGTCTACTGGCTGCATTGTGTTGGTTTTAGATTGAATCCTTGAATTGCCATAGTGTTATATATATGATAAGGAAGAAAGGTGAATTGGTTTGTTAAACTGGTATAATCAGGCTGCTGTTAAATGATGGCCAGAGCTATGCAAAAGACTAAAATAGTGCTACTAATTTTGTAGTCGAATTGTGAATGAATTTTATGTTTGATTCGCTCTACAGAATGCTTAAGATGAATTTTATGTTTGATTCCCTCTACAGAATGCTTAAGATGAATGAATTTTGTAGTCGTTTAAATATATTTGGGTCGGTTTGGTTCACAATTTTTCTATTGATATCCTGGAATCCAGCCCTTCGTCTAAAATTCCCTATGTGTGAAAATATGGAGTGCAAATGCAATTATAAACTTTTTCAATACGTGTTGCGTTCATATATATGTAAGGACCCGACATAATGGTGATGTATGAATCTTTTGAAAATTTGTTCAAGTGTATGAACAATCATGGGTGGATATGAACTCGAGGTAAAAAACTGTGTTGAATTAATGCTCCTAACAAAAAGGGTACCTTCAAACAGAGATCTGAACTCTCTTCCTCAGAAATACACAAATATTGAATCAGTCTCTTGGTTTCCTTCTACATTGCTTCCTGCACCTACACTTATAAACAGTGTTCAGAAACTACAAAATGAAGCACCACTCCCTCACTAAGTACCATTGATGTAAGTGACCTTGGCAAGGTAATCTCGTAGAGGGTATTGCACAATCCATTCAAAACTTTTCCTGGAGTAGTACACATATGTATCCTGAATAACGATACTTTTCATTATGAGTTTGACCTTAGAACGACATATTGCACGCATAATACCCATCAAATGGTCCATATCAAACCACTTTAGTTAATTTATCATAATTAAATAGGAAAATGACAGATAAATATATTCTGATTGTCAAATATATTTAGAGTCTCTGTTTATTTATTTTAATATTCTCCCCTGTTTGTTTTTTTTAACTATTACCAATTTAGCATCATGTTTTCAATACTTTTTTAATTACATGTGATCTTACCTCTATTTATATTCTGTTTGTCAAATATATTTAGAGTCGCTGTTTATTTTGTTAATATTCTTCCCTGTTTATCGTTTTTCCTGTTTATTTTTTTACTATTCCTGTTTATTTTTTTAAGATTTTCTCTTATTTATTTTTTTACTATTACCAATTTAGCATCATGTCCTCAATGCTTTTTTTAATTGCATGTGGTCTTATATCTATCTATATTTTGTTTGTCAAATATATTTAAAGTCCCTGTTTATTTTGTTAATATTTTTCCCTGTTTATTGTAATTACATGTGATCTTACCTCTATTTATATTCTGTTTGTCAAATATATTAGAGTCGCTGTTTATTTTTTTAATATTCTTCCCTGTTTATCATTTTCCCTGTTTATTTTTTTACTATTCCTGTTTATTTTTTTAATATTTTCTCTTATTTATTTTTTTACTATTACCAATTTAGCATCATGTCTTCAATACTTTTTTTAATTGCACGTGGTCTTATATCTATCTATATTTTGTTTGTTAAATATATTTAAAGTCACTGTTTATTTTTTTTAATATTCCCCCTGTTTATTTTTTTAACTATTACCAATTTAAGTTTTGAACTACTTAGATATATTAAATGGCTGGCATGCGAAAGAGAACTTACGCCGACCGTCCAACTCGTAATGCGGTGGTACCTAGGTGAGCCTATATTACTAAAACCAACTTTCCTGCAACGACGAAAGATGTTCTAAATTTCATTTTTTGTTAAGGTTTATGAAATTTGACGAGATAGAGTTCGAGCACTTAAACTATGCATGGAGTGCCGTCGCCAGAGTAGAAGTTAAGTTTCTCCCTGATGAATATGGAGAAAAACAACGATTTATTTTAATGGATATTACTGTAAGTTGCACACAATTTGGACTAAATTTTACATAGTAGTGAACATGTGAACTATTCTAAACCCTAATATTATACGTAGGGTGCTAAAATAGAAGTCATTGCATGGGAGCGGGAGGAAGTTCATAGGTTTAACATTCTCCTAAATGAAGGACAATGTTATACTATTCATTGTCTATATTTTCAACCTAATCTTGAAGAGGCATTGTACTATCGGAGCATTGCCCATGCCTATGAAGGTTCTCTTCGAAGAAATACAACAGTTGAGCCATACATTCTTCCAATCCAATTCCCTCCCTATCCAAAATATCTATTGACGTTTCATGACGCGTGGATTCGTCCGAATAAAACGTTTGTGGGTACGTATGTAATTGAATCGGCGATGCATAGTTTCAAAAAAAAATAGTTGTCTTACTTATAGTATAATATGATTATTTGCACAGACATAGCTGGAGTGGTTGTCTATTGGGGGAAATTGGAACGACTTGGAGGTCTATATAGGGAGATAACACTGATGGACACTAGGTAATTCATAAGTTAGATACAACCACTTATATCGTCATAAACAATCACATTGTTTTTGCAAATCGAAAGCTAATGAGAATTTGATCTTTTTTAGCTTGAACATGATGGTTGTTGGAATTTGGGGTGACTCCCTCACTGATCACATCTCTGAATGGACAGAAGCTCATCGTAACAACCACATTGTTTTAGGAACCATGCTTCGACTTCACAAGAAGCATAGTAATTTAGTCCTAACCCATTTTATCATTAATAAAGATATAGTGATGAATTACACTAATATTTGTTCTACTTGGCGATAGGATGTTTAGAGACTTCAGAACACACTACAGTCAAGTTTAATCCGATTCATCCATCCACACTACCTTTGCAAAGTAAGTAGTTCCAACAATACAAACACAAGCTAAGAATAATGGCAATACATCACATAATATTATAGATATTGTTAATTATTTTTCTTCGAAATATAAATGCAGACTTACGGCAACGTGTGAGTTCAGGAACTATGGATCTAAGCTTTGTGAATCGGTTCATGGAAGCTAGATGGAGATATTTTGCAACGATTTATGGATCTGACTGTCCATAGTGTTACAGTCTTGTGTGTATTGTGGTGTGCGTTGTTTATGTACTTCCTCATATTCGGATGTTTTGTGTTTATTTCTATTGGGTACACCCTTTGAAGTTATTTGAATGTAATATTTGTATTGGAATACATTTCTCAAATTCAAGTACGCTTATTTATAAACTGAAAACATCTTTCACTGTAATACTCTCATTTCTAACCTTGAAGAATATTTTCTTTCCTCTAACACAATCTCGATATCCAATCTTGATTAATAATCATCGAATGCCCTATTTAAAATAACAAATTTGTAATCCTAACCCTCAAAATAACCCTTTCATCCAAAACAAGTATTCTAAATCACTCTTTGGTACCAAGAAAAATAAATTAAAAACTCAAACACTTCTCTCATTTAAATTCATGTTTCCTCTCTAATGTTTCCACTCAAGTATCGTTTGTTTGGTGGTTAACCAATTATATGCAATCGACAGGTCGCTCGACGCCGCGATAACAAAGCTATCAACCATGTCAGAAAATATAGTGAGGAGAGAGGGGAAAGAAGGTTGTTTTATTTTATATTATAATAGGATAATTTATCCTGTTTATTTGTCTATTCAGATATTTGTGTTACAACATTACACTAAAATTATTGTCTAACAATGTGTACTCATTTCAAATGTTTATAGTCGTCGATGGTCGTCATAGACAAAAGAGAAATCGCGGTAACAATTTGCCTCACGGTCCTTCTGGAATTTGTATTCGACAATCATCGCACACTCCATCAGAAAGTTCATCGGACAGTGAAAATGTGACACGTCGACCATCGTCGTCATTTGTTATTCCTACGCAAAGTACCGTTACATCATTGGGATTATTTCCAGGACAAAGCTCTAATGGTATAAACTACTACTAAGTAATTGGTGCAATTACTAATACATAATTTATGTCTCATGTGATTACATAAACATTGTTCAGGTGCAAAATTTGCTACGGTACCATCTGCAACTATCGACTCACAAGATCAGCAATCAATTCTCTCTGTTCAACAAAATCCTATTGACCGATCGGTCGATCGTGCTGAAATAAGGCGAGCACGTGAAAGATCACGATATGCAAGGTTGACACCAGAGCAACGGAATAAGAGACGTGCAAGTGATAAAGCTAGATATGCAAGTATGACGGATGAGCAAAGGCATGTGATGCGAGAACAAATAACCAACGAAAATCTGACAGTTATGCAAGGTTGACACCAGAGCAAAGAAACAACAGACGTGCACGTGACAGAGCTCGATATGCAAGTATGCCGGATGAGCAGAGGCAGTTGAAGAGAGATCAAATGAACCGACGAAATTCCGCAAGACGGAGAACTCTTGATCCAAATTGTATTTATGCTAATGCAACACATGGCTCCACTAATGTTATCTACCAGAACCTACCAGGTAGCACTCACTTATTAAAGACTCAGCCAGACTGTCGTCACTGTGGTGCAAAGAGGTTTGAATATGAGCCACCAGGATTTTGTTGTATGAATGGCAAAGTCAAACTTCAAATGCCTGAGCCACCTGAGGAGCTTCGACGGTTGTACACAGGTGAAGACATTCAATCACAACACTTTATGGAGAATATTAGATATTTCAACAGCCATTTTTCCTTCACCACAATGTACTGTGATTACGACAAGAACCTCGCAAGTGCAAGGGATGGAGTGTACACATTTAAAGCACATGGGCAAATGTACCATAACATACACTCTTTCGGAAATGGAGGCAATGAACCTAGCCACTTGCAGTTGTACTTCTATGATGATGATCCTAGCTTATCACATCGTTTCCGTCGTGCTCGAGATGAGATATATAGAGAAAGGGACATATCTATTATTAGATGTTTGGTACATATTTGAGAGATAATCCCTACTCTGAAACATTCAGAAGCCTAGGACAGGTTGAAGACGTTGATGAATATCGAATTGTGCTAAATATGGACTACAAGCTAGACCAAAGAACTTATAACAGACCGTTAACATCAGAGGTTGCTGCTGTGTGGGTTGAGGGGAATGATATTAATAAACATTTTGATCGTAGCATCACCTTGTTTGGCAATAACAACAACTACTATTCAATTAGACCGAGTGATGGGTGCTACGACCCTTTGTCATACCCCCTATTTTTTCCAAGAGCAGAGCTCGGTTGGCATTCTGATATACCGAGAGAAGGTATTGACCTTAGTCAGATAAGTACAACCCGACAAAGAAATGCTGACAACGCAGGTTAGCTAAGTGACCCGTATTCATGTTATTACGATACTATTAATCCATACACTAATCACCTAACTGATTTCTCTTTTCTTTGTAGATACTACCATCAAGTTTTTTGTTTCGATGCGCGAATATTATTGCTATAAATTCCAGATGCGTAGTGGAATCTTCAACACGGTCTTGTATGGGAGACGTCTATTCCAGCAGTTTGTAGTTGATACCTACATAAAATTGAAACATCTCGCCTGAATTACTTCTTATACAATCAGAAGAAGATTCGTGCTGGATCTTTACCAGGGCTTGATGGATAGTGTATCTGTTGGAGAACATAGAGCCAGCAGATTGGGAAAAAGATGGGTCTACCTGCATCGTTTATCGGTGGCGGGAGGGATATGAGACGAAGATATAGGGATGCTATGGCCTTAGTGCAAAAGTATGGAAAACCCGACATATTTATCACAATGACTTGTAATCCTAATTGGGAAGAGATAAGTAGGGAGCTTGGACCTGGCCAAACACCACAAAGATCGTCTGATCTTGTTGTGCGTGTATTTAAAGCCAGCTAGA